>JASEVX010000004.1:112538315-112582795 GCA_031761405.1 Serripes groenlandicus | reverse complement strand
AGAGAGAGAGAGAGAGAGAGAGAGAGAGAGAGAGAGAGAGAGAGAGAAAGAAAGAAAGAAAAGTGTGTATCTAAGGCTCGATAAAATAAAGCAAGGTCTAATGATTTAGAAATTAATCAACGGTTTAAGATTTGTTTTCTTTTCCTATTAAAAAGTTCTGACTGTTCTTTTTATAAAGGCTATCTCTTGTTCTACTTTTAATTAAAGAAATAATAAACATATTACTCGTTGGTAGTTGATTGGTTTATTTCATTTTAAATATGTATTGTTTGACAAGAATTATAATGTAATTTAAGATATTATTTTCTGTGTTATTTTTTAATATTTCAAGAACGACATCTTGTTAGCAATGTATTTTAGCAATATATTTTAGCAATGTATTTTAGCAATGTATTTTAACGGTTGATAAATATAGTTATTTTCTGTATATTATGAGCGGTTTTCCTCTCAGTTTCCTCTCAGTCCTAGAATGCCTTTTTTTGCAATTCGGTATCTGCTGTAAATTTTATCAATTTATTGCTTAAACAACAGATCATAAATCCAACTTGGTCAACACAGAAAACAGATTTGTTTTAATGCTTCTATGCAGAAATTGATTCATATCATTGAAAATGAAATCATGACTCTCTACACAATTGGCCATTCAAGGTACAGACAGTCGGATTTTGAAAATTTAAAATGATTTTGCCGATAGTTCATTTAACGTGTTAGTACAATTGTACGCAAGTCGTGCAAACAATATACTGTAATGTCTGTTAGCGTTTCAGAATAAAACATTGTTGAACTTAAATGCAAGAAATGATATCTCATGTCATTTACTTCCTTTGTTGAATTAAGGTATTGTCACAATTGAAATCATATTTGTATTGAAAAATCCTTGCAAAATCAATATTAATTGGCTTATTCGTTTAATAATTTTTTTTTTTTTTTTTCAATTCAATTCAATTTTATTCAGGCAAGTCGGCACATAAGTACCATTGGCCATTTACAAGTATATACACGTGAAGAATATGGCTCAATGACGTAAAATACATTACAATTACATAATTTATATACATGAATACAAAAGAAGAAAAATTAGTTATAATATTTCAGATAAGTACTATTATGTTTAGATAACCAAGAATCATTTTCAATGAATACAATTGGCAAATAATTCTTAGTTATTACTAAACACCATATTTTGATTAATACAATATTCTCTATACTCAGACGCTTTTGAAATATAATTTGCAATATTCATTTGAACTTTTTTACTTTTTGAAGATAATAAGTTAATAAATCGAGAAATAGAAGGCCATGAAGTTGATATATATTGTGTACGTATGTTTCTATAATTCAAACATACAAGAAGAAAATGATATTCGGATTCTAAAACCTTTTGCGAACAAAAAATGCACGTTCTATTGCTCCGTTCGATTCCTAAATATCTACCCGTTTCGATGGCTAATTTGTGTCCAGAAATTCGAAAGAGTGTTAATTGTTTTCTTAGTTTGTCATTTTGAATATTTAGTAGATATGATTCAAGTTCAAAAGTAATCTTAAATTTGCGGTAATAATCAAGTTTTGGAGATGAATCAATAACTGCATGCCAATTTTGGATATAGTTGTCTCGAATTCTCTGTTTAACTAGTTTTATTGTTCCTGCAGATATGTTCTGTTCTAACCATAAGTTGCTCATACCTAATCTGTCTAAATACCGTTTCACTTTGGTCGACCACAAAGTATTATTGCTATTTGAAATAGAGCATTGCTTAAGGAAAACATCATGTAGTATTGAATTCTGATTATTTTTCATTTTTGACCAGAACTTAAGTGTACGTTCGATGCCTATAATCGATAACGGAAATCTCCCTAGTTCGCCTAGTACTGCTGCATTTGTTGTTTGTTGTTTAACGCCAAGGATATATTTGCAAAACTTAATATGTAATCTATCTATTTCAGAAAATTGATAAATACCTAAGACTTCGGAAGCATAAAGAAGAATAGGTGTTACCATACTGTCAAAAAGAAGTAATTTAGTTTTGATGTCGAACTTTATACGCTTAAATAGTATAAAAAGACCATTCATTGCTTTTAAGGCTTGTTCAGAAAGGGCTTTTGCAGCGCTATTTAAATTTCCATTCTTTGTAAATTTGATCCCAAGATAAGTGAAACTATCCACTACTTCAACTTTTTCATTATTGATAAACCAATCATAATTTAAGGATTGTCTCCCTTTTTCAAAAATACAAATTTTAGTCTTTTTCACATTTATGGTTAGGCCCCATGCTGTAGAATATACGTACAAACTATCTAAAAGGGACTGTAAACTAGACTTATCAGTTGTAAAAAGAGCAATATCGTCCGCAAACATCAACATATATATAGATAGAAGATTTAAATCAGATTCAGTGAGATTATTAAAATTCATATTCTCGCTTATGTCATTAACAAATAAAATGTATAAAATAGGTGAAAGAGGTTCCCCTTGTTTCAAACCTATCGAAACATCAAAGAACTCGGACAAATTGAAATCTGTAGATCTTACACATGAAGACAATTTATTATATATTGATTTTATGATATTTACAAACTTGGTGCTAATACCAAGTTTCAGTAGTTTTTGCAATAGATAGCTATGAGGAACAGTATCGAAACATCTTTTGTAGTCCACAAAAGCGCAAAATAATTTGCTTTTACTTGCTAGGATGTTTTGTATGATGCTATGGAGAATAAAAATGCAATCAACTGTGCTCTTTTTATCTCATATAATAGGAAAGTCAATCATGTTAACATGGCAGGTTCCGACTTAATTGCAACTATTTTAATTTAAATAATGCGAGTAATCTTTAAAATTTGTATTAAAAGTTCAAAGTAGAAGTCTAATTTCATTTAAACATCTTTTCATTTTTGCGGTAAATGATTTCTTTTTAATTTCTAATCAAAGTGATCTTTCTGTTTGCTTCTTAATCAAATAAAGATGATTTTGGCAGATTACATATGATGAACGATATTTAAAATACATTAAATCAATCACATACGTTAAAGATGAATTTGTATAATTTGATTTATGCTTGATGGTTATGGATATTATAGATTAGCATGTTCAAAAGTGTTTTAACTTCACGACTATCTCGGAAAACATTACTTAGGCTGCGGCCGCAAAGCCGATACAGTGTTTACTATGATCGATGAAACATTCCATAATTTGTTCTTTTTTGCTTATTAATTCTGCTTTTACAATTCCAAACATTTTTCCGAAAAGCATTAGACGTAAAAAAGCACATATCCGAATGTAGAAAAGCAATAAATCCGGTTGACATGACAAATATCGTTGTTACAACATGGAAACCAAACTATGAAAATGACGTCAGCGGTTTGACGTCATAATGTTTGTCACTTTGGCGCCAAAACTGGTAAATTTCATGTAGAACTATGGTTAACGTAAGTACATTTTTTTTCGAAATACGCCTTATTGATCACTTTATGTACTAGTAATAAAAAGAATATCTCATGAGTGTTTATTTATTATCACGGTTAATGAACTGGTTAACTAAGCTGAATATGACGCTCTCCAAGGCTCGCGGCATATCATCTTAGTAAACTCGTTTAATAAAAGTGATAATAAATAAACACTCATGAAATATCCTCTATATGCATCAGAATCTAACCAGATGTGTTAACTATACATTTAACATACATTTACTTGGTGATTCGGATGTTGAATGTATATTTCGATTCGTTTTTCAGAATGTTTAGTTTCTCCAAATTGTTTAGAGTAAAATGGATCTGACAATGATCTACCGGAATGGTTAAGACTACCCACTCTCCAACAGTACTTTGTTGTAAATTTCCAATTCTGTTTTCAATAGAAAAAAATATCCAGATCGTGTCAAAAAAATCATTTATATAAAAAAAAAGATTATAAGTGAGAATGTCAGTAAAAATATTAAACAACATACACATTTTAACATACATTTTAACTTCCAATGACTTTGATATTGTCTTCTACTTGTGCTTAATGGCGTTGTGCATACCAAGTTGTTAGTGCAAGCCAAACAACACGAAAAGAAAGAAAACGCAGAAGCGTTATTATTAATGTCAAAATCCTTTTCAGTTGACCTATGGTCTGTCTTCAAAGATTTCTTAGATGATATTAACCCTTTCCCTCATATAGACGCTTTCTGACGCCTCTGAAACAGACGGTTTTTTGAAAACATAGTGACAAAAGAAGAAATTGCTCAAAACGAGCAATTTCTCCTTTTGCCACAAAGTTTTCCACTTTTAGTCATAGGTTATCCATTCAATTTTAGAGATTTTCTATTTTTTGACAAAATATGTTCAAAGTCGTCTGCTGCAGAATTGTCGTATGAGTGAAAGGGTTAAAGACGTTTTTCTCCAAGGAACAGAACTCCACAATCTAACGACAAATTCCCCTCCTCGTGGGACACTTGGATTGATGGCCGATCTGTGATGGGGGAATTAGCCCTCTCTCTATTTAATTTCCTATTCATTTTAACGCTTGAGCCCTTCACAATATCTCAAATATTTCATATCTGAAACCCTATAGTTGAAGATTTGTCATTGGATAATGTAATAATTTTGCTAGTTAGCATATACCATCGTGTATATAGGAATATTAAATTGAGGGAAAGTAGGTTTACTATTCTTGATATCATTTGGATTGAGTGATGTTACTCCGTGTCGGGTTTGCGTGTTTTAGAGGAGGTCAGGGTTGGTTTGTGCCTCCTCAATTCACTATGGATGTTGTTCGAACGTGAATTAAAGATATGTCTCGATTGCCTTCAAGAATGTCTTAGTCTCCTAGAAAGAAAACAAAGATTAATTATCATCACAAATCAAACAGCTGTTTATCTCCAGTCTCGCGAGATTTTCGGGAGCTTTCACTGGAAAATCGAGATTATGCGAGATGTTCGCTTGATGAGCATTGGATTGAAAATTAAAACAATGATCGGTCCCTGTATGCTCGAGTGGGTGATATTTTGTAACTTTGTAAGAATCAATTTGACAGTTTAATGAAAATAATCCATTGATTCCCTCCGTCCGATGTCCACGGGGAGTTCTAAGATCAGATCATGATTACGAGTCTATCCATCTGTTATAGTTAATAGAGAAATGTTTTGTCTCTAATCCGACTCGAGACCCTCGTCATTTTCTTGGTGACAAATCATTTAACGATAGAATGATTAATTAACTACAAGGAATTTATTGGAATAACATGATACTTCTCTCCTGCTTTAATCTCCTGTTATGTTAGCGTATTGCAAAAAAGAAAGTTAACTGGTTCGCTTAACTGAAAATAGTTGCGCTCAAAATGTTCACTGGTAGAAAGGGAAACGCATTGTTTTTGCTGTTATATCTACATGTAAACTGTTATCTTTCATTATTTGTCTGCAGTGTTTCGAAACATGTTCAAGACATTGGTGCGACACGAATGTTTTTCAAAGCACTCTTTTGTTTCTGAAATGTAATGGTTTAAAAAAGGCAATTACTGTTAATAATAATAATGATGATACTACTACTACTACTACTAATATCGAATTTGTCCAGAGACGTTGCAGAGTAAGGCATACTCGATCAGACCTCCCAAGGGGCCTTTTGTTGTAATGGGAAAGCATAGATAACAAACAAATAAACATATGTAAATTTCGACCAGTCAACATATACGCCAAGTCTAATCTACAGCCTATGTTTGATATATCTTTGCTTTAGTGTTCATACCAATGTCTGGAACCTTAAAGGAAGATATTTAAAAAAAGTCATCAAAGTGAACATTTAATTAAATTATTCTTTGAAATATTTTGAAATCTTCTTATGTCTTAGGCAAAGTGTCCATTTGGGACTGCTTTATAATTAAGTTATGCTCTACGAAAACAAACCATAGGATGTAGGTTCGCAAACTTTAATCTGGTGTTGTTATTTGCGCCAGTAATTCACAGAAGATCAAAGAAAATACTGACCAGAAGTGTGAAATTCAATCAAATTGCAAAAATTCACAAGCATATCCTTGTCATTAATACGCAAGGGTTGCCTTTCCAGAAGAATGGCTCATACTTCGTTTTGTAAAGGTGTTTAACTTTCTTTTCTTGTACTTGTAATCATCTTGATGAGGAAGACCCGTTAACGTGCGATAAACGGTGTTGTCTTGAGATTGTAACAGCATGATCACAATGGCAAATTGCATTTGTAACAGTTGTTTTCGACTGTTATTGTTTTGTTTATCCACAAGAAAGCTGTTCTTTGTTTAACATGTTAAATTCATTGTCAATCAATAAACACAATTTTATCAACTAGCGAACGAATGAAAATCTATGAATATTAATATCGAAGGGCATGTAACATGTTTCACCTCAACACTTCTTTATTTACACGTTACACGTAGTGTTTATGTAGAATATTAGCATTTCTGTAACATTCTAGGGTAGGGATATACTTATGGATCATTTGTCGGTCGTCTCTCATGTTCTGACTTAGGTTAAATGATTTGGTAATCTAATTGTGACACACATGTGGTTATATGATTGATATTTCCCTGGCTTACAATGCCTTTTAGACAAACCGTTTCATATGAAAAGAACTGAATCGAGGGTCACAATTTGTTTTGCATGTACTATTATCATTTACTTCCCATTGTGAAATACTAATGCACATTTTCTCAAAACGTAATAATCATTTAATATATTAAACATCCGTTTTGTTTAAAATATTTTGAGTTGGAAACGCAACTCCAGTAACAGTAATTAAGAAGATAGAAACCAAGAGTATCTTACTTTAACAGAAATCGGAAGAAATGCACACAAGTGATAGACAGCGAATACAAACTGACAGTAAGAAAAGAACTTATTTGTTTCGATTAATTACTACAGTGTTTTGAGACACTATACAATTGTGTAAACATTGTAGAAACGTAGTCAACGAAAAGTGTAAGACGTTCTGCGTAACTTCAACGATACAGCTGGCACACATTTATATGCCATGTTTTAACTTCTTCATTTTACATCGTTTGTGAAACCAGTTGTTACAACAGTTTGTAATCACAGTTGATGTCTCTGCCTTACCTGCTACTCGCACTGGTTGTGTCGGAACATACGAAAGGTTGATCGCACTGTCACGGTATTCGAATCTAGTACCTTGGAATAGCTAGATCAGACCTCTACATCTAAGCACGTCTCTCACACTTTATATGTAGGACAAAGCGTACAGTGTCGAGTATTTGATATAACATTTATTGAGTGATGATGATTTATTACAATAAATACTATCGTTTGAATAAATCATATAATTTTACACGAATGTATTCAAATTACATTATACGCAACTGATAGCGACGAATAAACCTTTGATAAATCTAGTGTTACAATCAAATTATAGAAATTATACGTTATGCTTCTGCAGTTATATCAAAACATACCGAGGTTATACCCAATGGTACATGAAATAATCTTAACCCTTATCCTGCTATAGGCTACTTTCACCATCATTTCGGGTAGCATGTAATCCACGTCGTTTAACTACATTAACGAATGATATTACCAAGACCAGCCTTGATTATTGATCATAGGTTTACGCCGAAAATAATATTCCTTGGATATACGAGGGATATGGTACCAGTTGCCGGTCTTTGGGGAAGACAGTGGTGCAGAGGTAAAGCGTCGGCATTTCGTATCAAACGTCCCAGGTTTCGAATCCCGTGATGAGTGGATTCTGCCTTTGGGATTGTTTACACTAACGGTGCGAGTACTGGTTAAGTCTCCAGGAAGCAGACATCGAACGTGATTAATATAAGCTGAAAGCTTGTTTCGCAATTGATGTAAAATAAATAAGTTTAAACTAGTTTCCGGTATTCGGCAGGGTAAGGGTTAATGTCCAGCATCATTATGTACATTATATTGGCAAGTCTGCACTAAAGGACTATACAGTTTGGGTGGACGTTTAGGACTCCGATCGACCTTTGCAATGTAGTAGTGTCCGTCTGTAATCCTGTCTAAGATTTAAAGCTTTACAAAAACGTACGGCATTGGTTTGCATTAAGTGAAATAGTAATCGTCATGTAATGGCAGTTTATGAATCGGCCAAGTTTTATAAAAGGGCGAAAAATGTTGCTAAAACGATGACAGTAATAACAGTTATCTTTATTTCCTTTTACTGCAGCCATAACATCAGCTAGAGAGATACCTTGAGTGAATTGAATTGAATTGAATCAAAATGAGGTTTCGACTGAGTTGGAATGACTTTTGAATTGAATTGAATTGAATTTAAGTTCATATGAAAATTGAATTGAATGACTTACCTGTTGGATATATGTACAACTAGCTCAACTGTGTTAAACTAAATAATATGAGCCGTTCCACGAGAAAAACCAACATTATGGATTCTAATGTCGTAATGTATCGATCAAGATCTTCCTGATCAGACCGCGCAGGCTAATCCGGTCCGACACATTCCGTCTCAGCAGGATATAGGTATAGAGTAATGATCGCTTAAACAGAAAATTCACATGGGGCGAAAAGTGTCTGTCCGGGTAAGCCTGCATGTCATGCTTAGTCTGATTCGGGTCGATACTTTATGCAGAGTCCACAATGTTAGTTTTCTCGTGAAACGGCTCATAGTTTGTCATTAAGCTATGATTTGATAGTCTTAGTCAATTTCGAAGAACGTATGTTTTGGGCGAGTTGTCTTAGGTCGAATTTAATTTGAGTCAAGTTGTCTTAGTCTACACTTCAACAAATGGACAACATGGTAAATGTTGGAAGGTAGTCAGTTTCCTAGAAAGAATGGTGTGTTGGGTACTGGTGCGAGAAAGCAATGCAAAACGTGGTTAGGTAAACTAGCCCGCCATGATAACTGATTAACTTTTCGAAACGGCGTTAAACTGTTATCTATCAAGCAATTATTGTTAAGGTGTGATAAAAAAAGACCCCTTCCTTGGGAAAATGTACAAACTGGCATATTACAATTCTTCTATCAAGCTTTTGTAAATAATTTGTGAAAAGTGTTCAGGCACCCGCATAGTCTCTCTAAGATTTGTACTTTTAATGAAAGCAAATTGTTTTGCATTGACGGGCTCATGTATTGGTTTTATAGAAGTAGCGACTATCGGTAAATAGAAAGTCTTAAAACATTGTGTTCACCAAATTTGATAAGGACACGCATACAGCTCGTTAAAAAGTAAAACACGATTTTTCTATCTACAGCAGACGAGGGTTAACAAACAGTTGGACAGTTATCCGTTGAAAAAAACTTGCGCTAAACAAGAACGTTACTTCATTGAATATGATACTTAAACTTGTATTCACATTTACAAACCAAGTTCACCTTTGTTAACAGTAGGTTTAGGCAGCCTCCCATACAGGTGGTCTGAACATTATCACATGAATTATAATTTTAATGACTCCCCTATATTATACTAAATCATCTTAAATGTTTCATATATGATTTCGTTTATAAAATTAAATTCCATGGATGATTGAATAGTTTCCTTTGATATTACAGATATTTGTACCAACCCAATACACATTCCAGTAAGAAAAGGACGTGCGTACATATAACCAATTCGAGTCAAATGCTTATTTATACTATACGCGATGCCTCGTTTTACCATGTTATTGGTTATGTCAATTGACAGATTATACGGAACACCAACGCGTTCCAATATTTTGTTGCATCCCCTACATTTACCTTTTTCAAATCTTGAACACATCTTGCTAATATCCGAAAGTCATATGATGAATACTGATATAAATAACGATTAAAATGGAGGGTGTAGTCTCAATATGTATGACAACAGAGTTAAAACTTCACGTTTATTTATTACGCATAGAGATATAACAAAAGTTAAAGTTGTATCATTTTGTATCTTTAATGACAAATGACATGGCTTGATACCTTCATACTTAATGGACAGTTTGTATCCATTTGTATCAAGTTAATATAAACAATTGTAATGTTTCCTTTGCAAATAAAATTGTAAGTGATTAGTACCCACCAATCGAGTGCACGGTGTGATAGGACAATCTAAAACCAACCCAGGTCATACCTATTTACCTCCTCAAATGTCTGCATCTTCGTCTACTGCAGGTAAGATGTATATGGGAAGCACTAAATGTCAAAAGACGGTACATTTCACTGGATAACTAAACATATGTTTTTGATATCCACTGCACACGAACTCGCCCCTAGTTGAAAACTGGAATTCCCCTCATTCTTTGTATTGTTATGCTACCATTTGAGAACATTTTTGAATGATTCCGATGAAGACGTCTTCGTCTGGTTGATAGATCCGACTGTATTCCGGACAGTAATCTGTACTCAGATTTGTAACTCTTTCAGCATCGAATTCCCTTAAATTGACTCTTCCATGTTCAAAATCGGGCGACTCCACTTTTCGTGTACTAAGAATTTCGAAAATTGTGCTAATAAAAGGGCAAACAATGATGATTTCAGATGAGACACCTCGTAACGAGCTGACATATCTCAGTAAGTATTGTTTGCAAAAACTTAAATACTGCCATTGCCGCTACCTCATTCGTTTCATATAAGAAGCATTTAAGGTAAGGAAAACATATCTGGAATATTTAAACAATTTTATTTGTATTTATTTTACAGTTTATGTTTATATAACAATATACCTACATGTACTTCATTACATGTACAATTCATTGACCATTATATTTCCCTGCAAATTAAGAAACATGTAACATATACAACAAAAATAAAAGAAAAAAAAACACTCGTTGCACTTTCCCGTCTAATGAAACACTTCATACATACATACCATATCAATATTGTTGTCCACGAGATTATCATCACTTTTGATTTTATAAGTATATGCCTTTCTGATGATCTTATTAATACTATGTCAAGACACTGATCAGATATAATATATCCATATATCAAGATTTACGCTTATCCGACTTTATACAGCTCTTAAGTATCATGATATTCTCGACTTAAATCAACATGACCTAGTTAAGTCCGAATGTCTAACCTTAGTCTATATAATATGCTCATTCAATAATATGCAGCATAACCTATTCCATTGACTTCTAAGTCATTATTTAACATCAATGGGAGTTTTATTATTTGCAGGAATTAGGTTGATTGGTTAGGGTTTAACGTCATTTTCAACTAACTTTTCAGGCATTTCACGGCGGTCAGTTCACCTACTCATGGGTTTTCTCAATTGCTCCACACAAAAGTATTTCCAAACTACCGTTTGCTTTTCGACATGCACTGTTAGCCGATTTGTAGAAGAGGAGTGATGCTTGTCTAATTGACTTGTGTTAAACGTCGGAAAGAATGTTTGAAACTAACAACAACTGGATTGACAGCCCAAGTAGCTACCGACTGAGGTACCTAGGCTAGAACATTGGACGGTTCAATCAACACAGCATTCAAAATGGATAATTGACTCAATACTCATCTACACTTTACAGCAAGCACTCCTTAATTCGATTCTATCGTCAAAAATATGACATTCATCGTAGATATGCAATGTTGTTTTATATCAATTATATTTTTGTTTTTTAGTTCAGTTTTGTGAATTTAATTACGAAATATATTGTAAAAGAAACCGTGTTTACGTTAACTTATGTCAAGTAAAATAAGAAAATATTAAATATGTGGCTAAACAAATATATCGTGTTTAAATAGATGTGTTTAATAGGTACAGCATCTGATACACGAAGCCGTCTTTTGAACAAAAAGGGTTTGAAGCGTGTTTTTTTTTTTTTATAAACTTTTAATAAAAGTCATATTCCAGCAAAACCATTGATAGCATATTTTAGGCCATAAGTAAACGCGCTTTGTCATATGTATTATAATCTTAAATACATGCTTAAAAGTATAAAACGTGTCTGATAACGTAACAGTTACAACGATTACAAAGGGGTTGGAACTGAAAACCACAGATAAAAGAAAAGCATATACCATGGCATCGGGTGCTGATAACAGTCGATTGAAGAAACTGTGTCTTTGTGTTAAAAAAAGCAATGCCCCTTGTACCTTATTTCATCCACAACAATGTAATGCTGACAATAATTCATATCTTTTTTACGTTGCCGTACCATCTTGCTTCATAGTGACTAATTCAATTGTATGAGACTTCGAAACGATGGTATATATTGGGTAATGACACATAGTAATAACAATTTACCAGAAATTAATGAAATACCACCAAATGTTACCCACTGTGTTGATAAACAACAAAAACACTGAATTAAATTAGGAATTATTCAGATATTTGATTGGATTGTGTATCATCTGTTTGTTTATTTTGCGTTACATTTACATCAAATCCTTTATCGACATATTCACTAAAGTTTGATTTATTGTCTGACTTGCCATGATGTCTGTTTTCGTTGCCTTTGGCTGTGGACATTTCTAATAGACTATCAATACTAAATGGATTCTTCTTTTTAGTTGTGATACTGTTAGTTATTGCTGATCCAATGTTCGAAATAGAAGGTTCATTCACAACACCTTGTAGTCCATCAGTTTTATCCAAACTATCCATGCCATCAGAATTAGTGTTTTCTTCACTAGAACTCACAGTTAGATTGAAACCTTTCATTGTGCTAAACATCTTCTTCTTCTCCTCCAGTTTCTTCATTCTGTCGTCTTGTTTTCTTCTTTTTCTCTCCAGTCGCTCTTCCTCTCTCCTCTTCACTTCGTCATCAGGAAGGGGTTCTCCACTACACGTTTGAGGGTGTGCGTTATGAGGAGGCCGCCCGGGGCCCTTTCTCGTATTTTCCTTCTTCCTCCATTTGGCACGTCTGTTTTGAAACCACACCTGAAAACAAAAACAAATGTCTGAATCATGAACCAGATGCTATCGACTGTTGGCGACTCTGTCAAAAATAACATTTGAAAACAATGTGGGAAAAGAAGGAATTAAAGTTCTCCTCTATGCATCAGTCTTATTCTATTTACAAGATGTTAAATGAGATGTATTAAAATCAAATGACTCTAGAAATGGTATGACGAGTAATCTAGTCAGATGATCTGTATAAAAATCAGCTTAATCTCAGTAATATTAAACGGATATGTTCATAGTTGGGTTCAAGAGATAAATATTTACTTTTTGTGTTCTGTAATTTTCTTGTTTTACACATGCACGTTTGTGTTTTTATGTTTATATGTTTGTACGATGATGATCTGTATTCTAGATCAAATCAATAAACTTATGTTCTGTTCTGTAATGTGCGGAACATATTTTGAATGTTAGGTTGAAGAAAATTGGAAGTAGTTTATGCTTCAATTATGTTAGTGCTACTCATAATATTAACGGTTTCATGCAACCGTTCTATTTTAATTAAAGATGAAGGTGTTGCAGTATTTACAAAAGTCGCTCATGTCCTGCACTGTTTGTCGATAATGAATGCTGAACTTGTCTGATGATGTATTTTGAAGCGCCAATTTTGATTTTCTTACAAATGATGTACGTAGGTCAAATTACGCCAAATACATCCGCGACCATGCGGACCCACAAATCAATAATCCCTAAAAAAGCTGTGTTTGCGTATAAATTAGTGTTTACAGTCACCATAATGCAATGGATAGATGACATTGAGTTTACATTCAATGTAAATGTGTATAGGATGCACTGGAAATGATTGATTTGATATTCTTTAGTATTTTTTAAAGTGAAAGTATAGTATGTGAAAAACCAGTTTCGTCCCAGCCCGATTTCGTCCAGAATGAAGATAACCATCATCCCGGGGTAAATTTTTTCTTGCATAATACATGACCTCCATTTTCTTTGGATTATTCGAAAACTTAGAGATGACCCTTTTCAATGTTGTATGCTGTTCTACCTGAGAAACCCTTCGAAAGTGTGACAATTGCGGGTTGAAATTGGTTTATTTACATGGAAACAAAGAAGGATTCTTTTTGGCGTATTTTGACCTGTAGCGTGCTTGTTATTTATGATGATTTATTATAGGAATACATGTAGTCGTATTTCGAGTAGGTGAATGAAAACGATATTTAACCGATTCAAGAAGTATTTTTTTTTTTTTTTTTTAAGAGTGAGGATCAAATCCTTGAAATAGTTTACCCCTTTCGTTACATGCAGACACATTTTGACGCATTTGTAGATAGACGATTTATAATACATTGTCACAAAAGCAGAAGTTGCTCCTGAAAACATTCTCCCTTGTCCCAATGTTTTTCTACTCTATGCATTAATTATATGTCCATTTCTAGAGAGTTTTCATACGTTTTCTTTCGAACTCGTCTGCTGTAGATTTGTATGTTGGAATGGGTTAAGCAACACTGTAGTTGACATGCAGTGAAGTGATCAGTTTTAAGTGCTTTGTCCAATACAGATAATATTGTTGTGCCTCTATTATGAAGTTGTAAAGTATTTCGACTTACTCAGGGGGGAAAAGGTCCATGATTTATGTTTAGTACTAAAACTTCGTTATGAATATTCGCATCTTTGTCGAAGCATTCGATGGTCAAACATGTATGGTTAAAGTCTAAAGACCAGTTCTGTTTAAAAGCTAGAAGAGCAATCTCAAATTCTCATTTCGTTTCTGCTAATAGAATTTGTGTGACGCATTTGATATACGATGGCCCTTTTATCTCCGGCGCAACGTTGTTCTTCTCGGGACGGAATGAACCACTTAAAACTGTACCCTTTAATTAACGTAAGACCATTAGCGCGGGACGCGTGCATGGTGCCTCTAATTACCCGTATTTAGTTACAGAATGGTTAATCCAAATCTTTTAAACGAATATTCACGAACCACTTTGTGAATCCTACAAATAGTGAAAAAATGTTTACTATTCGGTGTGATACATGTTGGCTATTCAAATCGCTTTGGAATGTATTGGCCTCCTTATTAACCCTTTCCCTCATATAGACGCTTTCTGACGCCTCTGCAGTAGACGGCTTTTTGAAAACATGGTGACAAAAGAAGAAATTGCACAAAACGTGCAATTTCTCCTTTTGCCACAATGTTTTCCACTTTAAGTCATAGGTTATCCATTCAATTATAAAGATTTTCTATTTTTTGCTAAAATGTGTTGAAAGTCGTCTGCTGCAGAATTGTCGTATGAGGGAAAGGGTTGCGAATACATTTTCTGTTTCGTTATCATTTGAAATGTCAAGGTAACGATCAGAGCAAAAACGATGTCATAATTGTTGGAATAATGTAAATACAGTATATTCCGTAGTGCAAATAATTAGTTTACATCTTTTTTAAATGTATTTTATTTGTAACTAAAAAGGAATAAACTAATGGAGCACACGTTTATATCATGATATGTGTAAAACTTTTCCCGTGGCGAAATATAATTAAAATTTACAAATGATACATTTTATTATTACTATTAATTATATTTAGTATTATCATGAACGTTATACTTATTTCTTTTATTATTATGATGAATGGTTATTTATTTATTTCTATTATTATTATATTTTCATCATTATTAAAACTATATAAGATTGATTTATTGTGCTTGCAAAAAAGCACGCATCTTAAACATATTTTGTCTCAACACTTTAACATTACTTGTAACTTTTTGACCCGTGTGAAACAGGGCTAGTTATACAAAATTGTTTGATTTTATGATCTTGACATTGATATTTGTCATATTTTTCGAAATGGTCAACATAACCTTTGACCTCTCAGAAATAACGCTTTATTATTATAGTGTTTTCATTGTGGCAATTTATTTCCATTTAACCGTTTGACATATTCTTTTTCGAAAACTTTAACATTGACCATTGCTTTGATCTGTTAATGAAAATGCTTTCTACTCCTTCAGGGTAACAATGATACTATTTAGTTTTCGATCTTGTGACATTGGTATTGACCTTTGAGCTACTTCCGGACAAACGTGTTGTTGCCGCCGATATTGAGCCATTGATATATACGAAACATCAATTTGATCTCTTCAGTCTTAGATTGGTGAGAAAACTATGTAACTATTTTGTGTTAGTATACGTTCTCATCTTCTCTTCGTCCAACTTGCATTTGCCTAACCCTCTTTTCGAATCTTAAAAATTAAAAGAATTTTCGGAACCACATTTCTACCGATTACTATCACGTGATTAAGTGTTGTGTGAATTCACTTGCATGCTTTGCTCTTATACATACATATGTATAGATTTTGGACGACAGTAAAGTTTCTGTTTGCCAGTCCTCATTTGGATATATAACAGGGTCGTCTGCTTTTGAACATATAAGAGGAATTCAACCAATATATCTGGAAAAAGTAGGTTGATAACGATTTTGATACAATACTGAGAAAAGGGGAGAAATTACTCATTTTGAACCAGAGCGATTATCATGGAAAGGACTATAACATTGTGAACGCAGAGGAACTTTTCATGTTTTACTCCTTATGTGATGGAAATAAAGTTTAGACTTTTCCAAATTGAAAACAACTGTTTAAGGAAGATTAAAATATTTGAGCAAATGAGTTCATTAAATTCAAGGTTATAAACCGTTCAGGAAAAGGATATAAGTAACTTATTTCTAAGGGCAGATTCTCCCTTTCTCTACGATTTGTTCATCAGTCAGTTTCTTATAGAGACTTGGGAATCGTCTATCTCATATTGACATAAAAAAAGGGATCGCGAATGATACATCACAGACCTGTTATGATCAATAAATTTACTTTCCATAATTTAACAATTTGTCTGTTTTGATCATTGGTAATGTCAGAGCGACAAAAAGCGTTACATATATGCGGTAATGTCTATTGACTGCATCATAATAAATAACTACCACGCGTATACATCACTTTAGTTGTTTGCACCTGTTACAGATGTCATCTGGCGCATTTTGGAGCTGGCGAATTTTAAAAACAGTGTGGGAAAAGGGAAGGATTTTCATAATGAACAAATTCTTCTTTTCAAACAATTAGATCAGCTATTGTTTCAACTCTTGCGCTGCCAAATGCAATTAAAGGCTTTTTCAAACAATACAGATTCAGGCGAGACAGCTCGTTCCGAAATATGCATTGTTTGCCGATTAGACATTAAATTGTACCGAATGTCCTGCTGGACGACAAATGGAGTGGTCTTTGGAACATTTGGCAGTGAAAGAGTTAAATAAATTCTTCCAAATTTCTACAAAAAGTTAAATGTCTACACAAGTTAGACGACTCTAAAGATGTCAATGTACACTTCTATGTTAGCATGTTAATATTTAACTGATAACGGTCAATGTACAATTCTATGTTAACATGTTAACAGTTAAGTGATAACGGTCAATGTACACTTTTATGTTAACATGTTAACATTTAACTGATAACGGTCAATGCACAATTATATGTTAACATGTTAACAGTTAACTAATAACGGTCAATGTACTCTTTTATGTTATCATGTTAACAGTTAACTGATAACGGTCAATGTACAATTATAAGTTAACATGTTTTGACACAGTTAACTGAAACCGGTCAATGTACAATTCTATGTTAACATGTTAACAGTTTACTGATACCGGTTAATGTACAAATCTATGTTAACATGTTAACAGTTAACTGAAACCGGTCTATGTACAAATCTATGTTAACTGAAACCGGTCAATGTACCATTCTATGTTAACATGTTAATAGTTAACTGAAACCGGTCAATGTACAAATCTATGTTAACATGTTAACAGTTAACTGAAACCGGTCAATGTACAATTCTATGTTAACATGTTTTAAATAGTTAAATCATAGCTCTACATAAGGGTTGAGTGTCATGCTCTCATATCCCTATTTCATCCTAAAACCCTGTGTTGTAGCTACTCAAAGAAGATAGATATCAAAATTGTAACAGAATTCTAAAAATGCAATCTTTTCAATAAAAACAATGTTTCCGCATTCTAATGAGGTCCAGTATATATTCAGCCTACTATGATGTGATATTGTATATATTTTTTTTCTCGTATGTTCATATATTTCGTAATTATTTCAACGATGAACCATATGTATTTAAGTCTAAAATTAAAGCTTCTGTTCTGTATATTTGCTTTTATAACGCACCCTAACCGTCTGTATAATGCCATTCTCGTTATTATATACAGTGATGGCAGGCATTAATGTCCCATTAGTACATATTGATTCTGCTTATTCATTATTGTATGTGTGTTAATAGCTTAATTAAAGCATTCAAATTATAATGATTTATTTCTTCTTAGAAACATCACGGTCATTAACCTGTTTAAATCCTCACTGACTACATTACAATGATACTATATATATATATATATATATATGAGCCGTTCCACGAGAAACCCAACATTGAGGACTCTGCGTAAAGTATCGACCCGGAGCAGCCTAAGCATGCCGCGCAGGCTAAACTGGACAGACACTTTTCGCCTCCTGTGTATTTTCCATTTCAGGAATCATTACTCTATACCTCTATTCCCCTGTGACGGAATGTGTCTGCCCAGATTAGCCTGCGCGGATTACGCAGGCTGATCTGTGTCGATACATTATGCAGAATCCATAACGTTGTGTTTCTCGTGGAACGGCTCATATATATGAGTAAGTGTGTTCTTGGTCCATCTGTACTCGTTTTCTATTTTTGCTAAAATTATCAACAAATGACGTAATTCACATTTACGTTTTTTACGATTTTGTTGAACGTGACATTTTTGTTTTTAATCTGAAGATACATGATTAATTGTATATACAATTTTAGCGATTTCAAACAACATTTTGTTGTATACATCCGACTACCAATGACCTTAAACATCATCTGTGAAAAGAGTTCACGTCTATCAGACTCGAGTATCTGGCAGTCATTGATTGAACTTAATATCATAGGATGATCGTTTCATGAGTCTTCTTCTTAGAATCTAAGGAAAAATCTGAGGAAAAACTGGAAATTCTGGAAATTTTGAATTAAAACTGGGAAGCAAAAGTTGAAAACACTGAAGGAAATTGAGAAATAATTCTTCTAAAACGTTTTACCAATTGACCTGTTACTGGTGCGTCTTGCGTCTCTGTATTAGGTAAAGGGTTAACCGTGTCCCTCATATATACGCTTTCTGACGCCTCTGCAGCAAACGGATTTAGAAAACATAGTGACAAAAGAAGAAATTGCTCAAAACGAGCAATTTCTCCTTTTGCCACAATGTTTTCCACCTTTAGTTATAGGTTATCCATTCAATTATAGAGAGTTTCTATTTTTTGACAAAATATGTCAAAGTCGTCTGCTTCAGAATTGTCGTATGAGGGAAAGGGTTAAAGATGCTGATTCGTACATTGACCATTTGAACTTCGGTGTTTATTATCAGAATAAATATGTTACTTCGATTCTATTTCATCTTGATTGAACTGCGATTCATTAACGACGGACGACAGTTTGTATTGGGTCGATTTAACCCTTTACCAGACACAGGCGACATTCGAAGAATTTTCGAGAAGATATTTCCCTTTCCCATTATGTTCTATTTCCCTAGAACTATATCAAAATAAGTATTCGAAGTTCAATATGTTTCAATGTTTCCCACTGTGTTCGAGATATATGTTACAATTCTCCCAACTCAGTTCAAGATATATGTTGCCATTTCTCCCACTGAGTTCGAGATATACGTTTCAGTTTCCCCACTAAATTCGAGATATATGTTTCAATTTTCCCCACTGAGTTCGAGATATATGATTCAATTTCCCCCACTGAGTTCGAGATATACGTTTCAATTTCCCCACTAAATTCGAGATATATGTTTCAATTTTCCCCACTGAGTTCGAGATATATGATTCAATTTCCCCCACTGAGTTCGAGATATACGTTTCAATTTCCCCACTAAATTCGAGATATATGTTTCAATTCCCCCCACTGAGTTCGAGATATACGTTTCAATTTCCCCCACTGAGTTCGAGATATATGTTTCAATTTCCCCACTAAATTCGAGATATATGTTTCAATTTCCCCCACTGAGTTCGAGATATATGATTCAATTTTCCCCACTGAGTTCAAGACATACGTTTCAATTTCCCCCACTGAGTTCGAGACATACGTTTCAATTTCTCCCAATGAGTTCGAGATATACGTTTCAATTTCCCCACTAAATTCGAGATATATGTTTCAATTACCCCCACTGAGTTCGAGATATATGATTCAAAATAAGAGAGAGACTTCTCCAATGTAAATTTAAATCTCCTTTATGATTAACTAGTGACGCTAAATATCTGTTATCTGATTTGTTTTTTACATGCGTTTAGTTTAAATCTTTTGTTAACCCTTTCCCTCATATAGACGTTTTCTGACGCCTCTGCAGTCGACCGCTTTTTGAAAACATAGTGATAACAGCAGAAATTGCGAAAAACCAGCAATTTCTCCTTTTGCCACGATGTTTTCCACTTTTAGTCATAGGTTATCCATTCAATTTTAGAGATTTTCCATTTTTTGACAAAATATGTTCAAAGTCGTATTCTGCAGAATTGTCGTATGAGGGAAAAGGGTTGAAGAAGATCGTGTACATTTTTAGAATCTCCTATTTCTGGATCTTCAAATGTGCGAAATATTATTACCAACACAATTGAATGGTTAAAATAAAAAGTCATTAGCGAAGATCTGTGTAAGATAGACATGAGGTGTTCAATTCTATGAATATTCATAGGTTTTTGAAGCAAATCAATAATCCAACATGCTGCCAGAGAGATATAGTGGACGGGTGAATCGGATATGTTTCACAATATTCATGTATTGTTCGTTCATGAATTAAAATTGTATCTTTTATTTAAATCAGTATAAAAAACATGCATCAGTATAAATACATGCATCAGTATAACAAACATGCATTTACAAGCTGACGATTTATAAACACAAAGTTGTTTGTGTATAAAATGATTTAAATATAAATAAATAAATATATTTCCATTTAATAGATAACTGTTATACCATTGCATACAATTAAATCGCTCCACCTCGAAGTAAACATTGTCCCACTTTAGTCTTGGCGCATCTGCAGAAGACGACTTTTAAAACATTGCAGGAAAAGTAGAAATTTCTCATAATGAGCATATTCTCTCTTTGCCGCACTGTCTTAAATTCTATTAAATAATTCAATATTAATTTTCCCCCTTTTTGCCTAGATGTGTCCATTGTCGTCTGTTGTTGCTCGAATCGGCAGCTGACAGAAATGACTTGTATAAAGTACGTCGGCACTGATCTACTTGGACGACTTTAGAGAGTTGACTGTGCGTATACTCGAGCACTGTTTGTTATTAGATTTATTTTTATTTATTTACATTAGCTAGAACAAAAAACGCAATTGAATATATGCCTAGCAAATCATTTTTGGTATGCTTATAAAGGCGCTTAAACCATTTCAAACTATCAAATGCAATGAGGAAAAAAGTGTGATTGCATTTATCATCTCAAGTTGCAGCTGATATGCAATTTACCTCGGATTGCTGTAATGATCGGCCGACAAAGGTCGCCATATCGATTAAAACAATAAAAAAATCCATGTCATACAAAATATTCAAAAGACAAAAAAGGTAAAATATCAAGGATGAAAGTAGCATGATTAATTGTTAAATATAAATCACATCCTTTATCAAAGTCAAATTAAAGAGGATCAATTATTTTAACCCTTATTTGTATTTTCTGTAGACAAATCGCTGTGCAAAGTAATGTAAAGTTTGGCTGTTCGTACATTTGTATAATCAAATTCTTTAAATTCGTACTTCCTTGGTACGACAACAGTGTAGTAACAGTTCCGTGCGTTTATTAAAGCGAGCGAAACCGCCTCCCACAACATAGAGTTTGTCAATTAGTTTCTTTTTATCCACCAATATTCGCTATATTATCGGTGAAGGGTACTCGATTTCGGCAGGACATAATTAATGGGAAATATATGGGGCAGGTAAACCAGCCAACTACACGATTATCAACTATAAACGGCGCCATTCGTTCGGATCCCTCGCGGAATCGTCCAAGTTCGTTTTAGAGTAGTAGTAGTTTGTGTTGTAGTAGAAGAAGTTGTAGTTGTTGTAGTAGTAGTAGTAGTAGTAGTAGTAGAAGTAGTAGTAGTAGTAGTAGTAGTAGTAGTAGTAGTTGTAGTAGAAGTAGTAGTAGTAGAAGTAGTAGTAGTAGTAGTGGTAGTAGTAGTAGTAGTAGTAGTAGTAGTAGTAGTAGAGGTAGTAGTAGTTGTTGTAGTAGTAGTAGTAGTAGTAGTAGTAGTAGTTGTAGTAGTAGTAGTAGTAGTAGTAAAAGTAGTAGTAGTAGTAGTAGTAGTAGTAGTAGTAGTAGTAGTAGTAGTAGTAAAAGTAGTAGTAGTAGTAGTAGTAGTAGTAGTAGTAGTAGTAGTAGTAGTAGTAGTAGTAGTAGTAGTAGTAGTAGTAGTAGTAGTAGTAGTAGTAAAAGTAGTAGTAGTAGTATAGTAGTAGTAGTAGAAGTAGTAGTAGTAGTAGTAGTAGTAGTAGTAGTAGTAGTAGTAGTAGTAGTAGTAGTAGTAGTAAAAGTAGTAGTAGTAGTAGTAGTAGTAGTAGTAGTAGTAGTAGTAGTAGTAGTAGTAGTAGTAGTAAAAGTAGTAGTAGTTGTTGTTCTTGTAGTAGTAGTAGCAGTAGTAGTTGTTGTAGAAGTAGTGGAAGTAGTAGTAATAGTAGTAGTAATAGTAGTAGTTGAAGTATTAGTATTAGTAGTAGTAGTAGTAGTAGTAGTAGAAGTAGTAGTAGTAGTAGTAGTAGTAGTAGTAGTAGTAGTAGTAGTAGTAGTAGAAGTAGCAGTAGTAGTAGTAGTAGAAGTAGTAGTAGTAGTAGTAGTAGTAGTAGTAGTAGTAGTAGTAGTAGTAGTAGTAGTAGTAGTAGTAGTAGTAGTAGTAGTAGTAGTAGTAGTAGTAGTAGTAGTAGTAGTAGTAGTAGTAGTAGTAGTAGTAGTAGTTGATGTTTTATAACTATTTAATTGAAAGCTATATAAATATGAGTTCAAAAGAAAACCATGATTAATTCGGATGTGCTTACTCTGTTAAGGTTTTTCCAACGAACATAAAGCATTCTATCTATGGCCCTATTCCAACTACGACCACGAATCCCACGAATCACCAAAAATAGCTAAATTTTAGGATTCGTAGATGGATCGTAATCATTTCGCGAAGTTCTTAACTCATTCGTATATATTCGTAGTCGGTTCTTGCAATTCTTGAGCGATCGGGAATTCGTGACAAAAGTTTTGAACTGTTCAAAGTTTTGGCCCCGAACTCCACGATTAAAAAAATCGTAGCTTATTCGTAACAACTTCGTAGTGCGTTCTTGGGCATCGTAACTGAAACGTAATCGATTCGTAGGTAATCCCACAGAATATGTATTCGTACCTGATTCGTACATGCATTCGGTGTGTTCTTAGCGTAGTCGTAACTGATTCCTAACGTCCGGGCAGTATTCGTAATAGATTCTTATACATCGTAGTCAATTCTCGCGGGACTCCAGCAGAACCAAATATATGTATCGTAAATGAATCGTCACGAATTAGACCAGAAAATTTGCAAAATATCACGAATCCTCCCGAATCCTAAAATTTAGCCACTTTTGGTGATTCGTGGGATTCGTGGTCGTAGTGGAATAGGGCCATTATGTTTTCGTTATCCCTTATCTCACGCAGAAGACTCTTGATATCATTTGAGGTGACGACTTAGGAATAATTATCTAAATACATAATTTTGAAAAGTAGAAATTGCTCAATACCTCCCTCCTCCTCCGAACATACCCCCAATTTGCTCAGATACTTCTCCATCGATATTTTGAAGGCGGAGAACAGTTAAAACACAAACCACATCAGCACGTACGTTAGGTAAACGGCGTACCTTACAACTTGTATAACGTGGGTTTGTACTTTACTTTATTAAACTTTTATTTAATTTATTTGATCAATTATTTCAAATATATTCCTCCCCCTGTCTGTATAATCAATGTACGAATATTGTGTTAGTCAACCCTCTCCCATTTATAAGACTTTGTAAAACTGAACGAGAAATATGGAAACAGTTTATAAATGAAAGTTTTTTCTTCAAGTTTGTCCGTTTGCCACGTAAAGGTCGTTTGCTGCAGATGCGTAAAAATACGTCTTCATCTGGTAAATAATCAATCTATTTCAACTGTTCAACATATATCTACATTGTAGTAATGTCAAAGTAACACAATGTTACTGTGGGGACATGCTTTGGGACAATTTGTCAACTTTTTGAAAAGAAGCACAAAAATATCTCCTTATAATTATTTCTTTCCAGCAATGTTGTCATAACCCTAACCATCTCTACTAGGTGAATATATGCGTGTTTACCTGTACACGGGACTCGACTAGATCCAGCCTCATGGCTATGGCTTCCCTCATAAACACGTCCGGATAGTGACTTGCGTTAAAACTCCGCTCTAGCTCTTCCAGCTGCCAGGACGTGAAATTCGTCCGCGTCCTCCGTCGTTTGTTAGATTTACTGTCCCGTTCGTCGTCATAGTTATCTGTGAATTATAGACATTATATAAATAACACACATAGGAATTACATAAATAACAAACATAGGAATAACATAGAAAACCAAAATAGAAACTACATAAATAAAAACAACAACATCGTAATAACATGAATAATAACCACATAAATCACATAAATAACATCCAGAGAAATTACATAAATGACAAAGACATACATTACATGAATAACAACTATAGAAATTACCTAAATACCAAACATAATAATTACATAAATCAGTAACAGTTACATGAATAACAAACATATATATCACATAAATAACAAACATATATATATCACATAAATAACAAACATATATATCACATAAATAACAAACATATAAATTATAGATATAACATAGACAGCAAACATAGAAATTACAAAAATAACAAAACAAAGAAATTACAGAAATAACAAACATAGAAATTGAATAAACAACAAACATTGACATTACATAAATAACAAATATAGAAATAACATGGTAACAACCATAGACATTACATAAATAACAAAAATGAAAATTGCATAAATACCAGCCAACTATACTGAGAAATTGCATAGATAACAAACATATAAACTACATTAATAGCATAGAAATAACATGATGAACGTAAAGCTATTGTAATAAACAAAACATTATCGTAATCGGCTGAGAGAATAACATGTAAAGCATTTCAATAAAATGAAAATCCCAGAAATAACATGATACACATAGAAAGTACATGAAAATCATGTCGTGCATGCCGTAAAAAAACCCAAAGAAATGACACCGGGAGATTGAGATGAAAACCTATGCAATAATGAAATAAGCATATGATAAATCAATTTTTTACATCATGATAACCAGAAAACATGAAAATAATAAGATGAACATGACAACGATATAATAGCGTGAAATAATATATTTGTCAAGTCTAAATTAAAATGTAAATATTATACAAAGTCAGAAAGAAGTCATAAGGCAAATGTGTTGACATTGTCGTTCCACATGAAAATCTGCCTCGGATGATTCCAAACAAAGAATACCCAGATCAACCTGCACATACAGGCAGTGTGATCAGATCCTTCCTGTCCGCGATCAAGTTGTCCAAGAAGCATCCTCGAATTCTTATGAGAAAAACTTTTAAGATTTGACAATAAGAATTAACGATATGGCCGTTAATTCCCATACATCTGAAACATGCAACAGTCTGTTTCGTGTGACTTAGCTAAGAGTATAACAGAGACAGATAAATATTGCAGCCCCTGTGTCTCAAATCACTTCCTTTATTTCGTCTGTTTTTTTTAATAATCGTGTTTAAACATTGGTGGTATATATATAAATTTCAAGTTAATTATATAATTGAAAATGATAACATCAATTAAGTTTCAATTGCAAATAAATTTAGCGTAAACGGTTGTAATGGTATACTGAAGATCCTTTTCAAAACTGTTAATACTTCAATGATACTGCTTTTGAATTAAACAACTTTAATCATATTTAATTTAATAACTCGATTTGTAAATTGAAATGAAGAACTAACTTCTATTAACCCTTTCCCTCATATAGACGCTTTTTGGCGCCTCTGCAGCAGACGGCTTTTTGAAAACATGGCGACAAAAGAAGAAATTGCTTAAAACGAGCAATTTCTCCTTTTGTCACCATGTTTTCAACTATATTCAACTATTGTACTTTCATTTAAAGGAAATTTCCAATTCTTTTCGGGTATGTTTTCGAAGTTGTCTGCGGCAGAGATGTCATATGTGGGAAAGGGTTAAAGAAAATCAATTACCGTCTGAAGTTTTGAAAAAGGCTCCATGTCATTTACCTTTTTTATAAAACATGCCTTTACCTGCCATTTTATTGAACATTGTTTTGAAAGCTTGTTTTTAATGTATATTGTATACATTTCTCTATATGTAGATTCAAACATAATTCCAATGAGGTATTAGTTATTAACATATATCAAACTGGGTACAGTCTAAGTATTTAATGTCAAATAAAATTCAAATAAGATTGAAATTAATTTTTGAAAAGGTGTGCCACGATGGAAGTGTCTACTGAATACCCAAACCGGGGAAACCCTAGTCGTATGTACGTATCCTTTCTTTTAAAATAGATTATGATAACATCAATATAAAATGATAACATAAATACAACATAAACATAAAATGATAACATAAATATATAATGATAACATAAATATAAAATGATAACGCAAATATATAATGATAACATAAATATAAAATGATAACATAAATATATTATGATAACATAAATATATAATGAAACACGCAAACGTCTCATAGCGTATGATTGAAATGAAAACTGTATCATGAACAAATACAATCATTTTAAATAATATTATAGTTAGAGTATTTGTTTCTGTTTTAACTTGATGTATAACATGTCTTTGACGCATGCTTTATTTTGTATAAAACATTCATGACTTGAAAAGAGTAAATTAAAAACGAAATAGAGAAGAGTATCGGCAACATTGTATTATTCCAAATTGTCATTACATTAACGATTTGTTCCTATTGGTCATTATTAACACCAGCTAATTTTCCTGAGGAGTTTATGTATTCTTTCCATATTTGTCGATTTCTAACGAATAAAGACAAAACTTAGATAACATTTAAAGAAAAAGAGATTGAGATATACTTTAGTAAATTTGTATTCGACTTATCTGCCTCAAGACTCATGATTTATTATGACAATGAGAGCCACCGCAGTGTTTCGAATGCGGTGTGTGTTTAAAGTCGAGATCTTTAAAAAGAAACCATTTATACCATGCTTAAGAATTAAAACAGTTTAAATTCAACTTTGACTCGATATCGTATTTAAGAGTCGACTGAAATAACCTCATAAATCAAAGTTGTTATATAGAAATATGTGTTTTATACAAAATTGAAAACATTTTCAGACAATTATTAAAATGCTCCTTTAACTAATCAGTCCTTTTCCCATACTGTTTTCAAAGTTCGTCTGTTGTAAAGATATCGTGTGTATAAGGTTAAGGTTTTAAATGACGTCGTGTGATCAGTCTCTCAGAGAGAGAGAGAGAGAGAGAGAGAGTATCAGCCGACAAATGTTCTCTATAATTAGCAGTCATACATTTCACGGACAATTCATTACAACTTGTGGGCTAGTCGCCCGCCCACAGAACAAAACACGAACAGTTCACCTTTTATACATATTTCCTTTTAAAGAGATTTTCGATTTTCTGTTTAATTGGTTGTTGCAGAAAAAGAGCACATTGTTTTAATCGACACTTATAAACAAATGCACTTTTCCTAAAGGCCATGGAGTGATATTATTAAAAGTCAAATGAGATTTTACCGTGAATACTCGATTAATTCATTTCCTTATTGTTGCTTAACAGAAATATGAATTAATTAAAGTGTGTTTAAGGTACAAACAATAAAACCCGAACACAACAAGGAATAACAAATCAGAAACTGTTTTCTATGTATTGAATTCGAATGTTAAGATTTTTTAGAATTTCAAAAAGATGATGTATGATAAAATAAATAGAATAAAGAATCGCCTCTCAATGTTGTTACGGGTTGTTCAATCTCCCGTTAGAAAGCCCCAATATCAATGCAAAATAAAAAATATTTAATTAATTATTTCAAAATTAAATGACCTTAGTAACTCAACTAGATTAAAGTCTAAAAGACTGATCGTTCAAATGTTTCCATTAAATAATTAACAAAAATAAACCGCAGAGTGCTATTTTCTTCCATTTCAGTTGTTAATCAAATAAACCGTAAACAATCTTGTTTAGTTGCTTGGTAGTAACTTAATGTCCACCATTTCTCGAAAAGAAAAAATCGTCTATAACATAAGTTTCATCAATTCCACGAATTAATTTCTTGTGCAACCTCAAAAACAGAAAAATATGTAAACCACGATGATGAAGATTCCATCAAATGTTAAATTTTGATTCTTAAAATGCGAGGACATTTTAATAATTGTTCTTCAAATGTCAGGCAAAGTTTAGAAAATATTCTTAAAATGTCAGGAAATGTTTTATATTTTTTCTTTAAACCAGATTAACATTTATCAACGTCAACTTTAATTTTAAAAAAAAAAGCAGTAGAGGAAAAGCCCATCAATAAGAGTATTAATACTAAAATTATTTTGACATATTATATTGTGCATTAAATATATAACCTAAACTATTTAATTATTTAAAGAATGACATTCAAAACATACTTATTATGTTCTCTATAATTATATGCACATGGCCATCTTTTGACATTTCAGTTATATTTTAATCCTGCGGTATTATATGTTTTATTGGGCTGTATTAGTTTTGTATTAAGAATAGAATATGGTTTACCTTATGTAGACTATGATCTTCTATGTTCTTCAATTTGAAAGTTTAATTTTGATAAACATTTAATATGTTATATGTTTGTTTGCATAATATTTTACGCCGTTTTCAACATTGTTTCAGTTATATCACGTCGTATCCTGGGTAAGTAACCAGTACTTATCCTGACGCCAGCGAGTTAGTAAAAATGCTAACCTCACAGCCCCGGGCGTCAAAGAGGGAACGCCATTACTGCCATGCTTTATATTTGTTTCATTATGAGCAATTCTCTTTTTACCACAATGATTTCAACTCTATTCAATAATTATACTTTCATTATAAGACATATTCCGAAAATGAGCGTAGATATTTTCAGCGTTTTTTGGTGGATATTTGTTAAATGTATGTCGTGTACGAAGATTACCTTTATCCGGTGTCCTGAGTCCGCCGTCAACGTTACCATCACTGTTCGGTGACAGATCGGACACACATCGTCCACCTAGATACCCACTGATCGGATAGTCCGGGTTCGAGACCAGTGAGGATAGGGAGTTGAGATAGCCTGTGTTGGCATATTGCGGATTCTTCGTTAACGATAACTGGGCTAACGTTAATGGATCAAGTAAATGTGAATAACCCGCTAACGGGTGTAACATTCGTAAGTGGTGAAGTCCGAACCCGTATCGTGGCTGCTGCATAAACCCTAAACTCGCGTTCATCCTTCTATCAGCTGTACTCACAATGAGTAATCGACTTCTCGAATATTGAAAGTTTTAATTCAAGCAGGGATTTTTAAAATTACCACTATTCTTAAGCTTCATCCATCATGCGCTCAGTGTCAGGTAATCCTCCATATTTTTTTGTATCCAAACTGTGAAATGAGTTTCTGGTGTTACATATATTACATGTGACGTATGATACAATATCTCCTTATAGTAGTAATATACACTTGTCATTAAATCAAACCCATCTTCACTATGTATTCACGTATTATTTGTAATGGGGAAATACTTGTTTAAAATGACACTTGTCAATTGAGATCTCTACAAAAGGGAAAAATTCGATACGAGCATGTATTGGTGTCTATAGCCGGCTATCGGCCAATCACAGACTTGCAAACAAACATCGGAATTTCTCTTAACGAGGCAATATTAACGTGTTCGTATATTTGACTGACGAACAGTGTAGTCTTTAAAACCTACAAATACAAAGGCTTACATGAGCTGTCCCGCGAGAAAACCAACAGTGTGGACTTTGCGTAAAGTATCGACCCGGCCGGATCAGCTTAAGCATGCCGCGCAGGCTTTACCGGACAGACACTTTTCGCCTCCTGTGTATTTTCTGTTTCAGGAATCATTACTCTATACCTCTACCCCCCTGAGACGGAATGTGTCTGGCCGGATTAGTCTGCGCGGACTGCGCAGGCTGATCTGAGTCGCAGAGGACATAATGTTGGTTTTCTCGTAGGACGGCTCAATTTTGTACTTGGAGTTTTTAACATTTAATATTCGGTAAAAGAGCAGCGACTGAACACTTATTCGTGACAAATGGTTTAATAATTACAACGTGAAACACTATATAGATTTACCAGAACAGTCCAGGATTCATGTCTTCTGGTCAACCTTGAACTGTTACCGAGGATTTGTGACCTAATATGCAGCAAAAGAACTTTTCTTAGACAATTGAGGAAACAGATACGTATTTGTAAATTGTTCAAATTGAGCCCTTTCTCCTATTCCACGACGCACAACGTTTTCACAACTCTTAACCCCGTGTGTGTGATCAGTTATAGCATGGTTAAAGAACACTAATGCACGATCCCTGGTTGAAAAACCTGTACTAGGCTAGGAGTTGTGCCTTGTTCAAGGACCCTCCAGCATGAACGCCGCGAACAGAGATCGAACCCGCGACACGAGGTTCTCAATCAACCACACTTACCACTCGGATACGGTGAATTTATTCAGTAAATTTGAAATATAATTTTGATAAAGAGTTGAACATATCCAGGTAAAGGGGAATGTTGCTCGTTTTCGAGCATGTACTCTATTACTTCCAAAATGTTTTCAAACATGCAAATGTTTCAAAATTCGTCTTTATCAGTTAAATGGGTATTTGTCTACTTCTAATAAGATTTTCAGCACAGGCAGAATATAATCCAATTCATTTGTGATGTTTTTGCATAAACTAATAGTTGTTTTTGCATCAAGTGCTTCATTTCGAATCAATTATTTAACAAAATGGTGTGTTTTTGTCATATATATAATTACATTTACATTAATAATTCAAATTAAATTTAAAATATCTCCAATTTGTAAATTCAATTGAATATAAAGCATCGGCTGATCTATGTAAGCTCTGCCTGCTAACAGACCGAAACATTAATGCATGAAATTGTACGTGCATGTTAAACGTTTCTGTATTTGATTAAAGATTATTTTACAACTCAGACAATTATTTCCCTATTATTTTTTTACTTTGAATGCAAACAATTACACGACCTCAATCTTACGTTCGCCGTGGTCGAGTGGTAAGCGTCGGGGATTTCGAACCGGGCGTCCGGGTTCGATTTCCAGTCGCGGCACGATTGTGACCGTGGAGTGTACCTGTGTAAGGCACATTTCCTAGCCTAGTACTGGTTTGTTTACCCAGAGATCATGAATGAGTGAACTGTCGCTGTGATAAAACTGAAATAATGTTGAAAACGGCGTAAAATCCCAATAAAACGGATTATTCAAAAACCAAGTGACGTGTAAGCAGACTGCAGATCTCTGTATCTAAGACCGTGTACCATTTGATACACTCGATACGGTAAGTGTGCTGCTCAAAAATACCAATTCGGGGGGAAACCTGCGTGCTTTTGCTCCTTTTGTTTTCAGTTGAATTTAGCTACGTTTGTATGGCAAGACAAAATGTAACCTGCATTGATTATGTAAAGGGACAGGTACAATGTTCAGTTGTACCTGATATAATAGTGTATGTATCATCTGCTATGAAAACAACTACAAAAAAAAAAAAAAAAAAAATTGCCTATTTATTTTTAAAACAAAATTTAAAAACAATTGGTGAAAGACGAAATTGCTTGTTATACAAATGCAATTTCTCATTTTATCCCCAGAAGTTCGTCTCTGTCAATAATGATCTGCATCTGGGAAAGGGTTACGATTTATTCCTTCATTGCGTACGGTGAAGTGATCCGTACGTGATATAAATCACGGTAATGTTACATGGAACATGCCTTGTCGCCAACACCTCCGATTGTATGACGGCAAAACCATACTTTACGCTATTAACATCCATAATTTGAGATGAATTATAGAATTTATGAAAGAGAATGAAAGAAAATTTCAAAATTAATATGTTTAAACCAGAACACATTTGTCGCCATTAGATTTGGGTGACTTTCAAACACTTTCATGGTGACGATGTAGCCATGCTGTCGCTTTAATAACATGTTCTTTCTTTCGTTGCAGCGTTACTGAGCATAAACTTTAAACCCTTTTCTGCAATATATTTGTATTATAATAGTTTATATGAGGCGTTCCATGAGAACAACCAACATTATAGTCTCTTGCGTAATGTATCGACCCAGATCAGAGGTATAGATTAATGATTCCTGAAACAGAAAATCCACATGAGGCGAAAAGTGTATGTCCATGTAAGCCTGCGCGGCATGCTTAGGCTGATCTTGGTCGATACTTTACGCAGAATCCACAATGTTGGTTTTCTCATATGTATTCATTTCAATATTATTTTCAGAAGAACCATTGATTTTAATTAAAGAATATGTAATCCGTGTCTGAGGGTTTGGGGTCTTAGAGACTATCCGGGTTCGTACCAATTAAACCTACATTGGCGTTATACAAGTGGGGTTGCAATTATAGCGTTTTTTCAAATGAGGCATCTAGGGTTTAAATTACATGTAGACGGACAACGCGGACGCATAGGTTCGTCTCAGCCTTCACTGAACGCAGATTCAGGAAGACTGTGAATCGACAGACGTAACGACACGTCTCCATTATAGTACAGTTTATGTGGAAAAGCAGCCAGTTGCTTTGAAAGTATGTTGTGTTGAGTACTGGTATGAGACAGCCGGGAAACGCATGATTATGTGAACTGGCCGCCATGATATGACTGAAAAAATTGTTGAAAACGGCGTTAAACCCCAATCAATCAATCCACTACAGTATGTTTGTACAGTATAGGGTATTTACTGGCAAAGACATATTTCATAGCATTATATATTCTTGACTGACTGTGTTTAAATCTGTATAACATTCTCAGATTATGAGAATTTAAAAAAAAAATCTGCCGAGGTGTTCAAAGTGAGATTCAATAGGTTTATGCTGCGCGCGTCTTGTAGTCGTCCATATTATCATTACTTTACTAACGTTCAGTTACATTGAACGCACAGCATGTATAAACGACAGGTACCTCTGATCACCAGGCTGCATGGACGGGAGCTCATGTGACCAGTTGTAAAAACTTGGACTTCCAGTTATAACTAGAATTAAATAAATGTAAATAATTGTCGTTAAGAAATGTGCTGCACGTGTTCCATATGAATTAACAAAATAATACAATCTAATAAAATATCCTAATGATATTTTAATGATATTTAATACATACATCGCTGTGTAAACAGTTTAGTTTGGTCATACGGAAATAGGCCTTATGGACATAGCGACCAGTGAAGATCCAGATCAGTCTGTTCATGTATGTCGTCTAATCGGGCTCTTCCCTTTTTCGTAATCTAGTGACACACTCATTCTGAAAGACTCTATGGGAACTAACTTGACCAGACCCCAACCTCACAGGAGGAATAGAGATATAGAGTAATGATTCCTTAAACAGAAAATCCACAGGAGGCAAAAAGTGTCTGTCCGGTTTAACCCGCGCGGCATGCTTAGGCTGATCCGGGTCGATGCCATACATGTGTACAGTTTTGAAGGTGGGTTATCCCATGTCGTGGGTCGTTTTTAAATAGAACTCAACAACCGAAGTACTATTTTAATTGGCACTTCATCACATTGTCCCACAATGCACTTCAACAAGAAATAGATTCACTCAAGTTTCTAGTGTGACATGATTTTAATTATAAATGCCATCGCCTCAGACAAAAATTATCAAATAAAAACTAAAGAAATCCCAGCTGGTGATACCTTCGTAAATGCTCGGTTAAATATTGACTTACATATTAGCTGGTGGTAATCGCCGCGATTTGCTATTCAATTCTATTGTCATCTCAAGAGGGAAAACTGTTTACATAGGACCGTCTTCAATATGTCAGTGAATATGAATTATCTCCCTTGAACTACTTGAGTCGCAAAATGGCAACATTGACAGGACCTACATCAAGGTAGGTATTTTTAGTTTTGAATACAGACATGTTTTGACTAATCTGCATCAGAGGACATCTGATAACACTCCGGGATCAGATGGACATGTTCATAATCAGGGGCGTAGCTTTGCAATAATCAATGTGTAGGCCGTCTCGTGAGAAAATCAACATTTGTGCGTAAAGTATCGACCCGGATCAGCCTAAGCATGCCGCGCAGGCTTACACGGATATACACTTTTCGCCTCCTGTGGATTTTCTGTTTCAGGAATAACTACCCTATACATCTATCCCCCTAAGACGGAATGTGTCGGCCGGATCAGTCTGCGCGGACAGCGCATGCTGATCTGGTCGATACATTACGCAGATGTCTATCGCCGCAGCTGCATTTTGGGGCATTTTGAGAAAAAAATGTGTAGGCACGTGCCTACAGTGCCTAAAGGGAGCTATGCCACTGATACTGAGCATGTTCTCGTCTTTCATTAATATGGCAAAATTACACTTTATATTTATTCTTAGAAGTATTTTAGAACACGAGACTTTAACCCTTTACCACTTGAAGCAATTTTGACGCGTCTTCAACTGATAACTTTCGATAACAAGAAAACAACAAAGTAACACAATGAGAAATTGGTCTTTATTACAATTCTATTTAATTATCATGTTTTTTTGTTTTAAGAGATTGTCCATGCTTCTGCCCAGATGTGTTTAAAGTCGTCTGCTGTAGATTTGAAGTATCTGGAAGATGGTTAAATTGTGTAATCAGATGAACGGTGGAGACACTGAAAACCCAATGTTTTTGATCAGCTTGTTGTATAGATATAAAATTGATTCCAATGACTGCCTACGCATTCTGATCGAGATCTTCACTGATCTGTACCAATTTTACCAGATACGATAGTTAATCCCTTTACACATAACAAAAAATACAGCTGCAATTTTGAAAATATATTGGTAACACTGGAAACGCTCTGAACAAAGTTAGTCTTTGGCACAGGTTTGACTGTTTATGCATTTTAATAGAGTCGAATATTGTGACAAAGTGCGTCTGCTGCAAATATGTCACAATGTGTCTGCTGCAAATATGTCACAATGTGTCTGCTGCATATATGTCAAAATGTGTCTGCTGTAAATATGTCACAATGTGTCTGCTGCATATATGTCACAATGTGTCTGCTGTAAATATGTCACAATGCGTCTGCTACATACAAGTCACAATGCGTCTGCTGCATATATGTCAAAATGCGTCTGCTGCATATATGTCAAAATGGGTCTGCTGCATATATGTCAAAATGCGTCTGCTGCATATATGTCAAAATGTGTCTGCTGCATATATGTCAAAATGGGTCTGCTGCATATATGTCACAATGTGTCTGCTGTAAATATGTCACAATGCGTCTGCTGCATATATGTCAAAATGGGTCTGCTGCATATATGTCAAAATGCGTCTGCTGCATATATGTCAAAATGCGTCTGCTGCATATATGTCATAATGCGTCTACTGCATATATGTCACAATGTGTCTGCTGCATATATGTCACAATGTGTCTGCTGCATATATGTCACAATGGGTCTGCTGCATATATGTCACAATGTGTCTGCTGCATATATGTCACAATGCGTCTGCTGCATATTTGTCACAATGTGTCTGCTGCATATATGTCACAATGTGTCTGCTGCATATATGTCACAATGCGTCTGCTGCATAAATGTCACAATGCGTCTGCTGCATATATGTCAAAATGCGTCTGCTGCATAAATGTCAAAATGTGTCTGGTGCATAAATGACAAAATGCGTCTGCTGCATAAATGTCAAAATGCGTCTGCTGCATAAATGTCAAAATGTGTCTGCTGCATATATGTCACAATGTGTCTGCTGCATATATGTCACAATGTGTCTGCTGCATATATGTCACAATATGTCTGCTGGATATATGTCACAATGCGTCTGCTGCATATATGTCACAATGCGTCTGCTGCATATATGTCACAATGCGTCTGCTGCATAAATGTCACAATGCGTCTGCTGCATAAATGTCACAATGCGTCTGCTGCATAAATGTCAAAATGCGTCTGCTGCATAAATGTCAAAATGCGTTCATGTATGTAAAAGGGTTAAACGATCTCAGGTAAGGTAAGAAATACCTGTAAATGTGTAGTGTGTTTGGATACAGATCAGAGTGCACGAATATACATGGTGATCTGGTTCTACGCTTGTCGTACATGCACTGCGGTTTATTTGCCTGTATCATCCCTCTCATATATTCTATCCTGTCTGACATTTAACATACATTTGTTGAGATTTTTTATTCCTTTCTTCAGTATTTGTTCAGTTTTAAATCGTCTTAAATTAACCCATACGGTAATGGCTTAATAGGCCTGTCATCATTAATCCCATCACCGTTGTCCTTTTTCTGTGTGTACGTGTTAGAAGGGGTCATTTAAAGGGGGTGTGTTCGGGTAGCTTTAGGGGGTAATCATTTCCGAGTCGTGTCGTACAAGATTTACTGCAACCTGTCGCGTCCAGTCCGTATGTCACTAATTAGGACCACAATACCCACCAGCGGGTTGTCTACAGGTAAAGTGGACCCTTGAACTCTTCCACATACAACAAATCTGCAGCAGACGGCTTTGGAAATATTTTATAAAAATATCTAAAAGTGAAATTATTGATATAAATAGAAAGCATTGTCGCAAAAGGAGAAATTGCTCATTGTGAGCAAATTCTCCTTTTCCGCACTGTTTTTTCTTAAAAGAAGTTTGCAACAGCTGCTTCGAAATACGTCTGAATATTGGAGGCTGTTCATTGCAATCAGAACTCTTCGTCTGCATTTTATACCTCGAATGTCGTTTATGAATATATGTACAGTGTTATACCTTCAGAGCAGCATCTGTCGGAGACCAATTAATACAGCCGTTCTAAAGGCGAATTGTTCTTTAAGGGTTAATTTATACTCCTGGTAGAAAGATACTTGTACGTTTCTGACTGTAGATAACGCCGGTAATCTTTGAAAGATATGTGTACGTTTCTGACTGTACACAACGCAGAGAATCATTGTATTTTAAAATGTTTCTGCTCAAAAGTGGTGCGGTTTTAAGAGGTAAAACTGTATAACCAGGGTTTACGGTAATATGATGTAACACTGTTTACCCCAGGTTTACGGTAATGTGATGTGACACTGTATACCCCGGGTTTACTGTAGTGTGATGTAAAACTGTATACCCCGTGTTTATAGTAATGTGGTGTAGCACTGTATACCCCAGGTTTACGATAATGTGATTTTACACCGAATACCCAGGTTTACAGTAGTGTGATGTAACACTGTATGCCCCGAGTTTACTATAACGTTATGTTACACTGTATATCCCGGGTTTACGGTATGTGATGTAACACTATATACGAATGTATACGAATGTTTATGGTCATGTGATGTAACACTTTATACCCCGAGTTTATGCTAATGGGATGTCACACTGTATACCCCGAGTGTATGGTAATGTGATGTTACACTGTATACCCGGGTTTATAGTAATGTGATGTACCACTGTATGCCCCGTGTTTACGGTATGTGATGTAACACTCTATAACAGGGTGTATGGTAATGTGAACACTGTATACCCCTGGTTTACGGTATGTGATGTTACACTGTATACCCGGGTTTATAGTAATGTGATGTACCACTGTATACCCCGTGTTTATGGTATGTGATGTAACACTCTATAACAGGGTTTATGGTCATGTGATGTAACACTTTATACCCCGAGTTTATGGTAAAGGGATGTAACACTGTATACCCCGGGTTTACGGAACTGTGATGTGACACTGTATACCCACGCTTACGGTGTTTACGGTAATGTGATGTAACACTGTATACCCCAGGTTTACGATAGTGTGATGTAACACTGTATACCTCGGGTTTACAGTAAAGTGATGTAAGACTGTATACCCCAGGTTTACGGTATGTGATGTAACACTGTATACCAGGGTTTATGGTAATGTGATGTAACACTTTATACCCCGAGTTTATGGTTATGTGATGTTACATTAAATACCCGGGGTTTAAGGTAATGTAATGTAACATGGTATACCCGTGCTGGGATCTAAAATCGTATACCCTGGGTTTACGGTTATGTGATGTAACACTGTATACACGGGTTTACGGTAATGTGAGGGAGAATATTTTAGTCTTATCATAGAGAGTTGTTGCTCTGTAGAGACAAATATGTTTTTTAAAAGAGCTTATAGGGAGAACCTTTCAGTCTTATCCTAGAGAGGATTTAATATGTATTTAAAGGAGCTTATAGGAAGCATATTGGTCTTATCCTAGAGAGTTTTTGTTTTGTACAGGTTAATATGTATTTAAAGGAGCTTATAAGAAAAAGGGTCGAATATTTTTCTAGAGAGGTCTTGCTGTGTACAGGTTAATATGTATTTAAAGGAGCTTATTGGGAGAATATATCAGTCTTATCCTAGAAAGGACTTGCTTTGTACAGGTTAATAAGGAGCTTATTGGGAGAATATTTGAGTCTTATCCTAGAGAGGTGTTACTTTGTACAGGTTAATATGTATTTACAGGAGCTTATAGGGAGAATATTTGAGTCTTATCCTAGAGAGGTCTTAATATGTATTTAAAGGAGTTTATAGGGAGATTATTTGAGTCTTATACTAGAGAAGTGTTACTTTGTACAGGTTAATATGTAGTTAAAGGAGCTTATAGGGAGACTATTCGAGTCTTATCCTAGGGAGGTCTTAATATGTATTTAAAGGAGTTAATAGGGGGATTATTTGAGTCTTATTCTAGAGAGGTCTTACTCTGTACAGGTTTATATGTATTTAAAGGAGTTTATAGGGAGAATATTTGAGTCTTATACTAGAGAGGTCTTAATATGTTTTTCAAAGAGCTTATAGTGAGAACCTTTCAGTCCTATCCTAGAGAGGATTTAATATGTATTTAAAGGAGCTTATAGGAAATACATTTCAGTCTTATTCAATGTTAGCCCATTTGTGAAAGACGAATGATGCTTGTCACAATGACTTTTGTCAAACGTCGGAAAGAATGTTGGCCGAGCTGGGATTCGAACTCGAAACCCCCGGATTGACATCCAATGACACGAACCATCCATCTTCGTGATACCCACGTCTCAGATAAACGGACATATTAACACACTATCTAATCTGTTGTCGTGGTTCTTGTCGCTTTAAATCCAGGGTTTTCCCTGCCAAATTTCTGCAGTACCTTGTACGCATTAAATGAGCATACATCTGTTGTGAGTACATTTCGTCTTCCCTGTAAACCTTTCCCACAAACAGACGTTTTCTGACGCCTCTGCAGCAGAAGACATTTGAAAACATTGTGACAAAAGAAGCAATTGTTCAAAATGAGCATTTTTTCCTTTTGCCACAATATTTTAAACTCCTTTCAATAATTAAACTTTCCCGTATAACGTTTTAACATAATCTTGCCCAGATGCTTCCACAGTCGTTTACTGCAGATTGTCTGTATGTCGTAAAGGGTTAATGGCATTAGCAACATACTGCAGCAATAAAGCTCCATCACACGAGTATGTTCCTAAAAGTAGTGATAATAAACAGTCTACCTGTAATGATACATGTATATAAAGTGTCCTTTGCTTTGAAAATGCAAAACGTGAATTATAGACTAGCTTCATGAATTAGATAAGTGATTTTGATATAAAATTGAAAACATTGTGAGAGAAGAAACGTTACAGTGTTTTTTGGCATGATTTATGTTTATGTTTTTATTTCTCCAGGTACCAAAGTTTCAAAGTTTATTTGTTACCCTCGGTACATTTTAACAATGTAATATGAGGTAATATTAACAACATATATACCTTTTGTAATATGGGAAAATACCAGACTATGAGGTATTACATCACAATAGTATAAGCATTTCATGGAGGATACAGAAAATTACAAAAATACAAAAATACAAAGATGCGTCAAATGCTTTAGTAAGTACAGGTACCAAATATCGTCTGTACGAGGTAAAGAGTTACACTGAAGATGGTAACACTTGTTTCACACGGCTTGTTGTCCTGTCCTTGATAAGATGTTAACGCTTGTTTCAAACGGCGTCTTGTCCTGTCCTTGATAAGATGGTAACACTTGTTTCAAACGGCGTCTTGTCCTGTCCTTGATAAGATGGTAACAATTGTTTCAAACGGCGTCTTGTCCTGTCCTTGATAAGATGGTAACACTTGTTTCAAACGGCGTCTTGTCCTGTCCTTGATAAGATGGTAACAATTGTTTCAAACGGCGTCTTGTACTGTCCTTGATAAGATGGTAACACTTGTTTCATACGGCGTGTTGTCCTGTCCTTGATAAGATTGTACGGGAGATATAGGGATATTATATCGGGATATCATAGCGGACCATAATTAACAAGCTGCTTCACTTACAATAAGGTCATTAGTAGCGATTGTTCATGGTCACGCCCCTTTTCTGTCCATCGTTCTGATAATTACAAGCATATTTATTACAGCAATAAAATCGAAATTCATATTACTGACCGTCAACTGAATTAAAAATAAATTGGTAATGAAACTGGTGACATTTATCAGATATGCATTAACATTTCCTAGTTGTCATTCTAGAACTCGATACAGTCTTTTCCTAAATCATTAACAAAAACAGGACATTTAATCAAATATGGTAATATTTAAAAGGGGTTGTTTGACAAACCAACTAGCCTGCTGTTGCATTGATTGATTTAATTATCGATCGTTCTTTGTCCTCCTAACGCCAAAATATGCCTGTCGTCACAAATTTGTGTCGATTTGAAGCGTTTTTATAAATTGAACTGCACCATGATATATAAAAGTCAGTTTACTAATATAACTGCGGCATGCTATGTAAAACAAAGTCCGTTTACTAATATAACTGCGGCATGCTATGTAAAACAAAGTCAGTTTACTAATATAACTGCGGCATGCTATGTAAAACAAAGTCCGTTTACTAATTTAACTGCGGCATGCTATGTAAAACAAAGTCAGTTTACTAATTTAACTGCGGCATGCTATGTAAAACAAAGTCAATTTACTAATATAACTGCGGCATGCTATGTAAAACAAAGTCAGTTTACTAATATAACTGCGGCATGCTATGTAAAACAAAGTCCGTTTACTAATTTAACTGCGGCATGCTATGTAAAACAAAGTCCGTTTACTAATTTAACTGCGGCATGCTATGCAAAACAAAGTCAATTTACTAATATAACTGCGGCATGCTATGTAAAACAAAGTCAGTTTACTAATATAACTGCGGCATGCTATGTAAAACAAAGTCCGTTTACTAATTTAACTGTGGCATGCTATGTAAAACAAAGTCAATTTACTAATTTAACTGCGGCATGCTAAGTATAACAAAGTCAGTTTACTAATTTAACTGCGGCATGCTATGTAAAACAAAGTCAGTTTACTAATTTAACTACGGCATGCTATGTAAAACAAGGTCAGTTTACTAATTTAACTACGGCATGCTATGTAAAACAAGGTCAGTTTACTAATTTAACTACGGCATGCTATGTAAAACAAAGTCAGTTTACTAATATAACTGCCGCATGCTAAGTATAACAAAATCAGTTCACTACTTTAATGTTTTATGCAAACTTATCTTGACGTGTATTCATAATAAGTTAAATTTTAATGGACAATAACGACATTCGACAGTAAAAGGGAGATAAATCAAACACTTCTTAATTTATCAAGTTGTTTATAGCAGAGTAATCTTCCCTGACGCAGGTGTTCATTACGTTGTTAGATGACGTTAATGATGACAGTTAGTGTAGGATCAATGATTACATGTGGAAATGTACATCTCTAATAGATAGCATGTCAACATTCTAATTGACATAAATAGCTATTTGACAAGAGGCATGGTTACTAAGTATAACATTTAGTACACATGTATGACTCCAAAGTTCATGTATATTTTACACAACTGATTTTGAGATAGATTTTAAAAAACTCATTTTAGACATTAATGTAAATTTATGACGCTATTTCCATTTTGAAATTTAATTTTTGAGGAGGGGGGGGGGGGGGGGGGGGGGGGTTTGCTGCGAGTGGGTCATTACATTGTTTCACCTATCTAACGTTCATCTCGGAAGCTAGCTCCTGCTGACTAAAACTATTGCATGACGTGTAGAACAGGATGAGTCTGTAATGAGGCTGTAATGAGGCTGTTGTAATTATTTCTTTCACCAAGTGTGCATTGGCAGTCTGCTGAAGAGGCATCAACAGTAATTTTAATGTACATCTTTACCAAGTAAAGGGCGTAGGGAGTATTTGGCATTAACCTTGTAATGCTTTAAACGATGTGTAATTCATATAATTAAATATACCTATTACTGTTAACGCATAAGATGCACAAACGGTATAGCAGATAGCAGTACTTGATTTGCAGTCTATCTGGATATATGTTACATTAATCTGATACAGTGGCGTTTAGGGCACCAAAAGACATACAAACAAAATATATAACAATATTAATAAACTTTATTGCGTAAAACATACAAACATGTTTAAAGCAACACACAGTTAAACACAAAGATATGACTTTCGTTAAGGAAAAAAGCTAAAATACAGTTTTCGGAAGAACAGAATATATGAGATAAAGCATTTTTCAAAAGACATTTGTACCGTGTGTTAAAAATAGAGATTACTAAGCACGAGCACTTTTCTCTTTTCACCATAATGTTTTCAATTCTGTCTTGATTGGTTTATCACAAATTTCAAGCTGTTTCACTGATGTTTTCAAAGCAGACGACCCTTAACATAGCATGTCAGGTAAACTGTTAAAATGGACTGTTCAAACATCGGCTAATAAATATTTCAATCAATTAATTCAATTAATCAATCAATCAATCATATTGATGCAGAAAACTTAGAAAAGGAATCACGAAGTGAAGACACAGAATGATAATTGTTGTTGCATTTATGAGCCGTCCCGCAAGAAAACCAACATTATGGCCTCTGCGTACTATATCGACCCAGATCAGCCTGCGCAGTTCGCGCAATCTGATCTCGGCCGACATATTTCGTCTCAGGGGAATGGAGTAATGAGTCCTGATACAGAAAATCCACTGGAGGCGATAAGTGTATATCCGGGTAAGTCTGCGCGGCATGCTTAGGCTAATCCGGGTCGATACTTTACGCAGAGTCCACACTGTTGGTTTTCTCGCGGGACGGCTCTTATGATCCGTGCTCTACGACCAGTTCTCTTACCGAAAGTGTTTCATGTACTCCGCACAACAATCTTACCACTCACAACTGGCCACTCAGCCCATTGGTGGGAGACGAATGACACCTGTCGCATTGACTTTTGAGCCGGGATTGACTGCCTATGCCGCTACAGAGGCTCGACTTGAGAAGTGTAGCACAAAGCTAATTTGTGCTTTAACCATTTCCCTCATATAGACGCTCATATATACCTTTCTGACGTCTCTCAAGCAGATGGCTTTTTGAAAACATTGTGACAAAAGAAGAAATTGCTCAAAACGATTAATTTCTCATTTGCCACAATGTTTTCCACTTTTAGCCATTGGTTATCCATTCAATTATAAATAGAGATATTTCAATTGTTTGACAAAATATGTTCAGAGTCGTCTGCTGCAAATTTCTTGTATGAGGGAAAGGATTAAGTGTTAACTGTATTGCAGAGGCTTCTTGCATGCTTCTGTGACTGAATAAGGAACAGTGCATATCTAAATGAGGCTGTACGGTTGCACACGATGAACATAATCCATACTGGTCACATCCTATCATATATACTGATCGTGGTCTTAATATATAACTGTTATATGAAACCATGCCGCGTAGGCTCACCTGGACACACACTTTTCGCCTCCTGTGGATTTTCTGTTTCAGGAATCATTACTCTATACCCCTGAGACTGAATGTCTCGGCCCTGATTGGCCTGCGCGGATAGCGCAGGCTGATCTAGGTCGATACATTACGCATAGTCCCTTATGTTGGTTTTCTCGTGGAACGGGTCATTTCGAGAAAAGTAGAAGTGCTCGTTTAGAACAATACATCCAATTAACATAATATGTTAATTATCAAATGCCGATAATGCGTCCACAGTCGTATGTATCAGGAAAAAGGATAAACCAGACAGAAAACTATGTCAGTAAAACATTAGTCTACAAACACACTGACCTTCTTTCGGTTTGTATTTAATAAATCAGAAACCCACATCAACACAGAAATTAAAAATTAGAATATTATACAAGGGATCAGAGAGGTCATGAATAGCTCGCCTCGTTTCCACTGTTGAGTTCAAGTTAAATAGTGCGTGTCTACAATCGAGTCGCCTGAACCTATCAATAGCATTTTTATTCAAATATATTCTGTCCTGTGAGCAAGAGCGGTGAGAGAATTAAAGGAAACATACCGT
>JASEVX010000004.1:112191983-112538115 GCA_031761405.1 Serripes groenlandicus | reverse complement strand
CCTGAGACGGAATGTGTCGGCCCGGATTAGCATGCGCGGACTGCGCAAACTGATCTGGGTCGATACATAAGGCAGAGTCCGTAATGTTGGTTTTCTCGTGAACGGCTCAAATGTACTTTCGCAGTAATATAATTGAAATACTGTTTAGTGAAATGGCATTAAACCCCAATAAAACAAACACATTCAACTATAGGCCGTCAATTCACAATATTTATATATCTATCTAAAATGCCTTTATGACAAGATGACGAATTTTCGAGTTCTGTTTAGAATTAGCCTTCGAGTGTGTTTGCTGGTCTGGAACTTATATAGTCTTGTGTTGTCATTGCGAGGCCGATTTCTCTATTGTAAGGAGGTGAAGAAGCTCGTGATATATAGCCAGGATACATTATAGCATGACATCGTGTTTGCAATTAAATGGTTTACATGGTTTAACTTTGACATGCCGTGTATTCATAAACCTCTTAGTGACACATTTTTGTTTCATTGCGGAAGAAAAGTATTGTCTGAGTTATTTGACCAGACAGGAATGTGGTTTGATATGAATCTCGTCGTATATAATTCGTACATGTTTGGAGATGATTTAACATTCATGATTGATTACTTGGTTTGCTTGTCTGTATAGTGTTTTACGCCTTTTCAACATTTGATCTGTTATATCACGGCGTTTCCTGGGTAAGTCACAAGTATTACTGGTCCATTTATTCTGTCAACATCGTTTACATCATGATGCTAGCCCCACACCCATAAGGATAGAAAGCTATTATCAGCATTTTTTAGTCAATGTTGTGACTCGGACGGGGGATCAAATCCGCTACCTCCCACACGCAGGCGGACATTCTACCACTACACAAGCGAGGAAGCCATGATTGATTACACACGGTTACTATGGTTGCCTCAACAAAACTCTGTCTAACCCCGAAATGGGCATGTCGACCACCGTATAAAGCTCCCATCTGTTCTCTCAAATAATGACGACAATATTGTATAGATGAATATACTAAATGATGCGTAAATTGGTCAAAACGCAGGAACCTTAGGGACTTTCCACCAGCACATAAGTATGTGTCTCACCAAGTATTGACGGGAAGCACCGATCTAAAATTATTGTGCGTCTAACTAAGTCTTAACAATCAGCACCGATCTAGATTAGAATGCGTCTCACTAAATATTAACAATCAGCACCGGTCTAGATAAGAATGCGACTCACTAAGTCTTAACAATCAGCAACGATCTAGATTAGAAAGCGTCTCACTAAGTCTGAACAATCAGCACCGATCTAGATTAGAATGCGTCTCACTAAGTCTGAACAATCAGCACCGATCTAGATTATAATGCGACTCACTAAGTCTGAACAATCATCACCGATATAGATTAGAATGCCTCTCACTAAGTCTGAACAATCAGCACCGATCTAGATTAGAATGCGTCTCACTAAGTCTGAACAATCAGCACCGATCTAGATTAGTATTCCTCTCACTAAGTCTTAACAATCAGCACCAATCTAGACTAGAATGTGACTCACTTAGTCTTAACAATCACCACCGATCTAGATTAGAATGTGACTCACTAAGTCTTAACAATCAGCACCGATCTAGATTAGAATGTGACTCACTAAGTCTTAACAATCAGCACCGATCTAGATTAGAATGTGACTCACTAAGTCTTAACAATCAGCACCGATCTAGATTAGAATGTGACTCACTAAGTCTTAACAATCAGCACCGATCTAGATTAGAAAGCGTCTCACTAAGTCTTAACGATCAGTACCGATCTAGATTAGTATTCCTCTCACTAATTCTTAACAATCAGCACCGATCTAGATTAGTATTCCTCTCACTAAGTCTTAACAATCAGCACCGATCTAGATTAGTCTTCCTCTCACTAAGTCTTAACAATCTGCACCGATCTAGATTAGTCTGTGTCTCACCAAGTCTTGACGACCAGCACCGATCTAGATTAGAATCCGTCTCTCTAAGTCTTGACCCCGAGCACCGATCTAGATTGAGTCACACCAAGTCTGAATGAAGAACTTTCCTTTCCGCCACATGGTCGTATAAGTCAGAAAGTGTATCACCAACAACTGATGTCAACCTAGGTCTTATAACCCATTTTGATCTGAAACATCCTAACGTAGGTCTTATAACCTGAAACATTCTAACGTAGGTCTTATTACATGAAACATTCTAACGTAGGTCGTATAACCCATGGTGATCTAAAACATTCTAACTTAGGTCGTATAACCCATGTTGATCTAAAACATTATAACGTAGATCGTATAACCCATGGTGATCTAAAACATTCTAACGTAGGTCGTATAACCCATGGTGATCTAAAACAGTCTAACTTAGGTCGTATAACCCATGGTGATCTAAAAAATTCTAACGTAGGTCGTATAACCCATGGTGATCTAAAACATTCTAACGTAGGTCGTATAACCCATGGTCATCTAAAACAGTCTAACTTAGGTCGTATAACCCATGGTGATCTAAAACATTCTAACGTAGGTCGTATAACCCATGGTGATCTAAAACAGTCTAACGTAGGTCGTATAACCCATGGTGATCTAAAACATTCTAACGTAGGTCGTATAACCCATGGTGATCTAAAACATTCTAACGTAGGTCGTATAACCCATGGTGATCTAACACATTCTAACTTAGGCGTGTCTGTGTGACTTGGCTCGAATAATAGATGATCCATTAGAATCACATTTATTTGGTTACCCTTTCACACATACAGGACACTGCATCAGACTACTTTTAATTCCAAGTATAATTACTGAGTAAAGTCGAAATAATTTGGCAAAAGGAGAAATTGATAACTATGAGAATGTTACCGTATGCTGTCTTTGTGAACAGTTCATATCGTTCTATGTTAACACATACGCAGACGACATCTGACGCCTTCTGTTACATACGACTTTTGAAAGCTTTGTCTCAAATGAGAAAACACCCATAGAGAATATTTGTTCAGTTCAACAATGTTTTTTCAACACTTTGTCAAAATTCCTCTTCTTACTTTCGAGGTGTTGCATTTCTATCATCAGATTATATCGAAAACAGACGATTCTAAACTATCCGTCGTGGTGAAGGGTTAAGGTAAACTGAAATGTGGAGTTGTGACATAATGACATTATATAACAAGTTTACTTAATCAGCACGAATTAATTAATGTAAACTTTACTAGATCTACTTGCTACTTCAGTACGCTATTCTCATGTTTTATTTCGGAATATTGTAATTGTGGCAAATATCTATAGGGGGGAGGGGGGGGGGGGGGGGGGGGGTGTGGTTCACCCGTTTTCATCATATAACATGTAATATCAAAGTTAGTCGGATTAGAACTATTGCTATGATAATGTAAGACGCCCATGTAAGATCCCTGTTTCTAGTTTTTGATTAAGACGGGGTTTTTAGACTAGGCAACCAGTATCTTTTCCCGATTCACGTGTCTTTAGTATGTACTCAACATATACGAACGATTATAACCGATGTCATTGTTAAAGCCTGTTATATAAAAAAAAAAAATGTTTTGTGGAGATCAATATACAGCCCCGCCCTGACATTTCAAATAATCAGACCCAAAATCATACGTAGAAGAATGCAAATAAAACAACACTTAATACACCGAGGATTAATACTCAAGTTGCTGCTATTGATTCTGCTTTCACACCTCCATATCGTCATATCCATGCTCCAATGATACCTACATTAAAGCATACTCCAGATCAACCTATTGGCATGCATCATGCATGTGGTCAGTGTAAGTCCAGACCAACATTATGGCCCATAACATATGTGTGGTCAGTGTATGTATTGACCGACATTCTGGCATGCAACATGTATGGATTCAGTGTAAGGCCAGACTAAACCTATGGCATACAACATATATGGAGACAGTGTAAGTCCAGACAAACCTTATGGCGTATAACATATGTGTGGTCAGTGTCTGTATATCTAAACGTATGGCATACAACATGTATGGAGACAGTGTAAGTCCAAACCAACATAATGGCATACAACATTTAAAGATTCAGTGTAAGTCAAGACAAGCCTTATGGCTTACAACATGTATCGGATAAGTGTAAGTCCAGACAAACCGTATTGCTTACATGTATGGGGTCAGTATAGGTCCAGAGAAACCTTATGGTTTATAACATGTATGGGGTCAGTGTAAGTCCAGACAAGCCTTATTGCTTACATGTATGGGGTCAGTATAGGTCCAGAGAAACCTAATGGCTTATAACATGTATGGGGTCAGTGTAAGTCCAGACAAACATTATGGCTTACAACATGTATGGGGTCAGTGTAAGTCCAGACAAACATTATGGCTTACAACATGTATGGAGTCAGTGTAAGTCCAGACAAGCTTTATGGCTTACAACATGTATGGGGTCAGTGTAAGTCCAGACAAGCTTTATGGCTTACAACATGTATGGGGTCAGTGTAAGTCCAGACAAACCTTATTGTTTACATGTATGGGGTCAGTGTAAGTCCAGACAAACATTATTGCTTACATGTATGGGGTCAGTGTAAGTCCAGACAAGCCTTATTGCTTACATGTATGGGGTCAGTATAGGTCCAGATCAACCTAATGGCTTACAACATGTATGGGGTCAGTGTAAGTCCAGACAAACATTATTGCTTACATGTATGGGGTCAGTGTAAGTCCAGCGAAACATTATGGCTAACAACATGTATGGGGTCAGTGTAAGTCCCGACAAACCTTATTGCTTACATGTATGGGTTCAGTATAGGTCCAGAGAAACCTAATGGCTTATAACATGTACGGGGTCAGTGTAAGTCCAGACAAACATTATGGCTTACAACATGTATGGAGTCAGTGTAAGTCCAGACAAACATTATGGCTTACAACATGTATGGGGTCAGCGTAAGTCCAGACAAGCTTTATGGCTTACAACCTGTATGGGGGTCAGTGTAAGTCCAGACAAGCTTTATTGCTTACAACATGTATGGGATCAGTGTAGGTCCAGACAAGCTTTATGGCTTACAACATGTATGGGATCAGTGTAGGTCCAGACAAGCTTTATTTCTTACAACATGTATGGGATCAGTGTAGGTCCAGACAAGCGTTATGGCTTACAACATGTATGGGATCAGTGTAAGTCCAGACAAACCTATTGCTTACATGTATGGGGTCAGTATAGGTCCAGAGAAACATTATGGCTTACAACATGTATGGGATCAGTGTAAGTCCAGACAAGCTTTATGGCTAAATATATGTATGGATACAGTGTAAGTCCTTACAAACCTTATGCATACAACATGTATGGGATTAGTGTAAGTCCAAACAAACATTATGGCTTACAACATGTATGGGATCAGTGTAAGTCCAGACAAGCTTTATGGCTAAAAATATGTATGGATACAGTGTAAGTCCTTACAAACCTTATGCATACAACATGTATGGGATTAGTATAAGTCCATACAAACCTTATGACATAAAATATATGTGGGGTCAGTGTAGGTCCAGACAAACCTTATGGCTTATAACATGTATGGGATTAGTGTAGGTCAATACAAACCTTATGGCTTACAACATGTATGGGATCAGTGTAAGTCCAGAAACACCTAATGGCTTACAACATGTATGGGATTAGTGTAGGTCCATACACACGTTATGGCTTATAACATGTATGGTATTAGTGTAGTTCCATACAAACCTTATGGCTTACAACATGTATGGGATTAGTGTAGGTCCATACACACCTCATGGCTTACAACATGTATGGGATTAGTGTAGGTCCATACAAACCTCATGGCTTACAACATGTATGGGGTCAGTGTAAGTCCAGACAAACATTATTGCTTACATGTATGGGGTCAGTGTAAGTCCAGACAAACCTTATTGCTTACATGTATGGGGTCAGTATAAGTCCAGAGAAACATTATGGCTAACAACATGTATGGGATTAGTGTAGGTCCATACACACGTTATGGCTTATAACATGTATGGTATTAGTGTAGTTCCATACAAACCTTATGGCTTACAACATGTATGGGATTAGTGTAGGTCCATACACACCTCATGGCTTACAACATGTATGGGATTAGTGAAGGTCCATACAAACCTCATGGCTTACAACATGTACGGGGTCAGTGTAAGTCCAGACAAACATTATTGCTTACATGTATGGGGTCAGTGTAAGTCCAGACAAACCTTATTGCTTACATGTATGGGGTCAGTATAGGTCCAGAGAAACATTATGGCTAACAACATGTATGGTGTCAGTGTAAGTCCAGACAAACCTTATTGCTTACTTGTATTTGTTCAGTATAGGTCCAGAGAAACCTAATGGCTTATAACATGTATGGGGTCAGTGTAAGTCTAGACAAACATTATTGCTTACAACATGTATGGAGTCAGTGTAAGTCCAGACAAACATTATGGCTTACAACATGTATTGAGTCAGTGTAAGTCCAGACAAGAGTTATGGCTTACAACATATATGGGGTCAGTGTAGATCCAGACAAGCGTTATGGCTTACAACATGTATGGGGTCAGTGTAAGTCCAGACAAGCTTTATGGCTTACAACATGTATGGGGTCAGTGTAAGTCCAGACAAACCTTATTGCTTACATGTATGGGGTCAGTGTAAGTCCAGACAAACATTATTGCTTACATGTATGGGGTCAGTGTAAGTCCAGACAAACCTTATGTATGGGGTCAGTATAGGTCCAGAGAAACCTAATGGCTTACAACATGTATGGGGTCAGTGTAAGTTCAGACAAACATTATTGCTTACATGTATGGGGTCAGTGTAAGTCCAGAGAAACATTATGGCTAACAACATGTATGGGGTCAGTGTAAGTCCCGACAAACCTTATTACTTACATGTATGGGTTCAGTATAGGTCCAGAGAAACCTAATGGCTTATAACATGTATGGGGTCAGTGTAAGTCCAGACAAACATTATGGCTTACAACATGTATGGAGTCAGTGTAAGTCCAGACAAACATTATGGCTTACAACATGTATGGGGTCAGCGTAAGTCCAGACAAGCTTTATGGCTTACAACCTGTATGGGGGTCAGTGTAAGTCCAGACAAGCTTTATTGCTTACAACATGTACGGGATCAGTGTAGGTCCAGACAAGCTTTATGGCTTACAACATGTATGGGATCAGTGTAGGTCCAGACAAGCTTTATTTCTTACAACATGTATGGGATCAGTGTAGGTCCAGACAAGCGTTATGGCTTACAACATGTATGGGATCAGTGTAAGTCCAGACAAACCTATTGCTTACATGTATGGGGTCAGTATAGGTCCAGAGAAACATTATGGCTTACAACATGTATGGGATCAGTGTAAGTCCAGACAAGCTTTATGGCTAAATATATGTATGGATACAGTGTAAGTCCTTACAAACCTTATGCATACAACATGTATGGGATTAGTGTAAGTCCAAACAAACATGGCTTACAACATGTATGGGATCAGTGTAAGTCCAGACAAGCTTTATGGCTAAAAATATGTATGGATACAGTGTAAGTCCTTACAAACCTTATGCATACAACATGTATGGGATTAGTATAAGTCCATACAAACCTTATGACATACAATATATGTGGGGTCAGTGTAGGTCCAGACAAACCCTATGGCTTATAACATGTATGGGATTAGTGTAGGTCAATACAAACCTTATGGCTTACAACATGTATGGGATCAGTGTAAGTCCAGACACACCTAATGGCTTACAACATGTATGGGATTAGTGTAGGTCCATACACACGTTATGGCTTATAACATGTATGGTATTAGTGTAGTTCCATACAAACCTTATGGCTTACAACATGTATGGGATTAGTGTAGGTCCATACACACCTCATGGCTTACAACATGTATGGGATTAGTGTAGGTCCATACAAACCTCATGGCTTACAACATGTATGGGGTCAGTGTAAGTCCAGACAAACACTATTGCTTACATGTATGGGGTCAGTGTAAGTCCAGACAAACCTTATTGCTTACATGTATGGGGTCAGTATAAGTCCAGAGAAACATTATGGCTAACAACATGTATGGGATAAGTGTAGGTCCATACACACATTATGCCTTATAACATGTATGGTATTAGTGTAGTTCCATACACACCTTATGGCTTACAACATGTATGGGATTAGTGTAGGTCCATACACACCTCATGGCTTACAACATGTATGGGATTAGTGTAGGTCCATACAAACCTCATGGCTTACAACATGTATGGGGTCAGTGTAAGTCCAGACAAACATTATTGCTTACATGTATGGGGTCAGTGTAAGTCCAGACAAACCTTATTGCTTATACGTATGGGGTCAGTATAGGTCCAGAGAAACATTATGGCTAACAACATGTATGGTGTCAGTGTAAGTCCAGACAAACCTTATTGCTTACATGTATTTGTTCAGTATAGGTCCAGAGAAACCTAATGGCTTATAACATGTATGGGGTCAGTGTAAGTCCAGACAAACATTATGGCTTACAACATGTATGGAGTCAGTGTAAGTCCAGACAAACATTATGTCTTACAACATGTATGGGGTCAGTGTAAGTCCAGACAAGCTTTATGGCTTACAACATGTATTGAGTCAGTGTAGGTCCAGACAAGCTTTATTTCTTACAACATGTATGGGATCAGTGTAGGTCCAGACAAGCGTTATGGCTTACAACATGTATGGGATCAGTGTAAGTCCAGACAAACCTATTGCTTACATGTATGGGGTCAGTATAGGTCCAGAGAAACATATTGCTTACAACATGTATGGGATCAGTGTAAGTCCAGACAAGCTTTATGGCTAAATATATGTATGGATACAGTGTAAGTCCTTACAAACCTTATGCATACAACATGTATGGGATTAGTGTAAGTCCAAACAAACATTATGGCTTACAACATGTATGGGATCAGTGTAAGTCCAGACAAGCTTTATGGCTAAATATATGTATGGATACAGTGTAAGTCCTTACAAACCTTATGCATACAACATGTATGGGATTAGTATAAGTCCATACAAACCTTATGACATACAATATATGTGGGGTCAGTGTAGGTCCAGACAAACCTTATGGCTTATAAAATGTATGGGATTAGTGTAAGTCCAGACACACCTAATGGCTTACAACATGTATGGGATTAGTGTAGGTCCATACACACGTTATGGCTTATAACATGTATGGTATTAGTGTAGTTCCATACAAACCTTATGGCTTACAACATGTATGGGATTAGTGTAGGTCCATACACACCTCATGGCTTACAAAATGTATGGGATTAGTGTAGGTCCATACAAACCTCATGGCTTACAACATGTATGGGGTCAGTGTAAGTCCAGACAAACATTATTGCTTACATGTATGGGGTCAGTGTAAGTCCAGACAAACCTTATTGCTTACATGTATGGGCACAGTATAAGTCCAGAGAAACATTATGGCTAACAACATGTATGGGATTAGTGTAAGTCCATACACACGTTATGGCTTATAACATGTATGGTATTAGTGTAGTTCCATACAAACCTTATGGCTTACAACATGTATGGGATTAGTGTAGGTCCATACACACCTCATGGCTTACAACATGTATGGGATTAGTGTAGGTCCATACAAACCTCATGGCTTACAACATGTATGGGGTCAGTGTAAGTCCAGACAAACATTATTGCTTACATGTATGGGGTCAATGTAAGTCCAGACAAACCTTATTGCTTACATGTATGGGGTCAGTATAGGTCCAGAGAAACATTATGGCTAACAACATGTATGGTGTCAGTGTAAGTCCAGACAAACCTTATTGCTTACATGTATTTGTTCAGTATAGGTCAAGAGAAACCTAATGGCTTATAACATGTATGGGGTCAGTGTAAGTCCAGACAAACATTATGGCTTACAACATGTATGGAGTCAGTGTAAGTCCAGACAAACATTATGGCTTACAACATGTATGGGGTCAGTGTAAGTCCAGACAAGCTTTATGGCTTACAACATGTATTGAGTCAGTGTAAGTCCAGACAAGAGTTATGGCTTACAACATGTATGGGGTCAGTGTAGATCCAGACAAGCGTTATGGCTTACAACATGTATGGGGTCAGTGTAAGTCCAGACAAGCATTATGGCTTACAACATGTATGGGGTCAGTGTAAGTCCAGACAAACCTTATTGCTTACATGTATGGGGTCAGTGTAAGTCCAAACAAACATTATTGCTTACATGTATGGGGTCAGTGTAAGTCCAGACAAACCTTATTGCTTACATGTATGGGGTCAGTATAGGTCCAGAGAAACCTAATGGCTTACAACATGTATGGGGTCAGTGTAAGTCCAGACAAACATTATTGCTTACATGTATGGGGTCAGTGTAAGTCCAGAGAAACATTATGGCTAACAACATGTATGGGGTCAGTGTAAGTCCCGACAAACCTTATTGCTTACATGTATGGGGTCAGTGTAAGTCCAGACAAACATTATGGCTTACAACATGTATGGAGTCAGTGTAAGTCCAGACAAACATTATGGCTTACAACATGTATGGGGTCAGCGTAAGTCCAGACAAGCTTTATGGCTTACAACCTGTATGGGGGTCAGTGTAAGTCCAGACAAGCTTTATTGCTTACAACATGTATGGGATCAGTGTAGGTCCAGACAAGCTTTATGGCTTACAACATGTATGGGATCAGTGTAGGTCCAGACAAGCTTTATTTCTTACAACATGTATGGGATCTGTGTAGGTCCAGACAAGCGTTATGGCTTACAACATGTATGGGATCAGTGTAAGTCCAGACAAATCTATTGCTTACATGTATTGGGTCAGTATAGGTCCAGAGAAACATTATGGCTTACAACATGTATGGGATCAGTGTAAGTCCAGACAAGCTTTATGGCTGAATATATGTATGGATACAGTGTAAGTCCTTACAAACCTTATGCATACAACATGTATGGGATTAGTATAAGTCCAAACAAACATAATGGCTTACAACATGTATGGGATCAGTGTAAGTCCAGACAAGCTTTATGGCTAAAAATATGTATGGATACAGTGTAAGTCCTTACAAACCTTATGCATACAACATGTATGGGATAGTATAAGTCCATACAAACCTTATGACATACAATATATGTGGGGTCAGTGTAGGTCCAGACAAACCTTATGGCTTATAACATGTATGGGATTAGTGTAGGTCAATACAAACCTTATGGCTTACAACATGTATGGGATCAGTGTAAGTCCAGACACACCTAATGGCTTACAACATGTATGGGATTAGTGTAGGTCCATACACACGTTATGGCTTATAACATGTATGGTATTAGTGTAGTTCCATACAAACCTTATGGCTTACAACATGTATGGGATTAGTGTAGGTCCATACACACCTCATGGCTTACAACATGTATGGGATTAGTGTAGGTCCATACAAACCTCATGGCTTACAACATGTATGGGGTCAGTGTAAGTCCAGACAAACATTATTGCTTACATGTATGGGGTCAGTGTAAGTCCAGACAAACCTTATTGCTTACATGTATGGGGTCAGTATAAGTCCAGAGAAACATTATGGCTAACAACATGTATGGGATTAGTGTAGGTCCATACACACGTTATGGCTTATAACATGTATGGTATTAGTGTAGTTCCATACAAACATTATGGCTTACAACATGTATGGGATTAGTGTAGGTCCATACACACCTCATGGCTTACAACATGTATGGGATTAGTGTAGGTCCATACAAACCTCATGGCTTACAACATGTATGGGGTCAGTGTAAGTCCAGACAAACATTATTGCTTACATGTATGGGGTCAGTGTAAGTCCAGACAAACCTTATTGCTTACATGTATGGGGTCAGTATAGGTCCAGAGAAACATGATGGCTAACAACATGTATGGTGTCAGTGTAAGTCCAGACAAACCTTATTGCTTACATGTATGTGTTCAGTATAGGTCCAGAGAAACCTAATGGCTTATAACATGTATGGGGTCAGTGTAAGTCCAGACAAACATTATGGCTTACAACATGTATGGAGTCAGTGTAAGTCCAGACAAACATTATGGCTTACAACATATATGGGGTCAGTGTAAGTCCAGACAAGCTTTATGGCTTACAACATGTATTGAGTCATTGTAAGTCCAGACAAGAGTTATGGCTTACAACATGTATGGGGTCAGTGTAAATCCAGACAAGCGTTATGGCTTACAACATGTATGGGGTCAGTGTAAGTCCAGACAAGCTTTATGGCTTACAACATGTATGGGGTCAGTGTAAGTTTAGACAAACCTTATTGCTTACATGTATGGGGTCAGTGTAGGTCCAGACAAACATTATGGCTTACAACATGTATGGGATCAGTGTAAGTCCAGACAAGCTTTATGGCTAAATATATGTATGGATACAGTGTAAGTCCTTACAAACCTTATGCATACAACATGTATGGGATTAGTGTAAGTCCAAACAAACATTATGGCTTACAACATGTATGGGATCAGTGTAAGTCCAGACAAGCTTTATGGCTAAAAATATGTATGGATACAGTGTAAGTCCTTACAAACCTTATGCATACAACATGTATGGGATTAGTATAAGTCCATACAAACCTTATGACATACAATATATGTGGGGTCAGTGTAGGTCCAGACAAACCTTATGGCTTATAACATGTATGGGATTAGTGTAGGTCGATACAAACCTTATGGCTTACAACATGTATGGGATCAGTGTAAGTCCAGACACACCTACTGGCTTACAACATGTATGGGATTAGTGTAGGTCCATACACACGTTATGGCTTACAACATGTATGGGATTAGTGTAGGTCCATACACACCTCATGGCTTACAACATGTGTGGGAGTAGTGTAGGTCCATACAAACTTCATGGCTTACAACTTGTATGGGATTAGTGTAGGTCCATACAAACCTCATGGCTTACAACATGTATGGGATTAGTGTAGGTCCATACAAACCTCATGGCTTACAACATGTATGGGATTAGTGTAGGTCCATACAAACCTCATGGCTGACAATATGTATGGGATTAGTGTAGGTCCATACACACGTTATGGCTTATAACATGTATGGGATTAGTGTAGGTCGATACAAACCTTATGGCTTACAACATGTATGGGATCAGTGTAAGTCCAGACACACCTAATGGCTTACAACATGTATGGGATTAGTGTAGGTCCATACACACGTTATGGCTTACAATATGTATGGGATTAGTGTAGGTCCATACAAACCTCATGGCTTACAACATGTATGGGATTAGTGTAGGTCCATACAAACCTCATGGCTTACAATATGTATGGGATTAGTGTAGGTCCATACACACCTCATGGCTTACAATATGTATGGGATTAGTGTAGGTCCATACAAACCTCATGCCTTCAACAATTCATCTTAAATTCCATCTTCACCCTCTGCACTCCATGATTTCAGTAGTTTTGGTAAACATTTCTAATCTTCAGTTTGTCGCGCTCCTTCAAGTATGATTATTGGCTCCGGTCTTTATAGTCAAGTTCTGAAAGACTCTTCCAATGTTATCTCTATTCGTTATCAGGTGTGATATTATCTATCACTGGTGGTTGTTGTTTCGATTATCCATACTGGTCTATTGTGATTTAATAACTCCTTCCTATAGATGTTCGGTCTCTTCAGTTCGATAGTTGCTTTTTTCCATCCTTGTATGCTTTTACTTCCCTCTCTTTCTCTCTAAAGTATTTCCATGCTTGTTCTCTCAGCCTAGGCTTAGTGCTCAAGACTCCTTCATTCAGATGTTCTCTTTCGTGGATTGATTTCCATGTGCCAGTGGTTAAATTATAGTGATTGTTTATCTTTCGATATCCAATGTTTTTGTTTTATTTGCCCCATTGCGCCCATTAGTGATGTGTTCTCTGTCGATATCATTAATTGTTTTCTGTCGATATCCGATTGTATGAAAACTTGTTTCATTTGGCCCATTGTGCACATTAGTGATGTGTTCCCACGTCAGTGCAAAATTATTCTCTTCGTTTGGATGTTCTCCCAGTGCACCTAATCGGTTCTTAAGCTCTTTGGTGATTGATTTTGTTTGATTGCAGGTTCTTTAAGACGTTTGATAGTAATACGCTTTCTGTCGGGTTTATTGTCAGTATCTGCCGTTTTCAAATTCAACTTTAGCTTTATTAGAAGTAAATGCTGGTAGATTTTTGATCTGCCCCTCTCTATAACCTGTTTTCTAAATGTGATCCTCGTAATGATATTATAGTCTATCGGATGTATTTGTTCATTGATGAGATGAGGCTGTCTTTAATGTTAATTATCCTGATATGATGCAAAGCGTGCTGTCGTGGTAAAATGGTCCATTGCATAATCCGGAGACACGGGTTCGATGCCCAATCGTGTCATACTGGTAGTAGTGACTGTTCCCGTTGGTGCAAAGAATTGCGACATTACGACTGATGTTCCGGTATCAGTATAAACATACCGGTAATACTGGTTATTAGCACAGAAAACTCCGTAATGTGACCAACATACTGTTGAAGCGGACATTTTACAATTTATACTTAACCCTTTCCTTCATATAGACGCTTTCTGACGCCTCTGCAGCAGACGGCTTTTTGAAAACATAGTGACAAAAGAAGAAATTGCACAAAACGTGCAATTTCTCCTTTTGCCACAATGTTTTCCACTTTTTGTCATAGGTTATCCATTCAAATATGGAGATTTTCTATGTTTTGACAAAATATGTTCAAAGTCGTCTGCTGCAGAATTGTCGTATGAGGGAAAGGGTTAAAGCAGACGGCGTTTTGAGAACATAGTGACAAAAGAAGAAATTGCACAGAACGTGCAATTTCTCCTTTTGTCACAATGTTTTTCCACTTTTAGTCATATTTTATCCATCTGACAAAATACGTTCAAAGTCGTCTGCTGCAGAATTGTCGTATGAGGGAAAGGGTTAAGCTAGTTTCGATAATCATACCGACGTTATAGTCATTATTTATGTGAGAGCGTCTAAAACATTTGTGTTCGAATACCAGCGTGCTTACTTAGCGCCGCCGAGATTAAAGGGTCCTTGCTGCTGATTTGTACGCTAAAGTATCCACCAGGTTATCTGTGTCACGATTGAACCGACATTGCAAGGCTGGGATGGATTCTTCGTTATAGTTACGAATCCACAGGAGAACGATCGGGCACATCCGACAGAACCCATATAACTTGTGTATACGCAATTTGTCACCAGTTCTTCTTCGTGTATCCGCCTTAATTTGGATGAGCCATGATTGCACTTTTGTACATGAAACTAGAATTGTAACTCGTGGTTTCATTCACATATTCATATAGCTCTTTCTTACATACAGCCGAACCTGGATTCATTTTTAACCGACTACATTTGAAAACATTAATGCAAAAGGAGTTTACTCATAATAAGATGTTTCTCCTTTTTTGCAATAATGTTTTCCACTAGTTATACTTTCAGTTATAGAGCTTTTCAATATATTTGCGATTATATTTTCAAATTCGTCTGCTGCGGAATTATTCAATGTGGGAAAAGAATACGTGACTTAAAACCGTGATTCAAAACCGTGATTCAAAACCGTGATGCAAAACCGTGATGCAAAACCGTGATTCAAAACCGTGATGCACCAAGACCCCGTTTGTCCTGCCACAGTACATACATATAAATTATAAGCACCCAGAAGCTAGTAACGTCCAACATGAAATACTTGTTAACACCGAAAGTGATAAATTAATGTGGTCACAAAACGTTTGTCCAACTATTTAAAAACGTAACATAGACTACGATAAAGACAGCTTAAATGGTTCCTCAAGGTCGCGACTTTTCACCGCTCTGTATCAGATCGGATTTTCTTTTTACAAATTACCAAAATTATGAGCAGATGAAATGCCCATTGATGAACAACCTTGACCTTTACATACCCCACATTGATCATCTTTATCAACACATGTTCAGGTTGTTATTAAATTTAGAAAAACTGTCGTACATTCGTGTAAGAATCATTCATGAAATAAACATTTCTAAAAACCTATATTATATGTCTATTTTTTAACAGTTAGCAATAGTTTCATTTAAATTACACCAATGTTTGTCGCTGCCTTATTCCATGTATATAATAATACATTGGAAATGGAAAATGAAAATTCGTTGCCCGAAAATTTCATTGGACAGGACACTAATATTATACGGCAACATCCGTTAAGGAAACCTAATGGTCATTTGTGTGCTTAAAGCTTATGTTTTATCAATATCGTATTTACTGTCGCATGCTTAAGATCGCAAAGATTGGGCACATAACACGTCACAATTTGTATTTCAAACAATTAGTATTAAGGTCAATACACTTTTGACAATCATGGCGGTTTTATTGCCTTATATCGGAGAGACAGGCGGTCACGTTTTAAATGGACGGCTAACAGTTGACCGATATTCATTTTATATTGCAATACATACTTCTGCGTAGTGACTTACTGATTGATCTCGTTTAAACAATAAACACTACTGGTGTATACAAAAGTACAAAGAACTTTCATTGACGCCGCGTGGTGTCAGTATTGAATAGGTTTAAATTTTGTACCATGGGCTTGCGTAATCGAATAGGGAGCAACCAACATTATTATTATAAAGAAAAACTCTGTAATATGTTTAAAAAAAACCAGTCTTTATGAATCAATAAATTGTATTATCTGATTTAAGAAACAACAAGATACAACATACTTATGTCTTCTACCATTATTACAACATTTTAGACACATTTAATTTGTATTTAATGACTTTTCCCCAAACTTCCTAGGCTAATATTTTTTAATTGTTTGGTTTACGGCCCCGACGACTCGATTCATCAAAGCTCAGACAAAAATGTTTCGGGGGATGTTTTGCCTAATTTATAAAATTCTGTTGTATTTCTAAACTTAAAACGTTCCTCCACATACAGTTTGTTCATCAGTCCATTGCATTCTTGCTATATGTTTACTATACATGTGAACGTTTTCTTTTAATTTCATAAATGCTCAATTTTGATAATAAATATCTTTAAACTTGTTAAAATTACTTTGTATTTTTTGTTTATATACTCCCGTTTTGTTTTTATCATACTTCTGCTAAACTGGAAGGAGAATAGACTTCACTTTCAGGACAAAACTTGTCTTTTTACGACTAAACTTCACATGCTGAATATCACATATATCTTAGCATATAACACGTCTTATCCCTAAGTTAACATTGAATGCTCGCCAAATAGTTAATTCTGCATGGCGAGGGTAAAGAAAACCATTTTATTATTATTAACATTGACCCTTTCTGCTCATGATAACCTTTTATCATAGACAGGTGAGTAATATAGGCACATATTGGCCTTCTTGTTTAAAATAAAGCGAAATTTGGCCGTCTTGTTAAAAATAGTTACATCCTGTCTGTTTGCACAGGTTATTTAAATGTACTGAACTGCATCTGCTTCCTTAAAGTCATGCTTCAAAATCATGCGCGGTGTCTTTGTGTGATGCTTAGCATCAAAATTCGTCTTGTATTGCATTTAACATACTTCGGGGAGGGAAGACTAAGCTTGCAGCTTGTTTCAAACTCTCTACTTAAATGTTTATTTCTTAGCCAGCGACAAAAACTAATGTTTACATGCGTATTTGTTTTATATTGTAATTATTTCTGTAAAACAGATTGCCATAAATTCATTCAAATACAAAACATGAAAATGTCTAGATTTCTGTGGTCAGACTGAGGTCAGACTTATTTAGCCACAGACTTATTTAGCCACATTTTGTATCAAGACCATAAAGATAGATTGTTATAATTAAGTCTCGTCTGGCGAATTGGGATGTCATCGAATAAACAAACAGTGAATTCGTACGATCTTATCACATATACGAACAGTGAATACGTCCATTATTATCACATATACGAATAGTGCATACGTCCAATCTTATCACATATACGAACAGTGAATACGTACATTCTTATCACATATACGAACAGTGATTACGTACAATATTATCACATAATTATACGAACAGTAAATACGTACAATCTTATCACATATACGAACAGTGAATACGTAAAATCTTATCACATATACGAACATTGAATACGTACAATCTTATCACATAATTATAGGAACAGTAAATACGTACAATCATATCACATATACGAAGAATGAATATGTACAATCTAAACATATATACGAACAGTGAATATGTACAATCTTATCACATATACGAACAGTGAATACGTACAATCTTATCACATATAGGAACAGTGAATACGTACGCTCTCATCACGTATACGAACAGTGAATACATACGATCTCATGTAATATAGGAACAGTTAATACGTAAAATCTCATCACATATACGAACAGTGAATACGTACGAGCTAATCGCATATACGAACAGTGAACACGTACGATCTCTTGTCAGATACGAACAGTGAATACGTACGATTTCAACGCATAATCGAAAAGTCAATACGTACGATCTAATCGAATACACGGACAGTGAATACATGCGATATCATGGCTTATACGAACAATGAATAAGTACGATCTCAACGCATATACGAACAGTGAATACGTATGATCTCATATCAGTTACGAACATTTGATACGTACGATCTCATTGCATATACGGACAGTGAATACGTACGATATCATGGCATATACAGACAGTGAATACGTACGATAGCATGCATATACAGACAGTGAATACGTATGATCTCATGCATATACGAACAGTGAATACGTACAATATCATGCATATACGAAAAATGACTACGTACGGTCTCATGCATATACGGACAGTGAATACGTACGATATCATGCATATACGAAAAATGAATACGTACGGTCTATTGCATATACAAAAAATGAATACGTACGGTCTCATGCATGATGACAGTGGATACGTACGATCTCATAGAATATACAAAAATGAAAACGTACGGGCTCATGCATATACGAACAGTGAATACGTATGATCGCATGCATATAAGAACAGTGAATACGTACGATCGCATGCATATACGGTCATTGAATACGTACACTCTCATAGAATAAACGAACACTAAATACGTACGATATCATGCATATACGAACAATGAATACGTACGATCGCATGCATATACGAACAATGAAAACATACGATCTCATCACATATACGAACAGTGAATACGTACGATCTCATCACATATACGAACAGTAAATACGTACGAGCTAATCGCATATACGAACATTGAATACGATATCATGCATATACAGACAGTGAATACGTACGATATCATGAATATACGGACAGTGAATACGTACGGTCTCATGCATATACAGACAGTGAATACGTACGGTCTCATGCATACACAGACAGTGAATACGTACGATATCATGCATATACGAACAGTGAATACGTACGGTCTCATGCATATACGAACAATGAATACGTACGGTCTCAAGCATATACAGACAGTGAATACGTACGTTCTCATGCATATACGGACAGTGAATACGTACGATATCATGCATATACGGACAGTGAATACGTACAATATCATGCATATACGAACAATGAATACGTACGATCTCATAGAATATACGAACAATGAATACGTAATGTCTCATGCATATACGAACGGTGAATACGTACGATCGCATGCATATACGAACAATGAATACGTACGATCGCATGCATATACGAACGGTGAATACGTACGATCGCATGCATATACAGACAGTGACTAAGTACAATCTCATAGAGTATACGAACAGTATATACGAACGATCTCATCACATTTACGAACAGTGAATACGTATGATCTCATCACATATACGAACAGTGAATACGTACGAGCTAATCGCATATACGAACAGTGAATACGTACGATATCATGCATATACAGACAGTGAATACGTACGATATCATGCATATACGGACAGTGAATACATACGATCCCATAGAATATACGGACAGTGAATACGTACGATATTATGCATATACGGACAGTGAATACTTACGATCGCATGCTTATACGGACAGTGAATACGTACGATCTCATAGAATATACGGACAGTGAATACATACGATCCCATAGAATATACGGACAGTGAATACGTACGATATTATGCATATACGGATAGTGAATACATACGATCTCATCACATATACGAACAGTGAATACGTACGATCTCATCACATATACGAACAGTGAATAAGTACGAGCTAATCGCATATACGAACATTGAATACGATATCATGCATATACAGACAGTGAATACGTACGATATCATGCATATACGAACAGTGAATACGTACGATATCATGCATATACGAACAGTGAATACGTACGGTCTCATGCATATACGGACAGTGAATACGTACGATATCATGCATATACGAACAATGAATACGTACGGTCTCATGCATATACGAACAATGAATACGATATCATGCATATACAGACAGTGAATACGTACGATATCATACATATACAAACAGTGAATACGCACGATATCATGCATATACGAACAGTGAATACGTACGGTCTCATGCATATACGGACAATGAATCCGTAAGGTCTCATGCATATACAGACAGTGAATACGTACGATATCATGCATATACGAACAATGAATACGTACGGTATCATGCATATACAGATAGTGAATACGTACGATATCATGCATATACGAACAATGAATACGTACGGTCTCATGCATATACAGACATTGAATACGTACGATATCATGCATATACAGACAGTGAATACGTACGATATCATGCATATACAGACAGTGAATACGTACGATATCATGCATATACAGACAGTGAATACATACGATATCATGCATATACGAACAGTGAATACGTACGGTCTCATGCATATACGAACAATGAATACGTACGATATCATGCATATACAGACAGTGAATACGTACGATATCATGCATATACAGACAGTGAATACGTACGATATCATGCATATAAGAACAGTGAATACGTACGATATCATGTATATACAGACAGTGAATACGTACGATATCGTGCATATACAGACTGTGAATACGTACGATATCATGCATATACGAACAATGAATACGTACGGTCTCATGCATATACGGACCGTGAATACGTACGATCTCATAGAATATACGAACAATGAATACGTAAGGTCTCATGCATATACCAACAATGAATACGTACGATCGCATGCATATACGAACGGTGAATACGTACGATCGCATGCATATACAGACAGTGAGTACGTACAATCTCATAGTATATACGAACAGTAAATACGAACGATCTCATCACATTTACGAACAGTAAATACGTATGATCTCATCACATATACGTACAGTGAATACGTACGAGCTAATCGCATATACGAACAGTAAATACGTACGATATCATGCATATACAGACAGTAAATACGTACGATATCATGCATATACAGACAGTGAATACGTACGATATCATGCATATACGGACAGTGAATACATACGATCTCATAGAATATACGGACAGTGAATACGTACGATATCATGCATATACGGACAGTGAATACTTACGATCGCATGCTTATACGGACAGTGAATACGTACGATCTCATAGAATATACGAACAGTGAATACGTACAATCTCATAGAATATACGAACAGTGAATACGTACGATATCATGCTTATACAGACAGTGAATACGTACGATCGCATGCATATACGGACAGTGAATACGTACGATCTCATAGAATATACGAACAGTGAATACGTACGATCTCATAGAATATACGAACAGTGAATACGTACAATCTCATAGAAAATACGAACAGTGAATACGTACGATCTCATATAATATACGAACAGTAATAACGTACGATCTCATGCAATTACGGCGGGGAATACGTACGATATCATCACATATACGAACAGAGAATACATACGATCTCAACGCATATACGAACAGTGAATGTAAATATTTCGAACAAGAAGGCCAAATGTCAATTTATTTTAAACAAGAAGGCCAAGATGTGCCTATATTGCTCACCTGTCTACCATAGCCTATATAAAAAGGTTACCAGGAGCAGAAAGGGTCAATATTGACGTAGGGATTAAACGTTTTTTATGTGTGATATTCAACATGTGAAGTTTAGTCGTGAAATGACAAGTTTAGTCCTGAAACCATTTGGTTTACAGTTTGCTTAAGATTCACTGCAACTATAATGTGTCATACAAGCTGAAGTTTCTCAAGTTGTGTTTACCAATAGAATGTTTTAAATCCTCTAACTAGATCAATTAGATAAAATAAAACAAGTTAAGTGTGACACAATCTTTGAAAGGAGAGGGTGAAGTCTATTCTCCTTCCAGCTTAGCAGAAGTATGATAGCAAAAACGGGAGTATATAAACAAAAAATACGAACAAATTTAAAACAAAATTAATGATATTTTGCATATGCCAGTAGAAAACTGAAAATAAACAAACACAATGGTCAAGTCAGTTCCCTAAGAGCAAAGAGCGAAATCCATTTCGTACGAATCGTTCATCTCGAACGAAACATGAAAAACCGGGTACGAATCCAATGAATTTTAGAAATCGTGAAAACAGCGAAGTACTCATAACGGAAGAAAGCAGAGACAACTTAATTACTCTACCGATGACACCTTGTCGTCTATTAAAAAAGAATGACTAAATTCGCCAAGCGATGACATGCTGCATTTACAAATAATAGACTTAATAGGTCACGTTACGGCCCTGAAAATTGAATAGTTGGGTTAACGTTGTCTTTACAGTTTCTAGAATTATTCTGAATATGTAGTTAAGCGTTGCCTAGGAAGTTTGGGGAAAGTTATTAAATATCCATTAAATGTGACTAAAGTTTTGTAATAACGGTAGAAGACATACGGATTTTGTAACGGCGTCAAGCGGCGTCAATGAATATCAAAAATATTGAGATGCATCATGGGGAGAAAATGTGTTGTTGGGCACCTTTATCACTTTCTCACATACATCATGCATTTGCTGAGGACGCCTTAGAATCCATATTGGCAAACATATGAAAAATACCTGTAAATGTAAGGTTACAATTCAATAGAATTGAACATATTTTGGCAACACATTGCTCATTTTAAGCAATTATTCCTGTTGCAACAAAGTCTTTTTCAAACATCGTCTGCTGTAGAGGTGACAAAATGCGTCTGTATGAGGGAAAATGCTATCATGTCACGTAAACAAGGATATCGTAGTAAAGATTTTATAAGTTTTACGTTGAGTATTACATAATATGACCTTTGTAAATGTGGACAAACAGAGACGGCTCTTGTATGCAGTAAAGCCCAATTTCGTCTGATCCAGTTATGCGGTACATAAGTATATCTACCAATATCAATATAGGGCTTTATTTGTTTTTATCTATATATTCCGACAAACAGATATTCAGTGCACATGGCCAGCATTCAACTGTAAAGGAAAAAACGGCCAAAAATCCTTTGCCCTGAGTCGTGAGCTACAAGGTTCAGATGGAATATTCGGGAAGTGTTCGAATCTGCAGTGGAAGTGTCGCAATGGTCAGTGCATAGCCGCTTCTAGTCGATGTAACGGCATGACAAATTGTATCGATGGCTCGGATGAAATGGAGTGTCAAGGAGTCGGATACGAACAAGGTAATCCGCCCGCGATGTTAATCCAGATGTACTCGTCATGTAACTGGTACGAACAATTCATGTAACTGGTATGAACAATTCATGTAACTGGTCCGAACAATTCATGAATCATTGGGTGGTTAACGTTAACACAGAACTTTTATGATTGGTTGATTGTTTGGTATTTTACGCCGCTTTGAACAAATATTCAGTTATATCATGGAGATTCTTGGGTAAGTAACCAATACTACTGGTCCATTTTTCTTACATCATCCGGACAGTCATAATGCAAACCCCGCAACCCTGATCGCAAAGGAAGGCAGACATTACTTTTGCTGGATTATCGATCAGTCAATCAATGATTGTATCGATGTCTTATCGTGAACACATCGTTACACTTATCACTGACGGTACATTTCACAAGAAAATCGGTTTCAAAAGTCCTCGTTGCATTGATTTGTTTACATTCAGAACGAGGTGTTCTAGTTATAAGCAGGTTCACTATTGATTTGATTGAAACATCTCATTAACCAAGTGTCATTTGGTTAAAATTCAATGACTTAATTAATGGGTTTCTTTATTTCTATTAATATTTAAGCCAATATAAACGCAATGAGAACCTATATCCGTTTGCTTATATTAGATTTCGTCCGCTATGAGATTGTTTGATATAGACGTATAACTCGGTGACTGGGTGATATGTCATACCTTGTATTTCGGTGTTGATACCAACACGATAATATGTGTAAGAAGTCAGAGGCATGGTGTACAATACATGTCAAGCACTACAGGTCGCTTTTATCCCGACTATAGATCACGTGTACAACAACCGGATGTCATGCATTAGGTTATTAACCCTTCCCCTCATATAGACGCTTTCTGACGCCTCTGCAGCAGACGGCTTTTTGAAAACATAGTGACAAAAGAAGAAATTGCACAAAACGTGCAAGTTCTCCTTTTGCCACAATGTTTTCCACTTTTTGTCATAGGTTATCCATTCAATTATGGAGATTTTCTATGTTTTGACAAAATATGTTCAAAGTCGTCTGCTGCAGAATTGTCGTATGAGGGAAAGGGTTAAAGCATGTTTCTCGAACCGTCACTTTAAATGTATGGTTTCGAATCTCCATCTTGCCTTTGTGACACAATGAATAAACCGACACCCAGATAATTAATCCTTTCTTCTTAATGTAATTAAGGACAACTTTGGCAAACCCTTTACGACGTACAACACAGCAGAGTACTTAAAAAAACCATAAACATTGGAAATCTCTTTACATGAAAGTAGAGTGGTTGATTTGAGTTGAAAACATTGTGGCTCATTGAGAGCATTTTCTTCTTTTGCCAAATTGTTTTCAAATGTCGTCTTTGTGTTTAAAAGTGTTTTAACGTGTATTGAATGACCGGGTATGGCGTTGTAGATGCTTCAAAATAATAAACATTTCGTGGAAATTTAAATAAAATCGTGATTCATAGATATTTCTTTACAAAATAAATTATCTCTCTACTCTCAAGGATTGATTTTGGTTATATTTATTTTCTTCATTCACAGATCATAGCACATCACGGATGATGACGTCACGACTTGCTGCAAAGAGAGAATCACGTGAACCCATAAAACACAACTGTACAGTACACATAGGCTCGGAAAATGAACGTAAGACATAATATCGTGTGTAGTTTACACAATTCTTTTTTAAAATCATTACCGAGTTACCTTTTCATTTCCCTGATACAGACGTTAGTTGACGCCAATAGAGCAGACGACTTAACACAACTTTTCCTACAATATTTCTGTTTCTGTATCAGAACTGTACTTTATATGTTCTAGTTATTGTTGTTGTTTCAGTTGTATATGTATGTATTCAAAGCAATATCTCATCTTGTAAGTTTTCATGGTTCATGGTCTTTGACGACGGGTAACTATGAACATCATCTCATCTTGTTATTTTACATGGTTCATGGTCTTTGACGACGGGTAACTACGAACATCATCTCATCTTGTTATTTTACATGGTTCATGGTCTTTGAGGACAGGTTACTATGAACATCATCTCATCGTGTTAGTTTACATGGTTCATGGTCTTTGACGATGGGTTACTATGAACATCATCTCATCTTGTTATTTTACATGGTTCATGGTCTTTGACGACAGGTTACTATGAACATTATCTCATCTTGTTATTTTACATGGTTCATGGTCTTTGACGACAGGTTACTATAAACATCATCTCATCGTGTTAGTTTACATGGTTCGTGGTCTTTGACGATGGGTTACTATGAACATCATCTCATCGTGTTAGATAACATGGTTCATGGTCTTTGACGATGGGTTACTATAAACATCATCTCATCGTGTTAGTTTACATGGTTCATGGTCTTTGACGATGGGTTACTATAAACATCATCTCATCGTGTAAGTTTACATGGTTCCTTGTCTTTGACGACAGGTTACTATGAACATCATCTCATCGTGTTAGTTTACATGGTTCATGGTCTTTGACGACAGGTTACTATGAACATCATCTCATCGTGTTATTTTACATGGTTCATGGTCTTTGACGACAGGTTACTATGAACATCATCTCATCGTGTTAGTTTACATGGTTCATGGTCTTTGACGACGGGTTACTATCAACACTATCTGATCGTGTTAGATTACATGGTTTATGGTCTTTGACGATGGGTTACTATGAAAACATCTCATCGTGTTAGTTTACATGGTTCCTAGTCTTTGACGACAATTCAATTCAATTCAATTCAATTCAATTTATTTATTCAAGTATTTAGGCCTCTGGCCCATATACATTAATATTTACAAATAATACAATATGAATGACACAATTGGAATGAGATATTTTACAGAAACAATTATTGAGATATATTATAGAAACAATTATTGAGATATTACAGAAACAATTTTTGAGATATATTACAGAAACAATTTTTGAGATATATTCTTAAAGTATTGAAATAGTTATATGATTATAAACAAACAAGTAATCGGTTACTATGAACATCATCTCATCGTGTTAGTGTACATGGAACATGCTCTTTGACGACGGGTTACTATGAACATCATATCATCGTGTTATTTTACATGGTTCATGCTCTTTGACGACGTGTTACTATAAACATTATCTCATCGTGTTAGATAACATGGTTCATGGGCTTTGACGACGGGTTACTATCAACATTTTCTCATCGTGTAAGTTTACATGGTTCCTGGTCTTTGACGACAGGTTACTATGAACATCATCTGATAGTGTTAGATTACATGGTTCATGGTCTTTGACGACGGGTTACTATCAACACTATCTGATCGTGTTAGATTATATGGCTCATGGTCATTGACGACGTGTTACTATCAATATTATCTCATCGTGTTAGTTTACATAGTTCATGGTCTTTTACGACGTGTTACTATAAACATTATCTCATCGTGCTAGTTTACATGGTTAATGGTCTTTGACGAAATATTACTATGAAAAATATATCATCGTATTAGTGTACATGGTTCATGGTCTTTCGCAACGTGTTACTATGAACAATATATCATCGTGTAAGTTTACATGGTTCATGATCTTTGACGAAATGTTACGTGTTGGTTACATGGTTCATGTTCTTTGACGACGTGTTACTATGAACAATATCTCATTTTGTTACTTTACATGTTTCATGGTCGAAATTTTACTATGGAAGATGAGATGTGGTAATTTACATGGTTCACGGTATTTGACGATGTGTTACTATTAACAATAGCTCAGAGTGTTAGTTTACTTGGTTCATGGTCTTTAACGACGTGTTACTATGAACAATATTACATCGTGTTAGTATACATGGTTAATGGTCTTTGACGACGTGTAACTATGGACAATATCTCATCGTGTTAGATTACATGGTTCATGGTCTTTGACAAAATGTTACTATGAACAATATCTCATCATGTACGTTTACATGGTTCATGGTATTTGACGACGTGTTACTATGAACAATATCTCATTTTGTTATTTTACATGTTTTATGGTCTTTGACGAAATGTTACTATAAACAATATCTCATCGTGTTAGAGTACATGGTTTATGGTCTTTGATGACCTGTTACTATGAACAATATCGCATTTTGTTAGTTTACATGGTTCAAAATCGTTTACGACGTGTTACTATCAACACTTTCTCATCGTATTAGAGTACATGGTTCATGATCTTTGACAACGTGTTACATGAACAACATCTTATCGTGTTAGATAACATGATCCATGGTCTTGAACGACGTGTTACTTTCAAAGGTATCTCATCGTGTTAGTTTACATGGTTTATGGTCTTTGACGAAATATTACTATGAACAATATCTCATGGTATTAGTGTACATGGTTCATGGTCTTTGGCAACGTGTTACTATGAAAAATATCTCATCGTATTAGTTTACATGATTAATGGTCTTTGACGAAATGTTACGTGTTGGTTTACATGGTTCATGTTCTTTAACGACGTGTACTTTAAACATGATATCATCGTGTTAGATTACATGGCTCATAATCTTTAACGACATGTTACATGCACAATATCTGGTCGTGTTAGATTACATAGTTCATGGTCGTTGACGACGTGTTACTATGAACAATATCTCATCGTGTTAGATTACATGGTTCATGGTCTTTGACGACAGGTTACTATGAACACTATCTCATTTTGTTAGATTACATAGTTCATGGTCTTTGACGACGTGTTACTATGAATAATATCGCATCGTGTTAGTTTACATGTTTCATGGTCGTTAACGACGTGTTACTATGAACAATATCTCCATTGCAACTTGGTGAACAGGTGCCATAGGGGCTCAGGGTGCGCGCGTTTGAGTTTTGTTGTTAAGGACGTACCCGTTGCTATGCAACTAGCAAAAAACCTATTTAAAAAAAAAAAAAAAAACATTTTTCTCCTACAGTTTTGAATGTGGAGAGCTGAAACTTCGGTTGTAGATACTTCGAGATATTTTAAAAAAAAACGTGTCCGTAATGATTTTTGATTTAGGGCTTTGTTTTCAAACGATAGCCTTTCAAAGATCTTTTTACAGTCTTTTTTTTACTTCAATCGCCCCTAACGCTGCAGTGGTAGTATTCGATAGCGATTTATTTTATTGCACCATCTGATGAGCTATTCAAGAGCTACAAAAAGGTTTTTTTACGTGATTGACCTCCGACCTCGGGTTTCCGAGCTAGAGCCGGAAGTTTGCAAAATATGCAAAGTCGAAAATCACCAAGGCGAATCCCACGTCGCCTATTGGCTTGTTTACATGTTTCTTGATCTTTGACGACGTGTTACTGTAAACATGTTAACTAAGGGAATCGGATTAATGTTTGAATTCTTAATTCATCGATTGTTGTTGTTGTTTTTCCAGAATTCTGCCGCCGCCGGTATCGTGGTTATTACGGCCATCCGCTCGACTGTGAGAGATATATCGTGTGTGAATGGGGAGAGTACCACGAATGTCAATGTCCGCCTCTAACCAGATGGGATATGAGAATTGTCGCCTGTATCTGGAAACACATGGCGCCGTGTCTGTCACCTGAATCCACTACAGCACCAGCAGGACAACTTCCGGCTAGTCACATTGCTAGATTAATAGAGCTCTTCGCGCAATATGAATTAAACAGACAGACGAAATTGAAAGCGATTAAGAAATCTCAGGTATCACTTCCACGCATGCGTGAGATCAACCGTATACCTTCAAAACGAATGGGAATTCCAGTAAGTGCCCGAAACAGAAATATTGACAGCGGAAACACGTTATACAATGGAAATAGTTTTGGGTCCGTCGTTCAGTGAGACAGAGCACTAGATGTACATTCCGAACCCACTCGGCTTTAACGGGAACTGAACTCGGAAATCATAACCCCGTCATATTTTTTTCTACAGGAAAGAGACCATTTTTCTGTCTATTATCTAATCCCCAAAAATATAATTGATGCGGGTCATTTCTGATATTATTCTGTTTCAACCAATGACCGAAAACTGTTTAACTACTGATATCTGGAAAGAGCATATAGACAGGGGCGTAGCTCCCTTTAGGCACTGTAGGCACGTGTCTACACATTTTTTCTCAAAATGCTCCAAAATGCAGCTGCGGCGATAGACATCTGCGTAATGTATCGACCAGATCAGCCTGCGCTGTCCGCGCAGACTGATCCGGCCGACACATTCCGTCTTAAGGGGGATATATATATAGAGTAGTGATTCCTGAAACAGAAAATCCACAGGAGACGAAAAGTGTCTATCCGGGTAAGCCTGTGTGTCATGCTTAGACTGATCCGGGTCGATACTTTACGCAGAGTACACAATGTTGATTTTCTCACTAGACGGCCTACACATTGAGTATTGCAAAGCTACGCCCCTGTTAGATGAACGACGTTCGTGTTGTATAGCCGAGATTGTCTTATTAGTTATTAGTGTATTGAATATTTGATTCGGCAGGGTGGAACATAATATGGATCTCTGCATATCGAAATTTGGGTAAATCAGGTTATAACCACATACAACAATAATTATGCTGCAGAAGACTTTGAAAGAATAGTGACAAAAACCGGAAAAATCTATAAAAGAATATCTGAATTGTTAAATAAAATTAAAAACATTGTGGCAAAAGGATAAATTGCTCGTGTTGAGCATTTTCTTCTTTTGTCACAATGTTTTCAAAAGTCGTCTACTGCTATTGCGTCTAGGGGTTAGTGTAGAAAGTGTGTTTGTTTGAAAGATGTTTCACGCCGTTTTCAATAGTATTTTAGTTGCATCATTTCAACAGTATTTTAGTTGCTTCAATAATAAATATATAAATTTATATGAATAAATTACCAGTACTACGGGTCTTATTTGTCCTATTACAAATGAAGCAGACATAATGAAATCCTCCGCACCTGGGATTCAAGAAAAGAAGGTCATTATTTCCAGTTTTATAGTATTAGGTAAGATCCGACAGGGGATCGAAACCGCGTCTTCTCCCCTTTGGTATGAGTGGATCGAGGATCGAAAACGCGTCTCCTCCCCTTTAGTATGAGTGGACCGGTGTTCGAAACGGCGTCTTCTCCGCTTTGGTATGAGTGGACCGGTGTTCGAAACCGCATCTTCTCCCCTTTGGTATGAGTGGACCGGTGTTCGAAACCGCGTCTTCTCCCCTTTGGTATGAGTGGACCGGTGTTCGAAACCGCGTCTTCTCCCCTTTGGTATGAGTGGACCGGTGTTCGAAACCGCGTCTTCTCCCCTTTGGTATGAGTGGACCGGTGTTCGAAACCGCGTCTTCTCCCATTTGGTACGAGTGGACCGGTGTTCGAAACCGCGTCTTCTCCCCTTTGGTATGAGTGGACCGGTGTTCGAAACCGCGTCTTCTCCCCTTTGGTATGAGTGGACCGGTGTTCGAAACGGCGTCTTCTCCCCTTTGGTATGAGTGGATCGAGGTTCGAAACCGCGTCTTCTCCCCTTTGGTATGATTGGACCGGTGTTCGAAACCGCGTCTTCTACCCTTTCGTATGAGTGGACCGTGGATCGAAAACGCGTCTTCTCCCCTTTGGTATGAGTGGACCGGTGTTCGAAACCGCGTCGTCTCCCCTTTGGTATGAGTGGATCGAGGTTCGAAACCGCGTCTTCTCCCCTTTTGTATGAGTGGACCTGGGATCGAAAACGCGTCTTCTCCCCTTTGGTATGAGTGGACTGGTGTTCGAAACGGCGTCTTCTCCCCTTTGGTATGAATGGATCGAGGTTCGAAACCGCGTCTTCTCCTCTTTGGTATGATTGGACCGGTGTTCGAAACCGCGTCTTCTCCCCTTTGGTATGAGTGGATCGAGGTTCGAAACCGCGTCTTCTCCCCTTTGGTATGAGTGGACCAGTGTTCGAAAACGCGTCTTCTCCCCTTTGGTATGATTGGACCGGTGTTCGAAACCGCGTCTTCTCCCCTTTGGTATGAGTGGACCGGTGTTCGAAACCGCGTCTTCTCCCTTTTGGTATGAGTGGACCAGTGTTCGAAAAAACGCGTCTTCTCCCCTTTGGTATGATTGGACCGGTGTTCGAAACCGCGTCTTCTCCCCTTTGGTATGAGTGGACCGGTGTTCGAAACCGCGTCTTCTCCCCTTTGGTATGAGTGGACCAGTGTTCGAAAACGCGTCTTCTCCCCTTTGGTATGATTGGACCGGTGTTCGAAACCGCGTCTTCTCCCTTTTGGTATGACCGGACCGGGGATCGAAAACGCGACACTATGACTGTGGCATTACAGTTGCAGTTTAAGTGAGGCTTATTGACTGAGATGCACAATTTATATCCCATTGTTACTTTACTTAATTAATTATTAAACAAAACCGAACCAAAGATTTTTATGTAAGCAAGGACATGCTTATCGCACTGTTATTTCTATCGATATAGTGTTTTGATTATCATGCTGCTATTTATAGTCCGACCTGATGTATATTACGTGACGGAGCATTACGGCTCGAAATCGTGTTTTGTTGACGGGTAATAAAAGGTTACGATGAAAATCAATTATACCTGGTAAACGTCTTCTACGACATGTGCCCGTTTATTGAAAAAAGACGAGAACCGGGACGTTTTCAGGCTAGAATTCCTTAATAGTACGTTATAATGAGGGTCGTCCATACTTAAGGTTATTGTTGGTGTCATATAAAGATAATATGTGGTTTGTGAAAGTTAGAAGATTTAACTCTATCACACGGTCGCAGCTACAAGACAGGGGTAATTTATCAAAATAAGCCGCAATTTAAATCGCATGTCCTACCTACGATGGAGGCCATGAGCGTGTAACATTTAAAAAAGCGTACGTCAACATTTATGTATCACGTATTTTTGTGAAATACGAGCACACAGTCATGGCCCTCACGGCTTAACAATAATCATCTGTCATTGAATGGCCAACCCGCTTTTGTCTCGTTGCCATTTTCGCTTAACTGAAATCAAATCGGTAGTAATCCTTTCTGTTTATGCACATAACAACGCTTGTAAAGATTCATTTCACTTTAATCAACACAGGTAATTTACACACTCTTCTGAATCGTAGTTATAAGGGAAGTAACACTGGGCGGACTATTTACATGGTTTGTAAGAGAGACAACTATGATCAGATTGTAAACTATTAACTGATAAAATTAACAATCATTACATTTTCTTTTCTTTACAAGAATAGTTTTATGAACTTAAATAATAAAGCCAATCATTAAATAAAACAGTAATAAAACAAACAAAATACAACAAGTATAAAGACCATCATCGGATTAGACTATCTTCCGATCTAGGGGATTATTCTGCCCCGATAACATAAATATATTTACATTAGAATTTTGTATTTTGAAATTATAATGAACACGTTTTGGATTAGCCTTATGTCTCAGAATGTCAAATTCAATTGAATATTCAACTGCTTTGCATCTCTTAACATTTGTCCAGTCTTCTTGTCTATGTACCCAGTAATTGATAAATTGATAAAGTTCTAGGCGGTCGCCCTAATATGTCTTCCAGCATGTTTCTATAGTAATAACTTGCTTCAAGTCTCTGTTGCAGACTGAGTGCTTCTGAAGCAATAGTTGATCTGACAACTCTTTTTATCTTGTTAGTCTGCCATGTAATTGGACAACAATTCATATCATGATCAACACGCCAAATAATGTGTGCACCTGTACTTCCCGTTCCTTTGTTGATATTACCCAATGATGCATCTGTAAACACCCAGATCTGCCATTCTGACATACCTTGGCTAAGCCTTGGGAAAGCAATTATTGAATTAACATCATTCAGACGTTTAATTATCTTGATAGCCCTGGTCAAATCTGCCACTGAACCCTCTTTAAGCTTAGTGCCTGGAGCCTTGAACTGCCCAATTCAGCCACCCGAGTTTAAAATGTCATCTTTATGGGTTCTATTTGGGTCGACACTTCCACCTTGAATTGTTTCTATGTATGTTGAATGGTCTACAAATATTCCCTTGCGAACATCTTGTATTATTTGGAAACCTATATATTTAAAATCTTTTCCCACAACTTTACCAGCAAGAAATCTTTCCCTGCGTTTCTACATAAGTTTCTCAAATTGATGTTCACCAGCATGTAAGAAATCATCAACATGACAACAGATGATACCATTTAGCTTTCCCTCATTTTGAACAAAGAAGACAGCCGGATCAAGAACACACTGCTTAAACCCTAACTTTAACAATCTTTCTTTTACGCTAATATAGAACTGCCTAGCCCCATCCTTCAGACCATACAAACAGTGTTTTAGTTTCCATATCATATATTTCGGCGTATCACATTCCTTTGGTGGTCTAAGGTAAATATCTCTATCTAGTCCATTTCCTTGTAAAAATGCTGACTTTATAACAGTAGTTTTCACTTGCCATCTTTCACTTGATGCAATACATAAAAACATTTTCATTGCCCCTTTTCCAGCAGTAGGACTATCCTTCGGCAAAATAAACTCTTCTTCAAACCCGCGGGAAACGAGCCGCGCTTTAAATTGTCCATTTTTCGTTGTTATAACCCATCTTGCAGACATTGTATTCTGTCCAACATCTTCCACTTCATCATAGACATTAAAGATGTTTAACGTTTCAAGTTCTACTTCTTTATCCAGATTTTGTGCGATGATGTCACTATATTAGCACGACAAAGCAGTGTCGTTGAGTCTACATCATTATTTTCCGCCATAACATGTTCTTCATCAAAAATCCATGGTAGTGTGCCCAAATCAACACTTTTATGTTCATTGTTTTCTGCATCCATGATATTATACCAGTGTTTGTATTTCCCAGAAGCTTTACCAGCACTTCCAGGGACAGTAGCTTGAGTCCACTGATCTGTGTTGGCCATTCGATACTTAATTTTGTCATTGACCGTTAATGATGGAACATTTTTAAAATGTTCAGTATTTGATGTGTTTTTGGAACTATCTTTGGATATGCATTCAGATAATAATGGTTCAGATTCGTTCTCAGTTACTTCTTTGGGGCCACTCTTTCCATCAGAATTTATTTTCTCCTCCACTTCATAAGTACTAGAATTTGCTTTGATAAGTCTACTTGGAGACACACGTACAAATACACCACCATATCTCACAAATACCACATTTCCGTCCTGAAATACTACCTTTCCTGGACCAAGTCATCTTTTCCTCCCTTCCCGCTCATAGTACACACGCTCTCCATTGCTAAATATCTGTTCAGACGCTCGTACTTTGATTCGTAGTGCTCTTCTTACTCTTTCATCAGTTTCAATAAATGCCTTATGCGATGCATGTAGTAGGTTCAAATGCTTTGCAAAGAGTTCACTACTTGTCGATCCATCAAGGGCTGGAACTGTATCTGTGATGACCCCCGATAATTTAGGATTTAGACCAAATACAAGCTGATGACTGCTGAAACCATTCCACATTTGCAAAGAATTTCTTGCCATATTTGTCAACACAATAAAATCTGACTATTTACTTTACCATAGTCTGCCTCTAATTTGACTAGCATCATGTCTGTCAATGCATGCACCCTTTCACACAACCCATTCTGGAAAGGACTTTCACCTGCTGTTGAACAAACTTGCACATTTAGAATAGATGCAACTTCTCTCATTTCATCAGAATTGAACTCTCCTCCGTTATTTGTCATCACTGAACCCATCAATCCAAAATTTACTATCCAGTGTGTCATCCTGGCATCAATAAGAATACCCGTCCTTTTTCGGTTGATAAAGACCGAAACTGTGAATCTTGACCACATGTCAATAATATGCAAGATCCAACATCCATTCCACTGTTTAAGGTCCATAGCAACTTTTTCTTTGAACTTACTTGCCATTGGCATTGGTACAACAAGCCTGGCAGGAGTCCTTGCATATGCCTTACATAAATCCGACATTTCTTCTATCTTCGACACTGTATCTATATACTCATCCTGCCATACACCAGCATCTTTTAACAAAGCAATGAGGCGCTTCTTTGGTGGATGCGCAAATTGCCTGTGTAACTTTAATAGTATTGCATGCCTTTGTTTACCATCCATTTCATAAAGCTTAACTGAACACACATTTTCAACAGCTATTTTTTCTGACCTATCGATAGGTATGCAGTAATGCCCGGATGATGTCAGATTTAGCACAACATCATGGCCAAATATATTGGCTGTGTCATTTTCAAGGTCCATTTTAACACAAGCCTTCTTCATGGCAGACCTAGATAACCGTAATGGAATATCTGACTCTACTACATCAGTTTTAATGGTTACTTCTATTCCCACGATAACTCCAGGTAAATGATATTCACTTTTTTGTTCCACCACCAAACTTAAATGTTTTTTTTACTTTCATAGCATGCTATTTTGTCCTTGTCACAGTGTCCAATGAGCCTTTGAAGCTTTTCACCAGTTTTCTCCACATACTGTGCTATTGCATGCACTGTCCAGAACAGCACAATTACGGACATCTGGGCCTAGAGTAGCAACTTCTCTCTTATGATAGCCTGTGAACAGTACAAAATGGTCATCTTCTACTACATGAACTTTGGCTTGGTTTTCCACACTATCTGGGCATTCACCAATTAAATGACGAAGAGAACCGCATGATTTACAAGTCAGCAAACGTCCATCTGCTCCCACAGGGTTCTTTTCCTTTACTGTCTGTTTATTTCCTGTAGTACTAGCTGAACTATGAGCTACACGCAGATTACCATAATAGCCACGCCCATAACTACATTGATCATATCGTCCTCCCCACGTACCACTGTAGTTATATTGACTACCTGGCTTTGCTCTGACATATCCAGCTGCTTACAATGCCTCTTCATTTTCAGCCAAATATGTAGGCTGAATGTTTATACTTGTGTTGGCGCGAGGCGAACGGTAGCTACCTTCACCCTTGAATTTCTTAAGCGACCGTTTTGCTTCTTCATAGAATGTATCTTTGTTGTCATAGTTCATACCTGTAAGAATAAAAAAAAATCCTCTGTCTTAATGTTTGCTTTTCTCAGTAACTTGAATGCTAAAATTTCAGAAGGTAATTTCATGTTTTTCTTTTCAATTTTTTCTATATTTTGAATCAAAAATTGCAATATACTCTTAGACGCTCTGTCCTTCTTTTCTCTGAAAGTCCTCGAAATCCTCAAATTTTTTGAGACTATCAGTAAGGTAATCTTTTGCCAGATGCTCATCCAAAAATGTTAAAAGAATGTCTAACCCATCATCCTTTTTCAACCGAATTTGATAGAACACCTTTTCTCTAATTTTCGACTCATCATCTTCAGGAAGTGATAAAGCAATAATTACACCTTGTTTCTTTTGTGTCAAAATCAGTAATTTCTCTCCATGCTAACAATTCTTGCTTGCATAAATCGCAGTTTTTTTCTGTCTGTAGGTGGGTGGGGACATTTTTGTTGTCATTTTTCCTTTTTTTCTACCAATTTTGGATTAATTTCAGTTTTTCTCAGCCAGTTTATACCTCTCACACGCTTATTAGTCAATGTTCCACGCTATGTAATGATCACTCGCTCTGCTACCATTTGTGAATGCACATAAAAACGCTTGTAAATATTCATTTCACTTTAATCAACACAGGTAATTCACACACTCTACTGAATCATAGTTATAAGGGAAGTAACACTGGAAGGACTATTTACATGGTTTGCAAGAGAGACAACTATGATCAGAATATAAACTATTAACTGATAACATTAACACTTTCAAGATTAAAAAAAAAATCTAAATATTTAGTCCACCGGCCCAAAATATAAATTAACATTATAAAGGTTAACACTCCCCACCAAAGTGAGATTAGTTCTTGTTTTCATTACCTGTAGATGTAATGTAACAACATTAATAAAATATGTAGCAAGTAGTTTGGATACAGATGAGACTATATAAATGCTAAGGTAAGATTCTTTATTTTTTATGAATAATTCTAAATAGTGTGCACTTATTTACATATAATTGAATCAATTTGATTTGTTGCGGCTTGACATGAATCTAATTAATTATTCGTCTGTTTTGATCTATATATCCCCCTATGTAATGTTTCCTGATTTATTCACAACGTTTGCAAAAGAAAAAAACTGTTTAAGCGAATCATTACGATGGCTAGCTCATATGTATAGACGTCTTGGTAAGCATGCTCATATGTATAGACGTCTTGGTAAGCATGCTCATATGTATAGACGTCTTGGTAAGCATGCTCATGTGTATATACGTCTTGGTAAGCATGCTCAAGTATATAGACGTCTTGGTAAGCATGCTGATGTGTATAGAAGTATTGGTAAGCATGCTGATGTGTATAAAAGTCTTGGTAAGCATGCTCATGTGTATGACGTATTGGTAAGCATGCTCATGTGTATAGACGTCTTGGTAAGCATGCTCATGTGTATAGACGTCTTGGTAAGCATGCTCATGTGTATAGAAGTCTCGGTAAGCATGCTCATGTGTATGACGTCTTGGTAAGCATGCTCATGAGTATAGACGTCTTGGTAAGCATGCTCATGAGTATAGACGTCTTGGTAAGCATACTCATGTGTATAGACGTCTTGGTTATCATGCTCATGTGTATATACGTCTTGGTAAGCATGCTCATGAGTATAGACGTCTTGGTAAGCATGCTCATGTGTATAAACGTATTGGTAAGCATGCACATGTGTATAAACGTCTTGGTAAGCATGTTCATGTGTATAGACGTCTTGGTAAGCATGCTCATGTGTATAGACGTCTTGGTTAGCATGCTCATGTGTATATACGTCTTGGTAAGCATGCGCATGTGTATAGACGTCTTGGAAAGCATGCTCATGTGTATAGACGTCTTGGTAAGCATGCTCATGTGTATAGACGTCTTGGTAAGCATGCTCATGTGTATAGACGTCTTGGTAAGCATGCTCATGTGTATGACGTCTTGGTAAGCATGCTCATGTGTATAGGCGTCTTGGTAAGCATGCTCATACGCTATACAAACATTTAGTTTGAGACAGGGATGTCAGAAAGTGGCTCACGCTGGCGGTGAATGTATCAGTTAACGACGATTGCGTGAATTGTTGTTACCGCTCATTTTCGTAAAACGTCATTGCTTTCAAATAACTGGTTGGTGCTTTACGCCGCTTTCAACACTATTTCAGTCATATCAAGGGGAATCCTGGGTAAAAAACTGTTTAAGCGAATCATTACGATGGCTAGCTCATATGTATAGACGTCTTGGTAAGCATGCTCATATGTATAGACGTCTTGGTAAGCATGCTCATATGTATAGACGTCTTGGTAAGCATGCTCATGTGTATATACGTCTTGGTAAGCATGCTCAAGTATATAGACGTCTTGGTAAGCATGCTGATGTGTATAGAAGTATTGGTAAGCATGCTGATGTGTATAAAAGTCTTGGTAAGCATGCTCATGTGTATGACGTATTGGTAAGCATGCTCATGTGTATAGACGTCTTGGTAAGCATGCTCATGTGTATAGACGTCTTGGTAAGCATGCTCATGTGTATAGAAGTCTCGGTAAGCATGCTCATGTGTATGACGTCTTGGTAAGCATGCTCATGAGTATAGACGTCTTGGTAAGCATGCTCATGAGTATAGACGTCTTGGTAAGCATACTCATGTGTATAGACGTCTTGGTTATCATGCTCATGTGTATATACGTCTTGGTAAGCATGCTCATGAGTATAGACGTCTTGGTAAGCATGCTCATGTGTATAAACGTATTGGTAAGCATGCACATGTGTATAAACGTCTTGGTAAGCATGTTCATGTGTATAGACGTCTTGGTAAGCATGCTCATGTGTATAGACGTCTTGGTTAGCATGCTCATGTGTATATACGTCTTGGTAAGCATGCGCATGTGTATAGACGTCTTGGAAAGCATGCTCATGTGTATAGACGTCTTGGTAAGCATGCTCATGTGTATAGACGTCTTGGTAAGCATGCTCATGTGTATAGACGTCTTGGTAAGCATGCTCATGTGTATGACGTCTTGGTAAGCATGCTCATGTGTATAGGCGTCTTGGTAAGCATGCTCATACGCTATACAAACATTTAGTTTGAGACAGGGATGTCAGAAAGTGGCTCACGCTGGCGGTGAATGTATCAGTTAACGACGATTGCGTGAATTGTTGTTACCGCTCATTTTCGTAAAACGTCATTGCTTTCAAATAACTGGTTGGTGCTTTACGCCGCTTTCAACACTATTTCAGTCATATCAAGGGGAATCCTGGGTAAATTACCAGTACTACTGGTCCATTAATTCTGACACCAGTCAGTCGTAATGGTAACCCCGCAAATCTGAGCTCTAAGGAAGGCAGCCATTACATCCATTTCTTTAAATATCTGGTATGACCCCGTCGGGGGTCGAACCCGCAACCACCCGCTCCGAGGCGGACGCTCTACCAATTACACCATTGAGGCTGTCTGTTTTCCAATACATTCTGACTATTTTCATGGAAAATGATTGAAACGATACTTGAAATTATATATGTGTGTATGTGTGGTGTGTGTGTCTCTCTCTCCCTCTCTTTCTATCTCTCCCTCTCTCTCCCCTTCATATCTCTCTCCCTCTGTCTCTCTCTCTCTCCCTATCTTTCTCTCTCTACCTCTCTCTCCAATCCATCTCTCTCTCTCTATTTCTACCTCTCTCCCCCTCCCTTTCCCTATCTTTTTCGCTCTCTCACGCTCTATCCCTCTCTCTTTCTCTCTCTCTCACTCACTCTCTTTCTCTCTCTCGTTATCTCTCTCCGTATCTCTGTCTCGCTCCGTCTCTTTCTTTCTCTCACTCTCTCTCTCTCTCTCTCTCTCTCTCTCTCTCTCTCTCTCTCTCTCTCTCTCTCTCTCTCTCTCTCTCTCTCTGTCTCTCTCTATGTCTCTGTCTCTGTCTCTCTCTGTCTCTCTGTCGCTGTCTCTGTCTCTGTCTCTATTTTGTAAAATTAGATTCATATACATATAAGCTTTATTTCCCATCAACATAGTTTGATACCTTCCTTCTTTTTATTGCCTGTGTCTGTTAACATACTGAGGATTTGTTGGAGTGGTGACCTGTCGAGAGACACCTGGGTAAAAATCAAACATTTTCTACAGGCATATGTTTTATATAAACGACAATTATTACAGTCGCATATTATAACATAAACAATAAAGATCTATGTCTTATTTTTCACAAAACAAACATTTTTCAGTCTAACATTTCACAAAACAAACATTTTTCAGTCTAACATTTCACAGTAACATCAAATGATACTGTCTAGATTTATTTTATGTCTTATCTTTCATACAAATAAAATAGAAACAGTCTTATATTTCATATACAAAGACCAGATCCTAAAGACCCTCTCTATGATCGTCGCATACATTGAGACTTGTTATCCAAAATCAATGCTCTACTCGTTGGCCATATGCATATAAATGTTCATATGTTCACCCTTGTGGCACGATGGGCCAAGTAGACAGACACGGGGTGCTTTTTTTAATATTTTTTTTTTCCCGAATATTATTTATTTCTTTACTTCTTTTTCATTTTCTTTATTAATTGGGGGCACTAATTTATACATGTACATATAACCGTGTTAAAAAATCAACACCATCCTGTGATAACTATTGCTTGTTTTTAAACCCACAGGTGCCGGTTTTCAATTTGTGGTTAAATTTTAACCAAGTGTTGAATTGGCTGAAATTTAACCATAGCTTATGTTCTGTTGTTTATAATGGGGGAATAATTTTAAAGAAGGCTGGAAAGGAGCCTTAGAGGTCCAGGCAGGCGGAGAAGGACCAGTTACCCGTGGGAGACCAGGAACATTCAGGTGAAGTGTCGAAATAGTTAAATTTTCAAAGAGTAGTAATGGCGCCAGCAATGGAACTCAATGCTGCATGTGTGAATCGTCTAAAATATCAATTGAATAGTGGACATCCGGCTTTCTTGTTTATATAACTATACTAGTCATAGAACAACCAAACTATACTAGTCATTGAACAGCCAAACTATACTAGTCATAGAACAGCCAAACTATACTAGTCATAGAACAGCCAAACTATCCTAGTCATAGAACAGCCAAACTATACAAGTCATGGAACAGCCACACTATACTAGTCATGGAACAGCCAAACTATACTAGTCATAGAACAGCCAAACTATACTAGTCATGGAACAGCCAAACTATACTAGTCATAAAACAGCCAAACTATACTAGTCATAGAACAGCCAAACTATACTAGTCATGGGCACCAAACTATATTAGTCATAGAACACCCAAACTATACTAGTCATACAACAGCCAAACTATACTAGTCATGGAGCAGCCAAACTATAATAGTCATAGAACAGCCAAACTATACTAGTCATAGAACAGCCAAACTATACTAGTCATAGAACAGCCAAACTATACTAGTCATAGAACAGCCAAACTATACAAGTCATGGAACAGCCAAACTATACTAGTCATAGAACAGCCAAACTATACTAGTCATGGAACAGCCAAACTATACTAGTCACAGAACAGCCAAACTATACTAGTCATAGAACAGCCAAACTATACTAGTCATGGACACCAAACTATATTAGTCATAGAACACCCAAACTATACTAGTCATACAACAGCCAAACTATACTAGTCATAGAACAGCCAAACTATACTAGTCATGGAACAGCCAAACTATATTAGGCATAGAACAGCCAAACTCTACTAGTCATGGAACAGCCAAACTATACTAGTCATGGAACAGCCAAACTATACTAGTCATGGAACAGCCAAACTATACTAGTCATAGAACAGCCAAACTATACAGTCATAGAACAGCCAAACTATACTAGTCATAGAACAGCCAAACTATACTAGTCATAGAAGCAATCCTCTACCGTTCAGCAGACCTGCATTAGCCCATTCTGCATCATGTAACATTTTCAATACAGGAGGTAAATGTCCATGTTTACCTAATTGCAGGTTAAGTCATGCCTGTCAGTCATGTGGCGGAAGACATCCGAAGTCAAGTTGCAGACAAAGCAAATACTACAATAAGCTTAAATGAAATAGGGAAAACACCGCTAAAAATACATAAATTACTTGCATCTTTAAAATACTACCAGCATAAGGATATAAAAATATTGCAGGTTTCCTACATTGGTCGATAGGCGAGAAAACCAAAAGTAGAGACATCCTGTATTATCTAGACAATTTTCTATTTGAGGAGGGAAAAGGCTTCGAGTTCTAGGCCGGGTTTGATGTAATCAGTGTGTTCAAATTTCAGATTCCCTTTAGATTATGAAAAAACAGTTCAACCTACAACATGTTTAACTTTTTGGGGGATTGAAATTGATTCCGGGGAAATGGTTATGCGTCTTCCAAAGGAAAAACTCTTAAAAATGAAAGAGCAAATATGCAGTCATATCTTCAAGAAAGATAACTCTTATAGAAATGCAGTCACTGCTGGGTCTTCTCAATGCAAGTTGTCTCCCCTCGTAGAGCCATTCTACAGAAGGCTGATCAACCCCACAATAGGAATAAAAAAGCCTTATCATAAAATTAGGGTCTTTAAAACTATTAAAGCTGAAAAAAAGCCTGGCTTTCCTGTCTTACAAATTACAAGATAGCAAGCACAGCAAGCATTTGTCAAAACACATTTGAACAATCTTTATCTCGGGCTGCTTTCACACTCGCATTCTCTGGTCTGTTAAGAAAAGGGAATTTACAGAGGCCAATATTTAGTCACAATACCAAAAGGTAATTAAATATTCAGACATTAGGCTGTCTGAAAAAGACTATGCATGAAAGAGTACTATAATCTTCGCCCTAAAACAGAAAACGAAAACCTATTCAAAGTAAACATACATTAAGTTGGGAAAGCGCTCATCAGATATTAATCCAAAGCCACACTGTCAAACGCTCTACGTTTCACCCAAACAATCGGACACTTCATGCAGGTGAAAATCAAATGCATATACTTAATCCTTAAGACTTTAAGGTTACACCAGGGACACTATATGGTTACACATACAAATTAATAAAATTGTTTTCCAGGAATGCAGAGTCATGTGTTAGGTAGTTTCGTATATTGTGTACTGAGTTGGAATGGCGGAAAGACAGACGTTTGACCAGCACTTAGGCCTATCAGAGGTTTCAGCCAGGTGGATGGGGGAAAGGGGTGTGACACTTGACACCCTGAATTCGACGCTCTACAACCAGTTAAAAAAAAAAGAAAAAGATAAGTGTCCGAAATCCCTTTTTATCCACTGTAGGTCGAACAATTCTACCACAGAAGGTGTTTCAGGCAAGGATATTATAGAGAATCCTTCGCTATAAAGCATAATTCAAAGACATAACAATTATTTGGACATCACTGCTCGCTAGGAGATATTGGCATTTTGCTCATTGGTTCGGGGTCCAAGATTGACAAAAAAGAGGATCAGGTGGGATAGTGATACATAGTGAGAGTAATATAAAGGTAGAAGAGGCTAGTCTGTACAGGATAGATGGGACCAACGTGTCAAATTAAGGAAACATTCTTCTAAAAAATTGGAAAGCAGCCTTAAACATGTTTTTAAAACATAATGGAAATCTGTTCCCTGCTGGTCAGTAGGAGCAAAATAACATTTTGCGGCGTTGCAAGATATAGTTGGATACTTTACTGTGGCGGTTCTGGGGAGACAGAAAGCGTTGGGGTTATCAACCAGGCCTTTACCCTGGCCTGACACGCTCACAAGCTGCAGGTTCTTCAGTGTCGTATTAACATATGTGTAAGTACACTTAGGTTGGGGGACTTCCTCTGTGTAACGTGTACACCTCTGTGTATAGAGGGGAGGTCTAGAACTGTCTAACTGCTCGCCAAATGGGATTAATGCCGAGCGCGAGGGTAAACAACGTCATAAAAGAAGAAACTGTCTAACGCTTGGGCACTTAATTCGGGGATAGGTCATACGGGCTGACCCCAAAGTGCTGTTCACATAAGATTGTGTTAACTTGTGGGATTTCGACACTATGGTAACATAGGTCGCTGATTCGCCAGTCAAACGTTAAGTCGTAGGCAGTCGGTTGTCTCCCCAGGTCTGGTTGTCACAAAATGTGTTAGTATGTTATGTCAGTTATAACGTTACTGAAGTGACCTTAGTATTTCTTAAGAATTTATGGAACTACAGGGTGCTATACCTGACTATCCTGTGGTTGGTACTCTCTATTTATTCGTTGTATTGAGGAACATCTATCTTTACAACCGCTGGTAGAGAGAGTAAGCTCCTTGATCAGCTGGTTCCCTATATACATAATTCGCGCCACTATGGGTTCGAAGCTATGTGCACGCGTCACAACATTACCTTTGCAAATAAAAAAAAATTCGGACATGTAAATAAATGTTTCAATTAATTTTTTTTATACTATTTTCGGTGCGTCCGTAAGATAATGGAACAAACAATGAAGACCATGATGAAATAGCAAGTTGATCTCGGTTTACACGGTTATTGAGTATTATGCACGGAAGTATAAGGTGTAAGTAAAAGTCCTTTATATATATAGAATGCACAGTAAGATTAAGCACATGTTTTAGTCTCACATAATTAACATGGTTTGCATTGTTTGCTACTCCGATTACAAATTTTACAAACAGTTAAAAGTGGAGAAAATATAAAGCGCTGTCCACATACTCAATTACACTAATGGACCCTTCATAAAGGCATTCCTTCAGGGATACTAGTCGATGTTCCTGTATTTTTTCTTTTGGTCGGTCTTGTTCCTCCGTCGGCATATTGAACTACTTTGATGCATGAGAGGGCTTCAACTTCCTGGATGGTTCTTAGGATGGAAAAGATGTTCGGATGAGAATGCTGAAAAGCTTACTTTAATATACAATGGACCTTGAGTGTAGAAGTGGTTCCATATCTGTGTGTCACCTCAAACCAGAACTCGGTTTCAATGGCTGCTGGAAGGATTAAGGTAGCAATGTCGTTGAGAGCTGCGAGCCACACAACTTCAGCTGTGTTGATTGCGAAAAGTAGTACAATTGCGGCTCGTCTGAGTAGGCGGTGAATGTCTTCGTTTTTTCTGTATGCGTGTGTCAAACCAGTCGAGTGTACCTTCCTCCAGATATGGTGTACTTGCTACACATGTGTGGTCCACAAGAACCAGACTCATTCCGCCGCGCTTGTTCTTCACAAAATCGAGATGTACTTGAGCACATTAGCCATGTTTCCAGTATGATACATAATCAATAAATGATACTTTGTCCTTAATGTTTCAATTCAATTAATGCGCTTACAGTCTGTTCCTTATTTTTTTAGACTTAAGAGCTTTTTTTTTATTAGCGTTTTCTTTTGTCGGAAAAGCATACACAATCATTCCGCCGCGCTTGTTCTTCACACACTCGAGATGTACTTGAGCATAAGCCATGTCTCCAGTATGATATATAAACAATACATGATAACTTCTCCTAAAAGTTTTACTTCAACAAATGAATGGAGAAATAATTGAATTACTCAAATATATTTGAATGTTTGTGCACACAGTAAAGAATTCATGTGCAATTTAATTGAACAAGGAACGGGTAGCGGGAACGGTAACTAATGTAAACTTGGAATACACAAAATATCCAGACTCACCTTTCCCTTATCTCTCTTCACCACTCGGAATTAAGGGTAAATAGCATTTTCAAAATGTGGGACAATCGGGAAGACACCCATTTAAGATGTGTTTTCAATTATGGATAAAGGGATATTTAGTCAATTCGCCTTTCCTTCATTTCCTGTTCTTAATTGGTGTGTCGTGTTTGTCTAAGTGTATGCCGTCTATATTGTTCAACACGTTTATTAATGATTACAGATAATCAGCGACTTATAGATACATAGTCACTTTGTTGAACAATGGCTAGTGTGTCGAGCTTGCAATAAGGAAATGATATTAATTATCTGTAAAATTGACAAAAATCAAATAAATACATTATCTAAATCAATGCGAGAATAGGGTGAATATGTCATTTTCGAAACATTCTCCGATTTCAATAGTGTGTTTAAGAAATCAACATAAGTAAAGGAAATTAAAGGCGTGATACAAATTATGGATTACGGGATATTTCTTGGCTTCAACTTTCTTTGATTACGCATACTTAATTGGTTTGTCGTGTGTGTAATGTGGCTATTTGTAAACAGTAGATATTTCTTAAAAAGATAATGAAAACATAACGAAAATTAGGTACAACCTTTCTAAAATCAAAAAGAGAACAAAGGGCAATGTGGCCATCATACTTAATAGTATGTTTATATTTTGGGTGTTATACACAATATATTAACGAAACGAAATTAAGTTCAGCCAATCAAATCATGGAACGGATTCGAACGTGATCGGAACGGACCTGAACTGATTGAATTGGATTGTGAACTCTAACTTTGTAAATTTCATGACCATTGGTTTAATTTAACCACAAGTTGAACGAACCGGCCCGTAATTCCTAACAAGGTTTAACAATGGTTTAACTTGTGCATGAAAGTCAAGGGTCTAATATGATAAAAATGAGATGCTTAATGTTAATAATAAGGGGAACACAGCAACGCCATGTATATACATGTATATCAAAAGGTTTAGCAGTTTACACTGGTACGCTTGTATTTAACAGTGCAGCACTCAGAGCTGCCGAGCAACGTCATATATATATATATATATATATACATGTATATATAATTATATTTTATTGATTTGAAAATTAAAATGAATAATTCAGAAGCACGGTCAACCGGAGGAATGAATATATTCTTGATGCAATCCGAATTTTCTTAATTGGATTTCGATTTGTTTATCTTATAAAAGCGAATTCGATTAGAAAATATTCTCGTTTCCAACCAATTATTCATGAAATTGCGAAAAGTGTCAGTTGAAAACCAGATTCCTATTAGGATATTTGAATATGATTCATTTTTTCAATCATAGATATTTAAGTAAATCCTTAACAATTAATCATTCAGAAATAAAGGAGACAAAACAATTTTATATACAATTTCTTAAATGCATATTAGACGAATTTACGTTATAAAAAAGACGCGGTCATAAATTATGAGAAACGAACTGAATGCACGAATTCTTAGTAAATAAGACGTTGTCAATGTAACTGATCATTGTTCGTGTTTAAAATAGCGACGATTTACGAAAACAGCACAATTTCACAACGATTCGAATAACCGGTAGTACTAATATTTTGCTTATGAACCTGAGTGATAAATTGTGAGCGGAGGCAAGGTTTACCTAAAAAAAAGAGTTGTTTAGGGTGTGTTATCAATGGATTGGTGAATTCGTAAAAACAACACCATATCTGCTATCTATATCTAAATACTACGCGATATCGTGTACAGAGTTGTGTAAAGTTTCTTTAAAGAAAAAAACGTAAATGAGCAAATGGCGAAAGAATATTTATCTAACCCTTGTCCCACCTGCAGACGCATCTACAGCAGACGATTTTGAAAGCATTGTGGCAATAGCAGACATTTTCACAAGATCGATTTTACAGAGTAAGACATATATGTCATTCATGTCGCTGTATAATATTCACATTGAGCTATATACCGACTACCATAAACAATGTGCAGTAAAATTCAAGGATTTTTATTTCAAGTTTATCATGGCAAAACCCCCATACAGTATTCTCTTTCAAGTCAACCAGTCTTTCAGAAGACTACTACGGAATCTGGTCTGTATTCATTACGCCTCTCCGACTAAGAAAAGAAATCACGAAAATACCAGGTCAAACGTTTCTGGAACGCCCCCGCGCTTCTCTTCCACCGCTTTAGTTAAGGATTCACGAACATACCAGGTCAATGTTTCTCGAACGCCCTCGCGCTTTTCTTCCACCGCTTTAGTTAAGGATTCACGAACATACCAGGTCAATGTTTCTCGAACGCCTTTGCTCTTCCACAGCCCTAGTAAAGGACTCACGAAAACACAATGTCAACGTTCCTCGAACGCCCTGGCGCTTCTCTTCTACCGCCTTATAGCTATACTCCAGTAGCCAAATGCGATTTCTTTTTTAACTGGACCTGGAGATTTGTTAAATAATTTGTTTTCGACTGATTTGTTCAAATCCTATGTGGCCTCTTTCAGAATCCGTTGGATGGTCACCTACTTTCCTAATGATAAACAACATCATACTTGGTACGGAACTCTGAATATCGGTGTTGGGATTGCCAGGTTTTACGATATAATCGCTCGTAGTGTCGGTATTCACACAATATGCACGGATTATTAACCCTTTCCAAACATACAACACATCTGCAGCAGACAACTTTTAAAACATCTAGGCACCGCTTGGAAATAAACTCCTTTAATACAAGTGTAATTATTTAATAAGATGAACCCTATTGTTACGAAGGGATGAATCGCTCGTTATGAATAATTTGTCCTTTTGGTCACAGTGTTTTTACCATTCGGCTGCAAGAAGGAAAGGATTAAGAGCAAGTGTAACAGACTGTCACCGTCAAAACATATCTTTTTAAAAAAACGAGCCCCTACCTCACGTGTCAGATAATCAGACCAACATGACCAATGATACATTTTGTGTGAGTTCTTTTGTAACGTTTTAAGCGGCGACGGGCAAGCGTGTTCATATGAGCCGGACTGGCGATTTCGGGGTGTCATTGATAGTTTCCCACATACAACACATTCGGAAGAAGACGAATTTGAAGACACTAAGGCACAAATATAGGAAATGTCTATAAATGAAAATATAGTTTTTGGCAAGAGTTGAAAGCATTGTTACAAACGGAGGAATTGCCCGTTCTAATTCCCTCTAAAATCGAACAGTATGATGATTAAGGTCACGTTGATGTATAGACGCCTTTACTGTCTTAATATGTTGTGTTGTATTATACGTAGTACATTTTCATGTATCCGTAGTACATTTTTCATTTGACATGGTACATTGTTCATGATGTGCAGTGTCTTTTGCAGTGTCTGTTCCATTATATATGGTGGTTATTTAATAATATGCAGCGCATAAGTGAGTAGATGCAGTAGAATAACCATTATATGGTGTACAAACAACGTCATATGCAATACGGGTTCACTGTTCCCATATGTAATATGTCCCTAAATCTCAATTATGATTGTGGAGGACACAATGATGACTCCAGCAAGTATATTTGACAATCGGAACTCTTCCGTTATACTCGTCAACTGGATTAAAACGACGAATCTTGCTCATGTAAAAATTGGTGTTCGTTAGGTGATTATTTCAATTCTTAATTGGAACAAAAGGTATCCAATTTTAGTGGCATACTTTTCAAGCATAGAATGACCTTGAAATGCGAACAATTTTGACCAATGTTACCTTATGCCCACAAGCTATCGTGCTATAATATATCTATAGGTGCTACCTATTTACGAAAAAAAAGTAAGATGATTGTAAAAAAGAATTAAAGAGCATACTTTGGCAATAAAAATGATTTATAAGTAATTGACTAGACGATAATAATGTTAATCTCATGTTTTTCGCATGATCAAAAAATGTTCGGAATTCGTTTTGCTGACGTCTATTATTACGAACCGAAAATAATAAAGTAATGACGACGAATCTTGCTCATGTAAAAATTGGTGTTCGTTAGGTGATTATTTCAATTCTTAATTGGAACAAAAGGTATCCAATTTTAGTGGCATACTTTTCAAGCATAGAATGACCTTGAAATGCGAACAATTTTGACCAATGTTACCTTATGCCCACAAGCTATCGTGCTATAATATATCTATAGGTGCTACCTATTTACGAAAAAAAAGTAAGATGATTGTAAAAAAGAATTAAAGAGCATACTTTGGCAATAAAAATGATTTATAAGTAATTGACTAGACGATAATAATGTTAATCTCATGTTTTTCGCATGATCAAAAAATGTTCGGAATTCGTTTTGCTGACGTCTATTATTACGAACCGAAAATAATAAAGTAATGACTTTCAGAAAATCAATGAATAACATTTATAATGAACGAGGTTTAAACATGAAAGCCGATATGCTTAAGGTCCTTAATCAATTACATGTACCTGTATTATGGTAACAAAGCAAATGTGTAACAGCCCTTTTCTGATGCCATCAGGCAACTACCTTTTTAAACCAGTCAATATGACTGGAACAAGTTATGTAAGAAGGCACACGTCTGCGTAACCCTTTCGCTAATAGAGACGGATTCTGACTCCTATGCAGCAGACGACTTAGGAAAAGATTGTCGCCAAAGTCACAATTTATCAATATATAAAAGTTATCCTTTTTCAATAATATTTGAATCTCCCCGTCCATCCTTAACCCTCCGCTCAACCCACAATCGCTATCTTATACTGCGGGTCTACATAACTGGTTGAGTTTATTTTTGTTGCAACTCTAGGGCGAAAAATAAATACACTTTACTGTGTTGAAAATGTCATTTATTATTCATTGCGTAAGCAATTTTAAAATTACCAAAATCATGACTAGGAATAATAATAAATGACGTAAGCAATTTGAAAAGTAAGCAATTTGAAAATAACCAAATTATTGACTAGAAATATAAATCAAGGGTTTCATAATAAACCCATGTCAAGAGTTGCTAACACATAGGTGGGTTACATAATCCGCCACAAGCAATAACATTGCGTACCCACCGGCAAACCAGAAATGTATACTCGCAGATAGAAACAAAGATTACAACAACAAAAAAACAATGATACAGATAAATGATGATATAAAATTAAATACATCTTAAATGTATAACAATATCAAAACAGAACAAAAGAAAGCAGCCTTATACAGAACTTTCAAATGTTTTGCAGAAAAATATCAAGACAAAATAAGAAAGCAGCCTTATGCTGGACTTTCAAAAATATAGCATACAAATGTCAAACAAAATAAGAAAGCAGCCTTATGCTGTACTTTCAAGTTTTGCTGCTGAAGGACAACGACTATGATGAGTGAGCAACAAGGTAAGTTTGCAATGGATGTGTATAACAACGGAAGCAGCCTTATACTGACCTTAAGAAATTATACATCTTATGCGTAGAAACATGAAATTATTATATCAAGACCTTGTAAAAATCTGGAACAGCCCTATGTTGATTTACCAGGGTAATATCAGTTCTTAGAAACCTGAGATTTGCACTTACAACCCGATACAATCTTGAATTGTGCATAACAACGGAAGCAGCCTTATGCTGACCTTACGAAATTATACCCAATATGCATATATACGTAGCAGTAAGAGCATGTACTACAGCAAAATATTGTGGAATACTAGGAGCAGCCTTATGCTGACCCATCCGATTAATACAAGGTCACATAACAACATTACAACCTTAAAATAAAAACTACAACACATCTATATAGGAGTAACACAATTTTAGTTTTACTGTACCAATTTCAACTGTGGTAAACGAATATAATGCTTTAGAGCATTGGACTGCCACCTGCCCATATCTTTAATCATCTCTTCAGAAAAACCTTGCATAACAGCATGAGTTGCTGCTCCTATGCGAAACGAATGTGATTTGTAACGATTTGCATCGAAACCTAGAAATGTGATGGCATTTTTTAGCTGGGAGGTAAAAAATGAATACGATACAGCTTGACCATTCTGCAATTGAAAGAATGGTCCTGTTGAATGTGACGAAATATTCAAGTATGTGCGAATCGCACCCACTGGACATATCAGAGGGTCTTCCAAATTAGACTGGAGAAAAAGTGTAACATGCTGTTTATTATATTTATATTGTTTAAGTTTTAATTCTACACCTTTAGGCCCATTGCACTGTTGTAGTAACTGAACATCCTCATATTGTAGAATGTTGGACTGGTCACTGGATTTTGAACATATTTCACCAATACGCAAGAAAAAAACCCATGAAAAGCAATGACACACATGGTAAAGAAAGTAATTCTATGATGATAATTATTTATAGTATGTTGTACAGATTGAACAATTTTCCGCAACAACGAAATTGTAATGGGCAACCTGGTATCTGGATGCAATTCTCTCGAGGAAATGAAATATTGCCAGCCCCTTTTAAATAAATTGCTTAACCAAAAAGGATTGGTTGAAATCCTGGAAACCAAAAAGTTTGTTAATGTATGACAATGCCGAAACATGGGACGCTACAGTATTAACACGATAGTGTTGGTCAGTGATTAGTGAAGCAAGGAAATTAACTAAAATTATTGGTGTAACCGGTCATGAAAGTTTGCTATTGTTTTTACTACAGAAGTTAACATAATTCTTCCAATAATGAAAGTAAATAGTTTTGGATTTATCAGAAAGTGCATTTGAAATGATATGTTGCGCATCGTGGCTTAAATCACCATCAACTGCTCCGGAATTCCGATTGGAGTTTGACTCAGTAATGGAGCATCTGAAAACGATTTCTGAAATTGAAAACGAGACAAATGGTCAGCAACCGTATTGTAAATGCCTGGGATATGTCTAGCTTTAAATAGGATATTGAAACGCATGGATAGTAAAACGATTCGTTTGACAAGCCTCATCAGTATTGGGTCATTAAAAGTGAGTTTGTTAAGGACACAAACAGTTGCTTGGTTCTCAGAAAAGAAAGTTATTTTATGATTTGCCATTTTGTGCCCCCACAGTTCTACTGCAAGCACAATTGGGAACATTTCCAGAATGTTAATATGATATGACTGGAAGGGCTGTGGCCATTTTTTGGCAACCCGAAAACAGCCGCAGATCCTTGACTTGTAGCTGCATCCGTGTGCAGATTAAGAGTATCAGCGGACAACCACTCATCATTCAAAAACATACATCGACAATTGAAATGTTGCTTAAAACAATACCACATAGCAAGATCTGCTCTGGCAGCAGCATTTAGCCGAATGTAGAAATTCTTATAGCCAATAGTGATTAAATCATAAAAACGGCGTAAAAATGTGCGGCTCGGTACAACACATAGTGTAGCATAATTCAAAAGCCCTAATAGAGATTGTAGTTCCTTGAGTTTAACTTTCTTTCGACATTTGAAATATTGTAATTGAGACCGAAATTTTTCGATTTTGTCTTCGGGCAATCGTGTAATCATAGAATTTGAATCAACTTCAATCCCATAAATTGTAATGACATTGGTAGGCAAGACCGTTTTCTCAGCTTTAAGGGGAATATTTATAAGATCACACAATGCCAAGAAAGAGTTCAGACTTTGCGCACACAGACTATTATGCGATGAGCGAACAAAAAATCATCCAAAATATGACTCATGATGGCATTGTGACGAGTTTCCATGACCCATTGCAAAGCAGCACTAAATCTGCTAAACAACTGGCATGAAATGCTTAAGCCCATAACCAGGCATGCGTCCATATAATATGCAGGTGTGCCATTGAGTGCCCAAGAAAAACCGAGGAAATGCCTGTCAGCTGGATGTATTGGGATAATGCGAAAAGCATTCTCTATATCGGTCTTTGCCATTAAGCAGTTTGACCTTTTCCACAACAACATCGATGGAATCATATTGAATCTCAGTGAATTCCGTAGATATTCCATCATTGATTGAACCACCTTTTGGAAAAGATAAGTCTTGAATGAGACGGAATTTTCCAGGCTCCTTCTTGGGCACCAATGCCAGAGGGGAACAAATTAAATTTACAGGTTTATTTTTAAACGGACCCTCAATTCGTCCAGCGGATAACCCCCCCCCCCCCCCCCCCAGTATCTTTTCAGTAACTTGATCTGTATTTTTTAATGCTGAAGGATGATTACGTATCCCGGCCTTTGTAGGCAATTCGCCTGTGAATGGGATACGAAACCCTTTTGAAAAGCCGGAAACTAAGAAAGAGTTTTCTACTGGATCATAGCCAGACAGATACTGTGAGAGAACCTCAATTTTTACTGGGGTAGTCACCGCCAATTCGAAAGGGATGGTTTTGAACAGATTTTCCATAACTCAATTTTGCATTAGAAAGAGAGCCTGAGGTCATAGAATTGGTGTTCTTTTGCTGAGAATAGCATCGAAATTGAAGATGGCGCTTCCGACAATGCCCGCAAATATGCTCATATTGGCAATTGCGCATATTGCAACCCTGAATTTTGTTGTATCTAAAGCAAAGTTTTCCAGGAGTGACCATCCTGGTTTGAACCCCAGCCATTGCCATTGTGGTTGCCTTAATCCAAAGTTCATGGTGTAAGGCACCCCATGGCAGAGGCTGACATTGTTTATACGCCCTGAAATTACGGTCATAGTAGTTAAAGGCTACAACCCCATGCACTCTTTCTAAATCTCTAATTAAATTCATATAACATAACACATTTGAAGTTTCGTGTAGAAATTTGTGTATAAAGATGTCCATATAAATAGTAAATGCAGAAATCCATTTACTTATGTTAATGTTCTTCGTAGATTCTTTTGGTGCCAATGCAATATTTGATCCTGTAGAAGAAATCCGTAAAGTAACCTCATCCTGATCAAAGTTGCTAGCTCCACAAAATCACCGTTCCAAATAGCCAACTTAAGTTTTTCAGGAACGAAAGCTCCAAGAGATAGCGTGCCAGAATGTAAAGTATAATCAATATCAATACCTTTAGGAGGTTGGGAAGGATTGAAAAGAGCTTGGTGCACTGTGTCTGTTATGTCTGGAACCACCTCCGGATTTGAAGTATCAGTAATGGTATTGATAGTTGGTGTATGCTGCATAAGATGGGTTTCCTTTGATGAGCTTGGAATGACACCACGTTGCTCAAGGGCGCAGAATCCAGTATTAAATGCAAATACATGCATTATTACTTATATATTAGTAAATATGGCTTAATTGAACTTGTCGCAAATACATGCGCAACATTTTGACTGAAATGCAAATACTTGCATTCTTACATCAATAAATGTATGTTCATTTGAATCCGTTGCAAAAACATGCACGAAATTCTGACTTAAATGCAAATACATGCACTTTTACATAAGTACATAATTGAACTTGTCGCAAATACATGCGCAAAACTTTGACTGAAATGCAAATACATGCATTATGACATCAGTAAATATTACTTAATTGAACCTGTCGTAAATACATGCGCAGAACTCTGACTTAAATGCAAATACATGCATTATTACATCAGTAAATTTTGCTTAATTGAACTTGTCGCAAATACATGCGCAAAAATGTTGACTTAAATGCAAATACATGCATTCTTACATCAGAAATTATATGCTCAATTGAATCCGTTTAAAATAAATGCACAAAATTCTGATTCAAATGCAAATACATGCATCCTTATATCAGTAAACGTAATATATTGAACTTGTCGCAAGTACAGGCGCACAATCTAAACACAAATGCAAATACATGTTTCAATATATTTGAAATATACACTTAATTCACTTAACACAGATGCAAATAAAATAGATTCAGCAAAGTAAATGCAAATACCTGCATTTTCTAGTGAAGCATATTTTTAAGATGCTTATACAAACATTATTACACACAATAGACATAACAGATATACATAGCAATTCGAAAGCATGACCATATAGCTCAAAATAAACTACCTATGTTGTATGTATATTTTAAAATTAAAATAAATTGCCACAGAAATAGGTAACATTACTGTGTACAAGATGTATAAGTACACACCATTATAAAGGGAAGGTAAATTTCTAAAATCGAACATGACAGTAACACAGCAGCCTCTTGTTGCCAAAAGGAAATATTACTGTAAATTAACAGAGACCAGATTCCAGCGTGACACTCTAATTACACAATCTCTCAAACTCCGTAAATACTTGGTTACCAATGTCATTCGACAAATGGATTCCATCGGGACCTAAAACTGACAAGTGACAATTCCACATTCCACGACCCTTCCAATACACAACCGGCAAGTCTGCGGTTTGAACCAAAGTTTGTACAGCATTATTGGACCGAACGATGTGGTCATTATAGTTTTGGAAAGGGAGCCGCTCACGACATAGCTGTTGGAGAATAGCAACCCTAGATACACCTAGTCCTAATACTAAGAAAGAAGCATAGCTCATCAAATCAAGAGCAAACTGTTCTGGCAAGTAGGATGCTGTCGACAAATCGTTGGAACCTATATCCAATATAACGATATCTGAACCTGTTAACTTGGAATCCTGTGAATGAAGACGGCGTTTTTGCATCAGTGACAAACCACCATAGCCCAAATATTCAACATCAAAACAAGACGAGTCCAAGCCAAGATTGAAGATACCTTGTTCGTTGCAAAAACGTTGAAAACGTAAAACAAAACTATGACCCAGCACAACAACGCGGGAATGCATCGTTTAGAAACACAAAGGAGGTCAACACGGGACGCGAAATTTGTACACATAAACTGCGCAATACGTCTAACTCACGACTAACTCACTACAGGAGGTTATTCGTGCAACAAAATAAGTGACAGTTGTTATAAGATTATAAATTGTACTTAACTTTTACAATCCTTAGGTAGAAACACCGTAAATAAATAAAACTTGTCCCAGAAAAGAAATCCGTGTTGATCAGTTTTTACAAGATGGCGACTGCGTTAAATTTCATTTGATAAATAACTATACTTTGTATGAGTGGATCTATAGCTCATGCATAGGAATTTGGGGTATTCAATGTTGATACCACTTTTTTTGCGGGAAACAACGTCGCTCTATTTGATGTAACGGAAATAACGTCACGTCATTCTTTGGCTACGGTACAGTCAGAATTGATGTTCTGACATCGGTCGTTTATTTAAAAGTTCCATTTATTTTTTAACTTGTTTGTACAAAAGTTAGATCACACGAAAATAACACAGCACTTTTATGACCTTAAATGTCGATTTAGATTGTTTCTTTAAAGATTAACTAGACGACAATTATGTTCAATCTGTGTTTTATACATAACCAAAATGGCAGCCACCATGGATTGGCGAGAGTCACTTCAGAAACCTTCATGGATTATGAAAAAATAAATCTCACACACATTACCTATGAGCTAAACAAAAACACCCATTTAATAAGAGATCTAGTACAGGGAATCACATTGTCCTAGTTTTTAGTAGACATGCGATAGCAAGGACTCAGAACACACACACAACTAGTGCAAACAAATTCTAGACTGAATGACGAATGCAAACATAAGCAAATGTCAAATAAGTCAAATAAATTCCTCTTGTTCTAGGTAATCAAATCAAATAACAAGTATATGAATGTGTAACTATCATATTTAAGTGTACTAAATTATTGGGAATATCTCTACGCAATTATATACACAAATTTGAAAACACTGCAACTACCTTTTGTAAAGCGTAGCCTTTGTTTCCTCTAGTAAATGAAATACATCAGCGATTTTTTTATTGTACCGAAATTGCGAATGGGTCCGGTACCAGAGAAATTGTGAAAAATAGCGTTGTTTTTGATAAAATGGTGAACTTCAATATTACAGCTATGCTACTGTATATTATGTTGTTGTCTATTTAAAACTTTTTAATACTAGCTAGATGGTTTTATCAAGTAAGTTATTTCCAAACTTTCTTGATCGACATCAACGAGACGCTTTAGTTATGTATTCTTCTTCAATAAGTATTTTTCCTTTCACGTTTATCCGACTGGCGCGATCAACGTTAGCATGATGTTAAAACATCATAGACAGATACTGCAACGATTAAATAAATCAGTTTAACAATAAATTGAGTCTCAAAAGTATGCATCACATCAGCAAAATTGTTTAATCTTCCGCAATTGTGTTTGCTTCCAACACAGGGTTAAACTGACTTGACGAAATAGGTAGAAAAACATTAAACGAAATATCACCCAATTCTCTAAATTCTTTGTATGAATACGATCTGAGATATCAACCCTTACCCACAAACAGACCCTTTGTGAGCCTCTGCAGCAGACGACTTTTAGAATTATTGTGACAAAAGAAGAAATTGCTCTGTATATTTATATTCACTTCCGACAAACTCTGACTGCATAAAGGTTACAATACACCAAAAACACCCTTCTTTGTTTCCATGTACATCGACCAGATTCAGTCCTCAATTGTCACACTTTCTAAGCGTTTCTCATGTAGAACACCATATATCATTGAAAAGAGTTACCTCCTAGCTTTAAAACAATCCAAAGAAAATGTGGTGTCATGCAATATGCAAGAAAGAACTCCCCAGGCGAAAATGGTAACCGTCATTTTGGACCAAATCGGGCCCGGACAAAACCGGTGTTCAGCATTCTCTACTTTCACTTTTCAACAAGGTCAAAATACTAAAAGTGATAAAATCAATCATTTCCAGTGTATCATATACACATTCACAATGCAGTTAAACTCAATGTCATAATTTCAATACATTCTGGTGATGGTATTCACACATTTCTCTGCAAACAAAGTTTTGTTTAGGGACAATAGTACTATAGATCAGGAAGTCAGCGGATGTATTTAGCGTAATTTGACCTTTAAGACAAAAAAAAAACTGTTCTTGAGTATATGTTTTTTCTAATCATTTACAAAGTATGATATAAAATCAAATCACAAAAGCAAATATTAGGTCAGTGAAGTAGTTATTATCAAAGACAATTAATAAGAAAAAACATCACATATTTGGTTGAACTGTGTCAAATGTTGATAGAGAGATGATCAAACTTTAGATTTATGCACTATTTTCAGACATTTTAGGCAACCAGTATTATCATTTTCAACCAGTTTGACTGTATCCAAAGCTTTTTGCAGACGACAAAAAATTGACCTGTCATTTTCATGGACTCTGAAGCTCCTTGAGACACTTTCTTTGCCCTTGGAGATCTGGTTTGCGTGTACATTTACAGAGAATGATATAAAATGAAAGCAAAATAGCAAATATTAGGACAATTAGACAATTATTTTCAAAGAAATTTCAAATTTTCTATGCAACCCAAACCTAGGTTTTGCGACTTGAGTCCGGCAAGTTTTCTGCGCTCGCGCATCATACAGGTCTCCAAGACAAGAAAACATAAACACATAACATTTTTATGTTTTACTGTGCCCTATGTTTACAGTAATGACTAAACTTCATGTTTATGCGCCTGTTTTAGGCAATTAACCAATCAAAGAATTTTTTAAAAAGGTAGATAAACATAATTTTGTGTGGATAAATGTCAAAAAGGCTATTACTTAATGGCTGGATAGCTCCATGAGCCTTAATTACACTCCAGGCACCAAATTTCATCATATTTCAAGCAATTTGACTGAATCCCACCCCGTCAAGTACCCTAGAATGTTTAAATATGTGCAGCTGACTCAAAATTGACTTTTGATATATTCCACTCAAAAGCTCTTTAGGTTATAATACACCAAAAACATCCTTCCTTGTTTCCATGTAAATCGACCAGTTTCAGTCCTCAATTGTCACACATTTTAAAGCGTTTCTCAAGTAGAACACCATATATCATTGAAAGGAGTTACCTCCTAGCTTTAAAACAATTCAAAGAAAATGTGGGGTCATACATTATGCAAGAAAGAACTCACCAGGCGAAAATGGTAACCGTCATTCTGGACCAAATCGGGCCAGGACAAAACCTCTACTTTCACTTTCAAACAAGGTCAAAATACTAAATGTTATCAAATCGATCATTTCCAGTCATCCTATACACATTCACAATGCATTTAACCTCAATATCATATATTCAATACATTCTGGTGATGGTATACACTAATTTCTACGGAAATAAAGTTTTGTATAGGGACTATAGTACAATAGATCCACAATCATTCCAGAATAAAACAACCTTGTCCCAAATAAAAAAAAGAATAGTCATAAAAGTTAAGATAAAACAATCACTTTCAGTTTAAGTAGAAGTAGAAACTGATAGCAAATGCAGTCCATACAGGATTTATGTTCTGGTTTGATAATTAAAGTGGACTGTTCCAATATATCACACATCATGCTGGTTGACATAATAATGTACTTGACAAGTACAGAGATTGCTGCAAAATGCAGCAATAAAATGTTGCGCGGTTGAGCGAAACAGTCTCTGGACGAAATATATTTAATTCGCTTATTTATGGTATAAGTTCATTAAACACAATGTAAACGGAAAGTTATTTAGTATCATACACTCTTTATACAATAATGTTAAACTCTCACCAATTTTATTTTCACTAGAAAATACGGATGAATGTTTTACTTTAGGTCAATTATCTATATATTTACTCCTTTTTGCCGATGACTCTGCCTTGATCGCTGAGTCTAGGGCAGAATTATAAAACTAAATCTTGGCTTTTGAAAGGTATTGTAAAAAAGGAATCTAACAGTGAATGTAGATAAAACAAAAATAGTTATATTTCAAAAAGGTAGAACATTAAATGTTGATAGTACATTTACAAACTCTGGGATTAACATTGCGGTGGTAGTGAATACTTTTAATTATTTAGGTATAGTGTTCTTCAGTAACGGTTATTTTGTTAATTCCATTAACACTTTAACGAGTATAGAAAGCTACGCGCGCCATGGGCCATTTATTTGCGCTAACAAAACATAAGGAATTTCCTTTAAAGACTATGATTGACCGTTTCGACTCTTTCGTTGCATCAATAGTATACTACTCTTGTGAGGTTTGGATCTTCAACACAATTGATATTATCGAAAGACTGCATAGAAAATGTCTTCGATAATTATTAAATGTTAAGACACCCACTCGTTATTCAGCTATTTACGGAGAATTCGGAAACTTTCCCCTCTTTGTTAATATTAAAGTAAAATAAATTATGTACTACGTAAATATATTCACAGAGAAAAAGTTAAATTATATTTTACAAAAAGTTTAAAATGAATCAAAAAGTTTAAATAAAACCCCATTTTTGTTAACATCATGCATAAAGCTTTGCTCTGTTCTATATCGTCAATATCTCAATCGGTGGGCGTGGCTTTGTAGCGCAGGCAGAGGGTTGACTTTTTAATTCATTCCGTCAGCGTGATCAGATACATTCGGACCATTTGTAACACGATAGTGTTATATATACTTCAACCATTAATGTTGAAATGTGTTTTAGTTTGCTTATTACAGGAGATTGAGGGTAAATAGTCCTTGTTTATTTAGTGATTTACATTTATAAAATTCCACTGTGATTTTATCGTATGGAACTTTAAATGAACGGATTCGTGAGATAATATAGATTACCATACCCGACAAACAAAACTGTTCTGAAGTCTTGTATTGTATTTTGATTATTTATTTACTTAAAATGTCTACTAATATAAACATGTAAAAACTACGATGGACATGACTGTAAAAGATTACTGACAAAAGGACAAAACACCTAACGTGACAAAAACATATTTGTGATAATTATACTTTAATTCCGCACTGTGCGTCATTTTAATTATACAGTGTAAGTTCAGAAGCGCCAAAAAGGCTTTACAGCATTGTGATTTATTAAAAATCGACACAATAGATTTTCCTAAAATTATGTCAAATGGTCGATGAAAAAGTGTTCTAAATTATGAAAATGTTAATTATTTAGAAAAAAATTCGATCGATTTTTTAATGAACTAGAAATAATCTTATCTTAAAGTTTCAATTTAATTTGCATTGAGTCATCTATAATGTCATAACATATGTATAGGACTTTTATCATCACGTAGATAATTAGTATTCCCTACTGTCTGATGTTGGTTTAATCCGAATACCTATCAAACAAGAAAGGAATGACCACACTATCATTGTCTCAAACATTTACGTTTTTACGTAAAAGCGACGTTATTTCAAATATATGATTCTACCTTAACGTGAGTAAGATCACTTATGCATAACAAAACCAGGGAACGTTCTTTATGTTTATGCTTTCAAGGTTAAACAAATAATCGTTATTTGTAAAAGGCACGTGGAATAGTCCTTGTTTATTTAGTGATATACATGTATACAATTCCATTGATATTTTATCATATGGAACTTTAAATGAACGGATCCTTGAGATAATATAGAGTACCATAGCCGACAAACTGTATATTTCTGAAGTCTTGTATTGTATTTTGATTATTTATTTCCTTAAAACGATTATTCTATACTTCTATCACCCTGAGGCGGAATGTGTTGGCCCGGATCAGTATGCGCGGAATGCGCAGGCTGATCTAGATCGATACATTACGCAGAGGCCATAATGTTGGTTTTCTCACGGGACGGCTCATATCACAGCGTCCATGGTTGTCCTTTCTCTTTTGCACCAGTGTCTCATACAACAGTCTTAAAAGTAATATTGCTACATCCCGATCTTTGTGGAAAACATAGGGTTCTGGCCAAAAATCACTTACGGCAACAATTGAAGGCATACAGCTGGAATTCAACACGATATGCGTTGTCAACCCCTTGTAGGTTTAAGATCAGTCTGTATTTATTTCTGTATCACAGTCAGATGTTAATCATTCTTATGTTTTTAGATTGTTCAGCAACATTGCAGAACGTAGCCCTTGATAAGGCAGCTGTGCAATCATCAACTTATCCAAACGGCGAAGCATTTCATGCTGTTAATGGTAATAGAGACTCATACTTTCAGCATAACTCTGCACACACACCAACTATGCCTCAGATGAGTGGTGGATGGTCGATCTCGAGGATTACTTCTTGGTTGAACACATCGTTGTGTACAACCGAGAGGGTCATGGTAAAAAAATCCTTAAGTACAAATGTCATATGTAATGATGTAACATTTCATAGTATAACTGGTAATGATGCCACTGGTACGGAATGCTGTTTGCACCATCGACTCGGGGGAAAGCGGAACTGAAGCTGCTTTATTGAAGCACGTAAACACGGCATTATGTCTATTATTTCGGTTTGTCGTGCTGAATATATGACCTCGGTTGGCTTTTAGAATAAAAGTACACCATAACGATCCGTAGGCGTAGCTATGAATATTAAATCCTTCTGTGGGCGAAAATAAATCATTTCAAATTTAATGTGCAATCTAAAATGCTTTTTTCTCTGATAGATGTCGCAGCAATGAAAGTATGTACCCAGGTTATCTTTTATATGCATACTTTCTAACGCTGTTATCGCCGTTAATATCGTCCTCAGTTGTCAAGTCGATATTATCGCCTGAAAATCTCAACATTTCTAGTTGGCGAGGTGAAACTTTAGGTCGACAACTTAAGATTTGCCAGTTATTATTTCGAGTTGTCTCGTGAATTTCAGGTCGACAAGTTGAAATTACCGTGCTAATATCAACTCGACTTGTCGATGTCAAATATTCATCGCGACATAGCAAATTCTGAGGCCTAATGTCAAGTTGTCGCGTTACCTTAACGTCATAAATGGCGGTAACAGTATTCCGTTAACAGACTATAATACCAAAGATAATAATGCCAGATCTATATAACTATTATCCATAGAAAAAAGTACATTTTATTTATTGATATTCGTAATAATTTAACAGAAATGTTGTACATAATTTATTCTGAAATATTGTTAGAACACCTACGTTTATAGTGTCGAAATCTTATATTTTTTTGATTGGTTCTGTCAAGCCCTATTTTCACTGAAACGTATTCGTCACATGTTATGAGGAATAATTGCGTTTATAAGATGAACACAAGCAATCCACATATAAGAGTACAAAGCCTAGTTTTGCATTTGTTCGACAACAAACATTATGTTTCTCGGAGAATCTTATCAACGCCATAATTCATTTTACAAGTGTCACATCCTCTGACAATGAACAATCAGACAACCAAGTTAAAAGATCATAGTTTGGAGCATCGTCTGTTTTTTCAACGCCACACGTGACATTGATATTTGATCTATCATTAAAATAAAATAAGGTCGGGTACTCACACTAAACCATAAGCCTTGGGGTCATATGCCAGAGTGTTGTCCAATCATTGGGCTGAAACTTATTTAGTTTGAATTAGTTTGAACTCTTGCACATACAATCCTCACACTTCATTATGTTATTTTATGCGGAAAATTCCACAAATTCCACAAAAATGCATTACGAAAGGTAAACGGCGTCTTACACTTTGACTGATAAGCTTTTAAATTAAAAGGACTCTTCTTCTAGTACTTCACCCACATATTCTACTTCTATTCTTTCGGTACTTCACTCAGGGAATTATGTTTCCTGTACAGATTCTGCTACTGGTTCTACACTCACTGATTATCTCCCGGTTCTTTGCCTGCGGATTGATCGGCCGCTTCTTCACACACGGAATCCTGTTCTGGTTCTTCCCCGAGCGATTCTCTTCTTCCAGTTCTTCATTCACATATTCTTCTTCCAGTTTCTCACTCACGATGTTTCACCCGGTTCTTTGCCCAGGGATTCATCTTCCGGGTCTTCAAACACGGAGTCCTCTTCCGATTCTTCACCCACGGATTCTTCTTCCGGTGCTCCTCCCATGAAATCTTATTCTAGCTCTTCTACGCATTCTTTTTCTGGTTCTTCCCCCAACGGGTTCTTCTTCCAATTGTTCACACTGTGGTACCCTGGCTAGCCTTTTTTTACCGGTAGAACGGTGTAATCTGAACAATAGTCTATAAGTTAGGTTGAGTGTCGTCAGCTTGAAAATCGCCTTTTAATTCACCCTTATCCACACACAGCACATGTTAACGGAGTGAACAAAGGATCCCACATAAGACAGACAGACAGACAGACAGAGACAGACAGACAGACAGACATATGTGTTTCCCTGATGCTTAAATGTTTAAAGAGATAGCTCTCTAACATGCTTAAATGCTTAAAGATATAGCTCTTTAACATGCTTAAATGCTGAAAGAGATAGCCCTCTAACATGCTTAAATGCTTAAAGAGATAGCATTGCAAGTTCAAGAGATATCTTCATATTTAAGATACCTATTTATGTTAGAGAGATATATCTCTAGATATGTGTTAGTTTATGTAAAAGTATTTCCCCCCTTTATCAGTTGTCTAACAAATGCATGGGGTATTTTTACCAATCAAACGCGCTTATTTGTTTTCATTCGGCAAACAAGGGGCCCCGGTAGCTCATTTGTAGCGACGCTGGGTGTCGATCCATGGGTTGTAAGTTCGAACCCCAGCTCGGTCAACATTTTTTCAGACGTTTCATAAAGGTCAATGCAACAAGCCAGATGCTGTTCATTTATTGTATTTACTTAGATGAATCAAACGAAAGTTTGTTGAATATAAATTAATTCTCAAATTTGTAATGATGACTTCGAATCAAGTCAACATTCAGAAAAAAACAAATAATGATATTGTTTGTATTTGAGCCGTCTCGCGAGAAAACCAACATAATGACCTCTTCGTAATGTATCGACCCAGATTAGCCTGCCCTATAGAAGTATAGAGTAATGATTCCCGAAACAGAAATTCCACAGGAGTCGAAAGGTGTCTATCGGGTAAGCCTGCGCGTCATGCATATGCTGATCCGGGTCGTTACTTTACGAGTCCACAATGTTGGTTTTCTCGTGAGACGGGTCATATAACGGATATCTTGATCGAGGAAAACTGCGCAAAACCCTTATAAGTAACAAAAGCACAAAGTAACCGAAAGCTATCAGCCATGCTTATAATTTGCGGAGCGGTCCACAATGTTGATTTTCTCGCGGAACGGCTCATATTGTCTGAAGGGGTCGGAGGGGAGGGGTTTATAATTTTATAAATCCAATATTCAAGGCAATTTAAAAAAAAAAAAAAATAGAATTACTTACTTTTAATAACCACAAATCTGCACTTTCTGTGTATTGTTACTACGACGCTGCGATTTATAATGATTCTTTGTTGGTTCTAGCTGCAACGTGCTGCTGAACTGTATTCCAATCACCCGCCTTTTACGGCAGTCCCTTCCAAATACAGCGCTTAACTTTGTTTCATTATCAAACAGATGTGCCGCTCAAAAAAGTATTTGAAGATCCAGTCGTCTACCAGACAAAAAGACAATGCTTGTCTTAATGGGAGAAAACGGTTATTTTGGCTTAATATTTGTTCTTTTGACAACTTTTACTAACAACGAAATATCAACACTTAAACCAATACTATGCTGTTCAGATTAATTGAGTGTAATGGCGTTTTCATCGGTATTTCAGTTCCACGACGACGGTCAGTTCCTTTAAACATGTCTGTCTCACGCCTGTACTCCCCACAGCATTGATCCCAGGTAACTGGCTACCTTCCCAAATAGTATTCAGTCAATGATAGAACACAAATGACGCTAGCCACAATGCCACGGACCGAGCCATAGTAAGATCTCACGACTCCTGGATTGATAGACCTCGTTGTTGCTGACTGAGATATCGCTACTCGATATACCTTTCAGAACATATATGTGTTAAAACAATATTTTTTCTTGGCTTTGGAAAAATCCAGGTTCCTGTAAACTGTTGGTTTATGTGAAATGAACTAAATTGCTTATTATAAATATTAGAAATCGGTAGAATTGTGTTACCAATCATGTAACATGTATCACCTAAGTATGATAGGAGCCAGTGCATGAGAAAAGATAAATTTGTTTTTTCTGAATAGTGTAGGTTCAGATCATCTAGTCTGTCTGCTAAGTCTTATCATAATCTACACATGTTGACAGAGGTTTCCAACAAGGTTGTGTACGTAATAAGATAACAATGTAGATCTGGATCTATACTGTTTACTAAAGCCAACTTGTTCCTGTTCTCATGCACTGGCTCATTATTATCTGATATAATATACCATATCCTTATATATGAACAATCATAGCGGACTCGGGGTTAAGGTATGCATCTTTCACCAAAGAGATTGCTCCCATCAGGACAACCATATGATGGTGTTTCGAAATGGACACCCGTACTAAACATATTGATTTATATCAGCATTCCGCTGACTTCACATTCGAGCTAATATATATTCATATAAATTAAATATATTTAGATAAGAAAGGCTTCGGGTCACCTTGACCTTGACCTAATATTAAACCTTCACCGATCATGATTAATACGCGTATATAAGCAAACAAGTTATAGCTGTCGCACATACGATCTCCACACTTCATTATGTCATTATATGCCCGATTGTCAGTAAAATTGCATTACAAAAGGCATACGGGGTCTAACTCAATGACTGGATAGCTTTAAATTCAAAATCATCTAAAGATGGTCAACTAAAGTCATCCCAGAAGTTGAATAATACGCCTTGTGACACAATATTCTAACTATGTGCACTTCTCCTTTTTATAACCGAACATTACCGGCAATATTGAACTGTGTTTTTCAAGATGATTTAATGCAATGACTTTCGTAGAATTGCATATGGCGTTACATGTAGTAATTTAACTTGAGTTGCGTTTCTGAAAAATAACCGACATGTCGATATGAGTAGTGAACTGACTGTCCAGAGACAGGACCTTCATCCCAAATATGTTCAGTTGTTGGTAATAAAACATTGATAGGAGTTACAGAGCCTGTCTTTTATGACAATTCATGAATGTTAGAGGGTATTTCCATTTCCACATAACACAGATAAGATCAAATTAACAAAACACCTTAAAATACCGACATGCCCACAAATATACGAGTGTACAATTCACAGGTAGGCCCCTAATATATAACAAACAGGTCATGGCTACCTTGTACTTTGGCCTACTCATACCCAATATATATATATCGAAGGCCAACGTACGCAAAATGTCATTCATATACACGTACACCCCACACAATAACAGATACACACACGAGTACACACGCACGCTTGCGCAAGTATACACACAAGTCCCGAGTTTATTGCAGTACACGTCCTTTTTGTCTGATAAAACAAATGGCGAAACAAAATTTCAAAAGTTTGATAATCCTTAAACTTGCTGTGACAAATGCGTTCGTATCAAAACCCTTCAAAAAAAAGTGAAACGAATATGCGACATATTCGTGCGTACTTTCACATATATGTAAGCAATTCACACGTCTTCCTTACATATATGACGAATACGTTTGTGTGAAAACTAGGGCTCAACAAGCATTCTGCAAAGTATCTGAAGATTTGCGATCACTTATGTGCTTACTTGACCAGCATGTTGGGGTTTATCACCGCGGTCATGATCCTTGGTTGACTAAATAGCCATAACAGAAACCGTCTGATAAGGCACACCTTTTTACCTTGTCAATGCATATCTCTTCGTTATTTATCATTTATTCTTTATGATTTAAGAGTGCAATGTTTTCATATTATTTTTTAAATAACTCGACTTGTTTATTTTCAGAGGAACGCTTGTTCGACGTACATTTCGATGTCTCCAACGACGGCAGCACGTACAGGAATTTTACATTTCACTCAGGCCAATTCCAACAGAAGGGACGGTTTTCCCCGACAAGCCAATGTCTGCTCGTTATATAAAGATATATATGGAAGGCTGGTCAACATTGAGCCTCTTTTAAGTAGAGGTCATGTCAATGTATACAATGAGCACACGTGAGTTTACATATTTCAGAGAGCCAAGGGGTGGAACGTACATTTGAAAACATTTCTTATAAAGAATTGAAATGAAAAAAATAAATAATTGTGATTGTATTGGTAGTTTACACTTGTTTCATTTTGTTTTGTTTTTACTCGATGTAAACATTGGGATTAACCGGTATAATTGATTGATTGATTGGGGTTTAACTCCGTTTTCTCAACAACTTATCAGTCATATCACGGCGGCCAGTTCACCTAATCATATGTTTCTTGGCTTTCTCACACCAGTACTTCATACAACATTCTTTCAAAGCAACTGGTTGCTTTTCCACATAGACTTATAGCCCATTGGTGAAGTCGAATGACGCTTGTCACAATGATTTTTTTCAAACGTTGGAACGAATGTTGGCCGAGCTTGGGTTCGAATTCACAATCCCTGGATTGACAGCCCGCGTCGCTACTGACTGAGCTACCCTGGCTAGCTATTTTTGTAACCGGTAGAACGGTGTAATTTGAACAATAGACCATAAGATAGTTTTAGTGTCGTCAGTTTGGAAATAGCATTAAATTCACCCTTACCCACACACAACACATTTTAATGGGGTGGACAAAGGATCCCACATCATTTTTACGGGGTGGACAAAGGACCCCACATCATTTTTACGAGGTGGACAAAGGATCCCACATCATGTTAACGGGGTGGACAAAGGGTCCCACATCATTTTGACAGGGTGGTCAAAGGCTCCCACATGATTTTGACAAAGTGGATAAAGGGTTCTACATTGATTTAACAGGTGGACAAAAGATCCCAGAGCATTGTTACGGGATGGACAAAGGGTCCCACATCATTTTGATAAGTTTGACAAAGGATATCCCACATCATTTTTACAAGGTGGACAAAGGCATCTACATTATTTTGACAAGGTGGACAATGGGGTCCAACGTCATTTTTTACGGGTTGGACAAAGGGTCCAACATCTTTAGACAAGGTGGACAAAGGGTCCAACATCATTTTAACAAGGTGGACACAGACTCCCACATCATCTTGATAAGGTGGACAAAGGTTCCCACGTCATTTTGACAAGGTAGACAAAGGGTTAAACATCATTTTGACAAGGTGGACAAAGGCTCCCACAGCATTTTGACAGGGACAAAGGATCCCACATTGTTTTGCAACTCTGGTCTTTGTCATTAGGTGCCAGCAAAGGTGTTGACATAGGATCCTATTTAATTAAAGGTGCTGAACTCCAGATTATAGATAGTATAGTCAAAGTTTCAAAACTGTTTATACGTTGTCTTGAAATACTATAATCATAATACTCTCACTTTCCAGTACAATAGATATCTAAATATTGATCGTTTATGCTTCATTTTTACTGAGTAGACATACCAGTAAGCCAAATTTTGTACATTTGCATGACTTTCAATTGACTATTACTGTCAAACAGTTTTGAACTATTTATTACTTACTTATTGTCACTATTAGTTATTTTTGCAATTAGCAATAAGCAATTTTTGCAGAAGTTTCAAAATGTTGATCTCTATCTGGAGTTCAGCACCTTAAAAATAATATGTAGTTCATTGCAGCATTTAACATGCATTTGTGCATAGATAGCCATTCAGTCATGATATTTTGGATATGTATCAACATACTAAAGAAAGGCAGAAAATCTTCAATATAATTATGGGGTAAAGAGTCAACCATCAGAAACGCTGTGGACACGCCTTTAAGAGGGACGGAAAACCGTCAATTAATTTCTCTGTGTTGTAGGACAATGTATTATACTTCAGTAAATGCATGTAGCATTACAATAACCGGACGGATTGTCTGTTGCTTGATTGATAAGACGTAAATGTACTCAACAACATTGCTGTCACCAAATGACAAAGACGAGGATGGCAAATAAATGTTGGGACCTTTGTCCACCGTGTTAAATTAATGTTGGAAATACATGCTGGTGTTTGTATGTTTCAGTGGATTTAGACGAAGAGCCACTAGGAGAAGAACAACTATTGAGCGTCAAGTCCGTTCCCGTTCCGTTGAGAAAGGTGATACAGTGTATTCAGGCTTGCGGCAGGACCGAGAACAGTTTCTTCGTTAGGCTTATGGATGAGTCTATATCGGCTCCGTACTTGGAATATTACTGTCAAATAGGATAAATTTGGTGAACACCTCCAAAATAAAAAAAAAGCAAATATGGCACTTTCAAAATAAGTACGATAACATACCTACAACACCTTCAAACTAGCAAGTTATTATATGACACCTTTAAACTAGCACGATAATCTATGACACCTTCAAAATAGCATGTTATTCTATGACACCTTCAAATTAGCACAGTAACCCATGACACCTATAAACTAGCAGCAAAGTAGCCCATGACATCTTTAAACTAGCACAGTAACCCATGACACCTTTACACTAGCACAGTAACCCATGACACCTTTAAACTAGCACAGTAACCCATGACACCTTCAAACTAGCATGTTATTATATGAAACCTTCAAATTAGCACAGTTACCCATGACACCTTTAAACTTACACAGTAACCCATAACACCTTAAAACTAGCACAGTAACCCATGACACCTTTAAACTAGCATGTTATTCTATGACACCTTCACATTAGCACAGTTACATATGACATCTTTAAACTAGCACAGTAACCCATGACACCTTTAAACTAGCACAGTAACCCATGACACCTTCAAACTAGCATGTTATTCTATGAAACCTTCAAATTAGCACAGTTACCCATGACATCTTTACACTAACACAGTAACCCATAACACCTTAAAACTAGCACAGTAACCCATGACACCTTTAAACTAGCATGTTATTCTATGACACCTTCACATTAGCACAGTTACCCATGACACCTTTAAACTAGCACAGTAACCCATGACACCTTTAAACCAGCACAGCAACCCATGACACCTGTTATTCAATGACACCTTCAAACTAGCATGTTATTCTATAACACCTTCAAACTAGCATGTTAATATATAACACCTTCAAACAAGAATGGCAAGATATGACTCCTGCAAACTAGAATGGTAATATATGACTACTTCAAACTAGAATGGTAATACAAGATTCTTTCAAACTAGCATGGTAATCTATGTCACCTTCAAATTAGTATGTTATATAAGACTCTTTCAAACTAGCATTTTAACCTATGACACCTTCAAACTAGCATGTTATTTTATGACACCTTCAAACTAGCATGTTAATCTATGACACCTTCAAACTAGAATAGTAATATATGAAACTAGAATGGTATTATAAGACTCTTTCGAACTAGCATGGTAATCTATGACACCTTCGAATTCGTATGGTAATAAAAGACTCTTTCAAACTAGCATGTTAATCTATGACACCTTCAATTAGAATGGTAATATATGACTCCTTCAAACTAGCATGGTAATATATGACACCTTCAAACTAGCATGTTAATCTATGACACCTTCAAACTAGCATCGTAAAATAAGACTCTTTTAAACTAGCATGTTATGATATGACTCCTTGAAACTAGCATGGTAATATATGAAACCTTCAAACTAGAATGGTAATATATGACACCTTCAAGCTAGCATGTTAATCTATGACACCTTCAAACTAGCATGATAACATAAGACTCTTTTAAACTAGCATGTTATTCGATGACACCTTCAAACTAGCATGGTGATATATGACACCTTCAAACTAAAATGGTAATATATTATTCTTTCAAACTAGAATGGTAATATATGACACCTTCAAAAGTAGCATGGTAATATATGACACCTTCTAATTAGCATGGTAATTCCGGACGCCTTCTAAATAGAATGTATATCTATAACACTTTCAAACTAGCATGTTATTTTATTGCACCTTCAAACAATATTAACCTATAACTTTATAAACCTTTTTTCACTTTCTAAATAGAAAACAGAATAAAAAAGATATTATTTTGTGACCCAAAAGATGACTCTGTCGGAAAAAAGGCAAAACAAATAATATTGTGAGAATAGAAACTAGTGATTGAACATTGGAAATATTTTGGAAAACCGGCCAAATACTTCAACCTATTTAGTTCGGGGCGTGCTTTATCAAATCAATAACATTTTCACGGGCACAGTCTGTTAGTTACATATTGAACTCATTGCATTACTTATATGTTAAATGAGAAAATGCTTTATTACTTTAAAACTTTACTACTTTTCTACTTTGTACTTTATTGATGTGGCTCACGCCAAAGTGTGTGTGTATGTTTGTGTCTGTCTGTCCAGGTTTTTTTTAGCCACGCACCACAGCCCAAACCTACGGGCTGATTCCAATGAAACTTGGTGAACAGGTGCCATAGGCGCTCACGGTGTGCGCGTTTGAGTTTCGTTGCTACGGACCCACCCGTTGCTATGCAGCTAGCAAAAAAACGCTTTTGAAATATGGAGATCTGACACTTCGGATACTTCGAGATACTTCGAGATATTTAGAAAAAACGTATCCGTTACGGATTTTGATTTAGGCCTTTGTTTCCAATTGGTAGCCTTTCGAAGATAGGGTATCTATTTTACCTAATTACAGAATTATTGCCCTTTCTTACTTTTTCTTGAGCGGAGAATAACTTAATAACTACAAGATAGAATCTGATAAAAATAAATACTATGGTGGAGCACATTGAGAGGAAGTGCTGTGTACAAGAACCATAACTCTAATTTAGCTTACCAAAGAGTTATAGCCCTTTGTTACTTTTTCTTGTGAGTAGAAGAACTTTAAAACTACAAAACAGAATTAAATAAAACTTCATACGATGATACAACACATTGAGAGGAAGTGCAGTGTAGAGGAACTATAACTCTAATTTAGCTAATTACAGACTTATTGCCCTTTCTTATGTGTTCTTGTCCGGAGAATAACTTAATAACTACGAGATGGAATCTGATAAAATTTCATACAATGGTAGAGCACAATGAGAGAAAGTACAATGTACAAGAACCATTACTCTAATTAAGCTAATTAGAGAGTTATTGTACTTTGTTACTTTTTCTTGTCCGGGGAATAACTTTAAAACTACTATATGGAATCTAATAAAACTGCATACAATGGTAAAGCACAATGAGAGGAAGTGCAGTGTACAGGAACCATAATCATATGCAAAGGCGAAAATCACCAAGGTGAATCCCATGTCCCCTACCGGCTTGTGTGTCTGTTTGTTTCTAAAGCGACGCTCCACAGCCAAAACCGACGGGCTGATTCCGATGAAACTTGGTGAATGGGTGCCATAGGGCTCAGGGTGTGCTTGTTTGAGTTTCGTTGCTAAGGACCCGCCCGTTGCTAGGATGCAGCTAGCAAAACAACGCGTTTTAAAAACCCAAAACATTTGTTCCATCTTCTCCTACAGTTTTGAATGAGGACAGCTGAAACTTCGGTTAAAGATACTTCGAGATATTTATAAAAAAGCTTATACCTAAAGATTTTTGATTTAGGCCTTTGTTTCCAAATGGTAGCCTTTTAAAGATAGCGTATCTTTTTAGAGTCGTGTTTTACTTCAATCGCCCCTAGCGCTGCAGTGGTAGTATTCGATAGCGATTGTATTGCACAATCTGATAGATCTATTCAAGAGCTACAAAAAGTATGTTTACGTGATTGACCTCCGACCTCGGGTTTCCGAGCTAGAGCCAGAAGTTTTCAAAATATGCAAAGGCGAATCCCACGTCGTTACCAGCTTGTTAGTTTTTGACCCCGTCTCACATGCAGATGACTTTAAATAACATTGTTGCAAAATCAGACAATCCTGCAAAGTAATTTTTTATTGTTGTCGTAATGTTTTCTATTGTAGACAATAATAACATGACCATTGATGGATGTTGTACAGGTTTTTACTTTTCAAATAAGTCTGCTGTGGTCTGATTTATGTGAAGAAAAATGCTAAAGTATGGTACAATTTTTTAAGAAATTATAACCACCATTATTGGATTTATTTCATATGATATGAGGCAATGAATAAAAACAAAACACTTCGGTTTCAGCGTTAATCAAAATTATCTTTTCTAAAGTGTCCTCTTCAATCATTGATTCTCTGCACAATACTGCTGTCCACAATATGATTGTATTTATTCTTTCCAAAGACTAAATGCCAAGTTCTGTTTTCAGAGTGGGATAACTTTTTAAGTTGCAAATTTGCCCGCTCCACATGAATACGCTCAGCAGCTATCAGATCCATCAAGTTTCTATTGTCTCTGCTTATCAAATTGATTTCCTTCCCTTCACGAAATCTTGAGTGTTAAGCTTATCATCCTTAACACAAAGTTCACCGGCTATAGTAAAATCTCTCCAAGCCTTGATATTATCACCCAGCAAAAAATAATTTAGACATTTTGGAATCTTAGTAATGTGTATATAGTTGGTCACTAAAGTAAAGGAGGTGCAATGTAGCCTGTGTAGGTCAGGTTTGGCTCAGTATCTTATGCCATGAAGGTAATTAAGGCCTCTTCATCTCTTTCTGTATCGACCTTTATAGCGAAATTAAGTAAAAACTGCCCGTCATACAAGATCTCCTTGCTGGTGTTGTCTCCTGTACGGTATACACATATTAGGGACAGGAAATGGGTTTTCCTTGCTTCGTCAACCACAAATAAAGTGGACTGAATATATATATATATATATATATCCATGGTTATACCTGAAATATAAATAAAAACATAGCTAGAAACAAATGTTTGTCACTCTGGCACATGTCTAACAAGTTTACTGTGTAATTACAAAAGTTTGAATCATAACTTACATTATGGGAATAATGTATAGCCATTGAAGTACCACAATCACGTGATAACATGTGAAGTTGTGATTGGGAACACGGACCTTTTTGAATTTTGATACATTAAGAATGTGGAATGAGAGAAATTGTTGATTCTCCCATCATATCTTCAATTTGTTGAAAATTAGTTTCAAATGTGAATAGATCGAATACTAAAAGACAATTTGAAAAAGGCAGAGGGCACAGATTTCTGAACCGGGCATCCTGGGTTCTATCCCCAGTCGCAGTGCTGTGGTCATGGTGAAATTTTCTTGGGCAAGGCACATTTACTAGCCTATTCCTAGTTTGTTTACAAAGGGATCATGAATAAAAGAGTCGCACTGAAATAACTGATATAATGTTGAAATCAGTTTAAATCCCAACAAGGCTTACAAAGTAGTAGGCACATTCACACACTTTAATAAAATCAAATCTGTTTATTTTCAATAAGTGTTGTCTATAACCAAGAACTAGGCTTCAGCAGAATTTGTTTATTTATTGGATTGCATTATTCCGAACAGGAATGTAGTGCAAAGTCTTAAGAATATCCGATATTTTAGTATAAAATCATGTATCATGTACGAAATTGCAGTGGTGCTAATTCCCCGACTTCACGCAATCTCTCAAAACTTGTCAGTCCGAAGGCTCATTTTTCATCTATTTCCTTTTTTGTTTAACCAGTAATCTAGAGTACTCATTCTAGATTCGTGGTTCAAACAATTATTGCATGCAAAGTTGTCAGTTCGAAGGATTTGTTCGTTCGAAGCGTTTGTCAGTTGGAAAATGGTAGTCAGGAATGAAGGCTTGGATACTTGCGTGAAGACTGCCGTCATCCCTGCTGTTTACCTGTTACACAAGTATGTAAGGCCTACTTACCAACACTTTAGAAAATGGATTTCTATTTAAATGTTGTTTTAACCAGATATGCATCTATATATATACACACGTCATTGTGTTGAATACAGTGGAACACGGATCGTTGTTTATGTAAAGCGCTCTACTGTAAAGTGAAGTACATCTACATCAAACTGAGCGAGACGCTTCAGTAAATAATTATTAACTGTCGTCTATGTTTACGAGCGGGATAGAATATTTCATACTCAGATCCATTTATTTTTTAACTTTTTCGTAAAGATCTTAGTTCACATGCAAATTACAAAGCTCCTTTGTAACCTTAGATATCGATTTAAAATAAAATAAAAATAGACTAGACGACTTAATTTTTCAATCAGTTTGACAGACCGCTTTCTATAGATAACCAAAATGGCGACTCTCATGTTTTTGGCGAGGGTCATTTCAGAAAGCTTCATGGGTTATGAAAAAAAAAAAAAATCTCACACCTGTTACCTATGAACGAAAACCTCCATTTTTGTTTTCGTATACATATATTTAATATCTACTTATGTCTTATTGTAGACTTACGGTATTTTCTACAACATAATTTCAGTAAAACAATGGCGGTATTTTCGGACGTACGAATTTAAAAACCGGTAAGACACTATGTGTAACCCCACAGGACAATCATTTCTTTTGGACCGATTTTCCCGCGATGATCTAAGTCGAACAACAGTATTTCAAACGGTGCATTAACGTACAATTCGTTACTCTCTACTGAAATTTGAATTGGTTACACGAACGTATTAACATTGTCAGTATTCGAGGTTTTTTATTCATTAGCACTTGTGTTTTTGTTTATGTAACGCAGTTTAAACCTCATAAACCTTAACGTTATAACGAACTTTTCCGATGGACAGATGAGATGTCCAATAATTGTAAAGAATATTAAATGGCTACACTGTGTAGTGTACAGTGTCTATAAGGAAAGTCGATTGAATGGAAGTGGTAGTTTACAATGTCTATTTGGAGAGTCGATCGAATGGAAGTTGCAGTGTACAGTGTCTATTAGGAAAGTCGATTGAATGGTAGTGGCGGTGTACAGTGTCTATAGACCTTTCCCAAAACTAGGTTATTTCCCTTGGGGAGTTATCGTTATTTGCTGTTAATGCGCAAGCGCACACATATTGTTTTCTTCCGAGGACTATCTTTTAAAATCTTCACACTCGATTGACTACTTGATCTGGATGACAATGAACAAGAAGCAGACACATACTAAGATGACACTGATTTTCAAGATAAACCATGCAACGCTAAACGGTTGGATGTTCGTGAACATTATTTCACACGAGCAACATATTTGGAAGATCATCAGAACAGTGATGAGACATCTTTTAATCACGAACAACAACTATCCAATATAGATGTTTCCCTGAATTTACATGACTTCTCAATGAGGTGTTTGGCTATAATGTTTGTATTCCTGTATAGATTGACTATGGATATTCATGACTATGGAGTTAAAGTATCCATTTGTGAAGTGTGGTTAATTGACGGCACACTCATTCTTGAAACAACATTTACCCCTGATTTGTTCTGTTAAAGAGTACTAAAATGCTGGTTAAAGATTATGAACAATGACAACTATATTATGTTTTATATATTTAATGAACAATGCAATAGTAACTATGACAAATGCTGGGCTATGAGAGTAAAATCCCTATAAGATGATCTTGGTTTTGGTAATGTTTGGAATTAGTTTGACAAAAATGTAAATTATCTACATTTATTTTAACAGCGATTTAAAGACTAATTTATTCAAAGTTGGAATACTTCCTTGCATACTCTTCTTCGAAATTGGATTACTATAGGAAATTTAAAACAATATTTGGTTTTGAAAAAGACAGTGATCTTATTCAAAATGATACCCTAAGAAAACAATTTAGTTCTTTTAGATTGTGTTCGCATTTATTAAATATTAAAATGGGGAGATATTCTAGTATTGATAGATGTAATTGTATTTGTAATGTATGCAATAGTAACCAAGTGGAATCGGAATATCCTTTTTTACTTTGCTGACCTTTTTATTCTTCTCTAATTGAATTAATTATTTTGGAAAATTACCATGGCCGAATGTTCAACTTTTTGTCAATATGCTGTCCTCTTATCAGAACAAAATTATAATTAAAACTGCCAAGTATTTACGAGATGCATTTAATCTCCGTAATGAACAATTATTACAACATGATATACTGCCAGTTAATATTATACCAGGTTGTAATATATGATCATAAAATCGAATTATCAGTTTTATCGTAATATTTGTACGTATTGTTTGTTTGTTTTGTATGTTTTGTATGTTTTCTTTTTTTTACCATATGTGTTCACTGTTTCATTTTATATTGGCCAAAGGCGTGTAATGCTGAATTTGCCGAATAAAATTGAATTGAATTGAATCAATTTGACGATTTATACCTCCGACGATTTGACTAAGACCCGTTTAAGACAATTTCTTTCTTATGATCCTTACACGCATCAATAATTATATTCTCACCCGCCATTGTTTCATTTTTTTGTAGTCCCCGGAAGTGGATTATTCATAATCAGGGGACGTAACCGATGATTTACTACGATACGTAACCTAGTTTTGGGATACGTCTATTAGGAGAGTCGATTGAATGGAAGTGGTAGTGTACAATGTATATTAGGAGAGTCGATTGAATGGAAGTGGTAGTGTACAATGTATATTAGGAGAGTCGATTGAATGCAAGTGGTAGTGTACAATGTATATTAGGAGAGTCGATTGAATGGAAGTGATAGTGTACACTTTCTATTAGGAGAGATGATTGAATGGAAGTGGTAGTGTACAGTGTTTTATAGGAGAGCCGGTTGAATGAAAGTGGTACTTTACAGTGTTTATCAGTAGAGTAAATCGAATGGATGTGAACGCCGTTTACAACGGTGGTTTAGTTATATAACTCTGGCCAGCTCACATTGTGTTTCTTTACTTTCTCGCATTTTGCTCACCAACCTCCTGTTGTTTCGTGGCAATTGAATGCCATCACAAATGGACTAGTCACAATTACGTTCGTCGATCATCGGGAAGATTGAACGAGCTAGAGTTCGGACTCTTCACTTTGATTAATAGGCTTCATTGGGTCTGCGTCTTGCGGGAATAGCATAATGAATAGACCACCAGCATATTTATTTAACTGAATAACTGTTGTTGATAGATCATTTAATGCAACGCCCATAGACACAATGTTATATAACACGGTACTTATTGAGTTGGGATCAACAACAATTTATCAGTGGTATTACGAAGTCTAGTTCCCATACCCTTACTCCGCGCAACTTTCCAAGCAATCGGCTGCTTTTGCAATACATTAATAGCCTATTGATGAATGACGAATGACGCTTGTCGCATTTACTTTTGTCAAAGGTCAGACAGAATGAGAGAGAGAGGCGTAGCATGACAAAGCATTGACTGGAGACCAACACACATGGCAAGGTTACATGTTTTCGGTTGATGTAACTGCATATAAATATCTCTCTTACTATGTACTGCTACATTACACTGAAGTTTATTTCAATGGCCTGTCGCTGGATTGTTGGGTCATACCTTTCAAATAGTAAAAATAGTTCAGCTATACTTAAGGTTAAGCTAATTGAAACAACATGCATTGGATTGGTTTGTTGTTATATAAATGTAGATGATTCGGTTGTAGACATGAAAGCTTTCTCTTTTTTGACAGTTTATTTTGTTATCATACATTTTTACATCTTTACATAGGTAACACAATTTACAGTAACTGTAAACATGTTTTATAGAACAAGAAAGCACAGGATATTGTTACCAACAATTCCAATTAAAAAACAAATAAAAAATACTGCTGCTGCTAAAGCTCATCCATCGCCCTTATAAAGACACTTAGATAAATATTTTGTTTGTTTGTTTTATAACGGGTATCTTATTTACATAGTAATGCTATTCGAGTACGTCCGTCCATGTCCGTCACACTTTATTTGCATTGAGCAAAAATCTAAAAGAACTGAATATATTTCAATGAAACTTGAAATATACATACATATCAATAAGAGAGAGTACATACTACAAGAACCATAACTTTATAGTGAATAATTTTCAAATTATCTCCCTTGTTAGACTTTATATTTCCATGTCAGGACCATAACTCGAAAAGTACTAAAGATATTTCGATGAAACTTAAAATGTATACAGATATTAAAGAAAGGAAGTGCATTACACAATAACCATAACTTATAGTGAATACTGTTCAAGTTATCTCCCTTGTTAGACTTTATATTTCAATTTCAGGACCATAACTCCAAAAGTACGAAAGATATTTCGATGAAAGAGAGGAAGTTCATTACCCAAGAACCATAACTCTATAATAAATCATAACAATTAACTCCCTTATCTTTATTATTTTCTTTTAATGAAGTCTGTATTATGTAAATAGGTTTAATCACTAGTTAAAGGTAGTTCTATCAGACAATGCCTATTATCACTTGACAAAGTCCTTATAGGGAGCATCATTCGGTTCCACCGATTCCTTGTTTTATTCTGTTGTCGTATAGATTGTTAATGAATTCATAGATAGTTGACCAGTTGGCTTTCTTATGAAGTAGTTAATTCCATTATTTATGAATGTATAGTTCATCGAACTGTTTATTTACAATAATCTGAAATGCTTCTTTGTTTGTTATTGAATTTAATTGCATGCTGAATATTGTTTTTTCCAGTTTGGTTTTGACTTTTGTTTTTATTGATCTTTCCGATGTGAGTATGTTTAACCATGCCTTTGGGATACATTGTTTTAACGTATGCGTTTCGTCTATCCAATTGATCTTCAAATTCAATTCATTGCATAGTGTTTCCTCACAGATATAACCAATTTTGTTTATTATATCATTGATAAACAGTATGTTGGAATTTACTCAGTTCTTGCATATTATACATTTAGGATTGTGTTTGAGATGTTTTCTGATATCGTCAAAAGTCATTAGATTTATTTTATCGTTATTTTTAGCTTTAATCCAAATTTCAAGTAAAGTTGTGTAGTAGTCACATATGTGTGATAAATCAATGCTGAGTATGGAATCCAGATTCATGTGAAATATCAAGCATTTATTTCCATATTTATTTGAGAAATGTTTTGGGATTGCAGTGGGTTTTGACATTTTGCCTCTCCATTAAGGATTTTATCCATTTTAGTTTAAATGAAGTGATGAAGGCATCTATGTCAATCATTCCAAGTCCACCTTTAGATTTCGGTCCTGTAATTACTGATCTTCTATTTTTTTCCTTTTTGTTGTTCAAAGACATTTAAATATATATTTATTTATTTCTACAATCCGCTTTTTTTGGGACTAATCATGACTGGAATAGAAAAACAAATTTTGGAATGATTATGCTCTGTCATTTTGCCATAAAATGTTAATTTATGTTTGTTCCAGTTTTTCAATAATACTGTTACACTGTTTTCATTTATTATTCCAGTTTATTTCATTGCATTCGTCTACATCAGTTCCGAAGTGAGCACCAAGTGCTTTTATTGGGTTAAATCGCCATGCTATATTATCAGGTTTGTTGAGGTTTGATACTAGCTTTGCATTCCACATTACCTTTTGTGAAATTCGTAATTCTTCATCGGAATGCTTTATCTGTATACCGTTTATCAACTTGGGGCTTCGTAACTTTAGAGCCATGATTTCGGCTACGATGGTGTATAGCAGAGAAGATGCCGCACGACCCTGTCTAAAACCTCTTTGAGGTTTGAAAGTTTTCGACCTCCAACCATTGTTTATGATACAAGATTGGCAGCTTGAATAAAGAGTTGTTATCAATCTGATAAGACCATTTTTAAAACCAAAGAAGTTCAAAGACTAGTATAAAAAAATACATTCTAAGATGTCTAAAAGCTTTCCTAAAATATAGGAAAATTATGGCTCCATCTATTTGTGGAAATTCAGCATAATCAATAATATCCTGAATTTGTCTAATGTTATAACCAATAAATCTGTTTTTAATGTGTCCTTGTTGATCCATATTAATTATTTTGTGAATAACATTTTGCAACCTATTTGCTAGTACTCGGCTGTTTTTTTGTCTCGCTGCGACCAATTCAGGGTCAAACGTTTGTATTTTGTATCTTTTATTAATTTCTTGTATTTTTGAACTTTGCATTTAGCTCATTTTTTGTTGTTGTAATTTTGTGTATTTTTGAATTCTGCATTAAGCTCAATTTTTATCTTTTATTTAATTTCTTGTATTAATGAACTTTTTTTTCTTAATTACTTGTATTGTCGAACTTTGCGTTTAGCTAAAAAAAAAAAATGAAATTATTAATGAGACAAAAGATATTTAATTACTGATTTCATTTATTTATTTTCACAGCAATTTATGTATGAGAAAATTTATATAATTCTTTTTTTTAATAAAAATATTATTGTGGATCTAAGCTGTTCGAGTAGTTTACATTTTACAGTGAGAAAAAGTGTTTTATTTGATATTCCTTATGTGATTTGTTTTCATTATTGCTTGTTTGAATGCGAAGGAATTTTGGGTTTCTATGTAGGCTTACTATTAGGTAAAAATGGTTGAAAACTTGGGTGTTGATTTTGGAGAAGATCACCAGGAGACATATCCTCCGTTAAGTTATCCTTACTACTTGTCCATTTATCCTGACACCAGCCAGTCATTCGTAATGCTAACCCCACAACCCTGAGCACTATGGAGGGCAGCCACTACTACAATGTTTAAAGTCTTTGTTAAGAACCGACAGGGGATTGAACCCACAACCTTCCGCATCCGAGGTGGACGCTCTGCGACTACACCAAGGAGGCGTATGAGGATAATTAGGAAGACCATATAAAGTAGTGATTCCAGTGAGAGCTCGGTCTCTATTTGAGACCTCACTACACACTTGACGTAAGTTATGGCTGAGTATCCAGGCTGGGTATCCAGGAAACAAACATCAAGTAGGAAGTGGCTTTCATTTAATTTAATCTTCCTCAGTTAAGAGCATTTTTCTTGAATATTTTAAACTAGATAGAAACACCTTATGACATCCCTACAGGGGTTTGTGTTTTTGTAAATATTTTGGAATATGGAGGAATAGTTTATCTGAATCAAATAGTAGAATATTCTTAGCTAACCGAGCACGAAGTGCTCAATGTAAGTTATTGTGATTGCCATATGTCCGTCATGTGTAGTCCGTGCGTCCAATTCGTTGGATCAATGTAAATATCTGGTTTTCCATGGCAACAGAAAGAAAAAAATCCTAATTCGGTGGGCCGATTTTCTTTTTTTTCTATAGGAAGGATTTTTCAAGTCATGGCTGCCAGGGGAATGGGCTGTTTTTCCGTATATGTATATAGTGAAATCTTTAAAATATTCTCTGAAAGCATCTTGCTGGTTTTCAAACAAATTTTATCTGATTCCTTCAACCCATGTTGGTTTGTAAAAACATGCCAGCTAGGGGGCTGTGCTGTTTTGCCTTATATGTCTATAAATAAAACTCGAAATGTTTTCTCTTGAAAGAATCGGGCCGATTTGAAAATAATATTGTTAAAATGTTCCTTGGGTGATATTTTATGAGATAAATTCATGTCATCTTGATTGGTGAAAAACAAAATGAGTTTTTGTGGTTGGAATGACAAATCACATTGCATAACTCAGGTAATCAAACCAGGGCCACCTTGGTCCTCTGCTTTGTTTTTTCTATAAACAGTAGAACTAGACTTTGGGCATATCAGTCACAGAATCATCCTCGAATATAGTATACTTCAACTGGAGTGAAGTATCCATATTCTAGTGTGTATGCATACATATTCTAACTTTTGATTGCTGTTATAAATGTTCTTAGAATATGAAGATAATGGTTGACATATATTCAAAGTAAATTTCCGGAGATCCTCAACACTGAGTGTTCTGGGTGTGATCTTCTCGTGCAGCTGTCATGTTGGAGTGCTCTTTGGTAATGCACTTTTCCTAGCATTGTACTTGTTTGTTTACCCAGGGATCATGAATAGAATATCTGTCACAATGATTTAACTGATATAATGTTGCAACATTGTAAATCTTCAAAAAACAGAAATTGTTTCGTCAGGTTGACACGTAGTTATTGTACATTTCGTCAGGTTGTCACGTAGTTATTGTACATTTCGTCAGGTTGACACGTAGTTATTGTACATTTCGTTAGGTTGACACGTAGTTATTGTACATTTCGTCAGGTTGACACGTAGTTATTGTACATTTCGTCAGGTTGACACGTAGGGAGGGATCACTTCTTCTTTGTATGTCCGTTACTTATTTATATATTGGCAAGTAATGCATGTGCTAATATACTTTTGTTTGATCTCTTAAAATCATATGGTCATAACACGGATACACCATGTCTTCTTTCATTTGCTTAAGCAATTGTAAATCCACTCCATAAATTGACCAAATTTGGATATTGACCTAATGATATTTTTGTGACTCATCTGAAAGCTTTCTTACATACTGATCTCATTCTTTGTCTTGTAAATTTCAATCAATGTATATCTTTGCCCTTTTATTTTAATTTAGCAATAGAATAAAACCATACATAGTTTTACCAATTACTTTTTGAAATAATTATAAGATAAGACAATTTGTTCAATATTATAGGGTTTAAATGTTTCTGATATATATATATATATATATTCAAGACCTTTAATCAATTATCAACTATTAATCATGCAAAATGTATTTTAGATTTGATAAACTGTGGACATCAAGTTCCCTGGTTCCCTCCAGCTCCAGGTTGTATGTACATTATGCAGTATCCTGTACACGAAAGAGTGAGAGGACCTCAGCCCCCTGGTACTAACTCGTCATGTGAAGAAAGTTTCATTTATTTCTGTGATATATCTTTCTTTCATATATCAAAAGGGAGAATATGAATTCGATAATAAATAAGAATTTCTCTTAATCTGATGTTTTCTTCCTTATCTCTTTATCTCAAAATCATACTTGTTATAACCCCATCGCCCCCGCCCACACACACATAATGAAAAGGGGGTATTTAACATTTTCTTTTGAAGTTACTGTAAATAGCCTTACATTTGAACAAAATCACATTACATCACAACTAGCAATTTTGTTTTAAATATAGATTTTCTTGATATTTCATGCAGATCAATTTCTGTATCATCTTTAACAAGAATTACGCGTAATCAAATGTCTCGCTGTCCGCTGCTTTGAATATCTATGCAAGCGTAAAAGAAAAAAGAAATTGAGCTAAAAGCAAAGTTCAAAAAAATAAAATAAAAAAAAAATAAAAAGAAATACAAACGTTTTACCCCGAAACCTGTTTGATATGTTGAAGTACTTTATTTATGAAATGTGTGTTCACAATTTGAAATTAATCCACCAAAATATGAAGAAGCTATGTCCAATTCTCAAAATCCACCAAACATCAAGTGTTTGACCCCCACAAAAGGTCACACTCAGCATCGTCAGTGTACAATGTGCAGAAGGGTACTAGATGTAACTATATTCCACATATGAAAGCCCTAGTACCAGTACTTATTTAGAAAAATAAAAAATATCGAAACTTTAACGTTGAGCTAAACACAAAATTGAAAATTACAAGAAACGAAAAAGAAAAAGATCCAAGTGTTTGACACAAAAACCCGTTTGATATGTTGAAGTACTTTATTTATGAAATATGTTTGCACAATTTAAACTAAATCTAAAAAAAAGGAGGAAGTTAGGACCAAATCTCAAAGTCAACCAAATACCTCAAAAATCATGTTTTTTACCCCAAAAAAGAAGGTCACACTCAGTATATTTAGCATACAACGTGAAGAAGGGTATTAGATGTAACTATATTCGAAAAATGAAAGCCCTAGTACCAGCACTTATTCAGAAAAGTTAAAAAAACGTAACTTTAACCTTAAGCTAAACGCAAATAGTTGACGCCGTCGCCGTCGCCAGAAAAGCAACACCATAGTCTCGCTTTCGCAACTTCGTCGCAGCGAGACAAAAACCGGTCATAATTTATACTTTCAAGGTCAATGAATATAATGTTTATTTTAGTTTAAACATATTTAATTCTCTTATATTTTTACATAGTAGGTTACATCAAGAAATATACAATGGAGAAATGGATTGGACTGAAAGCTCATAGCTTATTGAAGGTCCTCTCCAATAAAGATTAATTTACAGGAAGCACGGTGAATATTTAACATGTTCAGAAAATATCAGCTTACTTAAGCTTTGTAATTTATAATACAAGAAACAGATACATAAAAGAGAGTGGAGAGAGAGAGCAAGGAAGGAGAAAGAGATAGATGTAAAGAGAGCAGAAATAGACAAAGGAGGGTGGTGCGCGTATGGGAGGCTAGTTAATGAATATATGTCGATTATCCACACCAAATAAAATATAACATAAAAAGATACTTAAAAAGTTGCAAGTTAACAAAAAAGCAATTAAGGAAAAGGGTGAATTATCGTGAGCTAAACCTTTTGGTTCCGATTATAGATTGTTGGACTGATTCAAAACTAGCATTATTTTCTTCGATTGATGAGTTTGGATTTCCGTATAACAACGTATCAAGCCTAATGTTTTGAGGAAGTTCTCTTAGCATGCCATGTCTCCTATCGTTATAGCGGGGACATTCAAGTAGGTAATGTAATGTATTTTCAATTTGTCCACATGCACAAAGGGGAGAATCAACAATATTCCTGAGAAAAAGATGATGGTTGAGTCCACTACATTGTGTTCTTAATCGGGTATGTAATACCTGAGAATACCTATCCCCAAGGTAATAATATAGAGGTGGTTTCCTATTTTCTTTATTTAATAATAGTTTAAAAGATCTTACTGATTCAGCATTTTGTATTTCGGGAGACAATGTATTCCATTCTCTTTTTGATGATGGAAGAAACGAATTATAGTATAGTGTTGTTCTAGAGTGGATTGTTTGTAAGTCATCAGAGTTTCTTAAGGAATATTGAGAATTTTGACCTAACATAGTTGGGACTTTATTAGATAAATATGCTGGAGTTAGATTGTTTTTCATTTTATACAACATGATCAAGTTGTGTTTAGTTCTTCTATTTTCTAAAGATTCCCACCTCACTTCATTGTAAAGATCACAAATTGAAATAAGTTTAGTAGCTCCGGAAACAATTCTCGCTCCTTCATGTTGTATCTTTTCTAATCTATCCTTATCGTTTTGATTAGAGTTATCCCAAACAACATCTGCATATTCCAAAATAGGTCTTATGGAAAAAAAGTAAATAATTTCAAGGGAGTTTCTATCCAAAACAAATTTCAATTTTCCCATTATGTTGATTCTTTTCCAAGCTTTAGCCGCTACATAATCAATATGTTCGTGCCACGTGCAATCAGAAGCAAAATTAAGACCTAGATGTTTATGTATATTAACCTCTTTTATCGGCTGGGTACGCATATATAAGGGATCGTGTGCATTTCTGTAAAGTTTGCGCGAGAAGAGAAGAGTTTCAGATTTGGAGGGATTAAAATTAACTAGCCATGTATCAGCCCAATCGGATATTTTAACTATATCAGTCAATAGATTGGAAGTTGCTACTTGCGGATTTTGTACTATAAGATACAGACTAGTATCATCAGCAAAAAGACGGATACTGCTGTTTATTTCCGATGTAATATCATTTATAAAGATTAAAAACAGAACAGGACCAAGTATCGAACCTTGGGGTACCCCATAATCAATAGCTGCCCAGTCCGATTCCACTCCAGGAAGTACAACACGTTGCCTACGGTTAGATAAATAACTTTTGAACCAAGAGTAGAGTGATTCTGTAATACCAGCGCTTTGAAGCTTATGGAGAAGTCCCTTATGCCACACCTTATCAAACGCTTTACTTATATCGAAAATTACAGTTCGGACCTCCAAACCATCGTCCAGAGCTTTACAAAAAGTATCATACAAGAAGGTCAGTTGGTTTACTGTGGAATCACCTGGAACAAAACCTGACTGTGCGCTAGTGAGAAAGTGTATATCTTGGAGATGGTTAAAAACGATGTTATTTTGACAGATGATAATGATCATTGGCTTACCAGGTGCTGGTAAAACAATCTGGGGAAGCAAAGACTAATGCAGAGATGAGGTACAACATTATTGCGATAGACACTTTGAAGACAAAATGAATGTGATGAGTCTGCCATGGTAAGATAACTATCATGGGCGATGGGATATCTTCATTGACAAGGTAATGAGCTCTTCGAAATTGGTATATTTCATCCTTTTTCATTTTCGGTTTTCCTTTTAGATAAGTTACTTAGACTGTGAAATTGATCTTTAACCTTTTCTCACATGTAGACGCTTTATGACGCCTCTGCAGCAGACGACTTTTGAAACATTGTGACAAAACAAGCAATTTCTCTTTTTGCCACACTGAATTCAACTTTGTTAGCTCATCTGTGCTTCGTGCTCAAGGTGAGTTATTGTAATCGCCTTTTGTCCGTCGTGCGTCTTGCGTCCGTCAACATCTTCTCCCAGCTATCAATGAGGGCCCTCTATAGCTATCAATGAGGGCCCTCTATAGCTATCAATGAGGGCTATCAGTCAAGGAAGGAGTGTTGGGTTTGAACCCGGCTCGACCATTCATTTTACCAAATGATTGATAAAAGTTATTGTGACTAGCGTTATTTGCCTTCCCAAAATGGGATAAATAGTCTTATTTGGGAACGCAGCCAATTACCTGGGGCGATTTGTATGTGCAGAACTTGTGAGAGAAAGCAAGGGAAAACACTTTAGGTGAACTGACCGTTTTGACATAACTGAAATACTGTTGAAAATTGCAATTAAAACTCAATGCCATCAATCAGTAAAATTGTATGTGCTTGTAACTCCACCGACTGACTGGAAGTATTCCCAAATGAAAATTATGTTACTTGTTTGGAAGATAATGAATCATCGACGTTTTACCCTACTTACATTTTGTATGTTATGGCAGGGCGACCATGAAGCTCACTTCTCCATCCTCTGTTTGTCATGGTTTGACTGTGGTTATAGTTTTTGATATGTGTATTCCTTTTATTAATTAAAGGTAAATATGTACCAGAAGAAGCAGTACTTGACATGAAAGCAATGTTTAAATTACTATTGAATATGTACAGCTACCCAGAGAAATGTATGTGCCATTGGTTGAAACGTATGTATTCAGACATTTTCAGATATGAACAAATTAATATTATTGCAGTAAGTAGTGAAGAAAAGAAAGAAATATGTTGTGTACCTGTTTGCATAGTGCATGTACATCATATTTTGTAATGAGGCAATTTAACAAATGTGATTTATATTTAATTTACAATTTCTCTACTTAACCAACTGATACTAGTTAGTCAGAAAAAATAAGGTTTTCAAAATTTGATTATATAATCAAATCACTTTGTCGTTAGGATTTTATGAACAATTATTGTAAAAGGAAAATGCTGCCTTTTCCCTGAAAACTTGTAAATGTTTCACTTTGTTTATCCAGGTATAATTCGGAAGGTCAGTCTAAGAGACTTTGTGCCGTTAAAGGCAATTAGTTTAGAGGTAATTAGTCCAAGGACAATCGATTCAAGCCTCCATCTTAAACAAGTATGTAATCAAGGGTAAGATGAAGGATGTACATATCTTCAGAGTTGTCTTAAAATGTATGCATCAAAAAAGAAAGAAAAATGGTGACAAGTATAGGTATGCCATGGTCTATCCTCCTAACTAGACATTGTGACAATTTAACCCTAAAACACATACAGATGCTTTTGAACCCTCTGCAGTAGACCCTTTTGAAAACATGGTGACAAAATGAAACATTGCTCCTCAATTTCTCCTTTTGCCACAATGTTTTCAACTCAATTTTATAATTAAACTCTAATTCATGTAGATTTTTCAACGCCATTGCAAATATGCTTTCAAAGTAGTCTGCTGCATATTTGTTGTGTATGGGAAAGGGTTCGTTGATCGAACAGAAACTCACTTATGAAATAACATATAAGGTCTGAGGCATTTTAAGATGCTTTAAGCAAAAGTATGCACATTAATAAATTATTGCTTAAGAGGTTTTTTTATATAAAATACTAGTCTACACAAGGAATATTTTGATATGCAATATATTCGGAACTTAGTGAAGGAAATGTGTTATACTTTCTTTAGTACATGCATAAAATGGTCAGCAACCTTGGTCTAGGATTCGATATAACAGACCGGAAACTGCCGATGCTACTCTATGCAGACGACATTGTACTTATGGCAGACATTAAGGAGAAGCTATAGTTGATGTTAGACTCTGTTAGTGAATAGTGCAAATGTTTGCGGGTAGCTTATCAACGCTAGCAAATCCAAATGTATGCACTTCCGGTGCTGCACATCTCAGAGAACACAGTTTAAACCGGGCGATACGATATTTCCTTGGTGTCCATTGTTTTACACCAGTACTCACCATGGTCGGAGATACCGGCTGGATAACTAGTGTTTACCGGCGCTGGCAGTGTATGCTCAGACTTTGGAACCGGATTCTTCTGATGGACGACAACAGAATAACAAAACAATAGAACTGTTATAAGTTTAACTGATTCTATATGCAGAATCGAAGACTACTATGCCCATGTGTGGAAAACGTATATTACACATGTATCTAACCTAAGAACTTATTGCATATTTAAGACGCAGTTAAAATGTGAGGATTATATACTGTTAACTATGAAAAAGTGTGAAAGTTCAGTATTGTGTCAATTTAGGACTGGTATTCTACCACTAAGAGTTGAGACCGGCAGCTACGTTGGTGAACCGGCTGAACAACGCTACTGTACATGCTGTCATCCAGACGTCCCAGTAGTAGAAGACGAGAAACACTTTTTATTTAACTGCTCCCAGCACAACATTCGCGACACTATATACCGGGATATGTTTAGTGAAAGTGGACTATTACAGTTAGATTAGAGACTTAAACAGTTTATTTCTTAGCTTGCCAATTTTTTTTATGTGAGTACGGTATCAGACGAAATGATTTGTATTCTTAATACTCTTAAATTTTATTATCTGAAATAATTTAAAGAGTTTAAGTAAAGGAAATAATTTGTCATTGTTTCTTTTGTTTGCCTGGTCAATATTACGGTGGTTCATTAGAACGATCTGTTATATACATGTTTAGCTTCTCACAACATTATCTGAATTTCGTTTTCGACCAGATACAAAAATGAGTAGCCTGTAAAACATGTACCATATAGCATACTTGTTGCGGTAAAATTGTCCTCGTGTAAACATCTGAAATGGATAATCTTAGGAAACTAGGAGCCGTAAAAGCCACTTCCCGTTATAAAGAGAGAATAGTATTTGTTTATTGACTTATAAATATTATATTTAGTGCTACTATTCTGCGTAGCAAGTGTAAGGATTGTAAATCAGTATAAGAATCATTTTAAATTAATATTTATTTTCTTCATATTCACCTACTTAGGTTAATGATAAACTATTGACCACGCTAAATGATTCATTGTAAATATATTGCTATTATCCTCACTGTAATCATCTTTTTATTCTACTGCATATACTCATGTGTCAAGTACTGAGTAGACCTATTTGTATGCACAGTACTCATGTGCATTCTCCCATTCCCATTTTTGTAAATATCGAAATTATTCATGATGTTTGTATTGTTTGGTGACTTATAGGCCAATAGGGCAGGGTGCTCTTTGTAATTGTAAATGTATTTGTATATAAATCTGAAAATATGTACAAGTCACAATAATAACAATTCACTTACTTACAAACAATCAAAATAGTGTTAAAGGGAACCATGACCCAGACAATTGATCCGGCATTATAACCAGCAAAGATCTAGCTAGATCAGCTTGTGCCTTTACCTAGTCTGATGATCATCATCTTCTCTCTTTCCAGCCGAGCCAATCAAGGGTTTTTCAAATTTCTTGTAGTGCTATTACAATTGTATACATATATTATCTGGTCAGAATTGTGATTAATTTTTAAAGTTCCAAAGTTGATTTGTATGTGACATTGCTCAAGTCTTCACCTAAGTTTAAATTTGACTTGACTAAAGGGGATAGGCATGGCATTATTGTAATAATAAAACTCATAGCTGTGTGTTTAGGTGCAACACATATTATTAATTGTTGAGTAGGAGCAATGTTTTCAATGTTTTATGTCTAGGTTTCAACATAGGTAACAATCCTTGATTATATCTCTGTGTCTATTGACCTTTGAAAGACCAATGTTTATTTTTTTAGGAAGCAGATAATGTATTTTTCATTGTTTAAGCGAAGCGAATTAGATGAAAAATGATTTCCCCTTGTATGGTATCCTCCGATAGGTGGCGTGCCGAGTTTGCACGTGCCACTTAGGTCAGTGGCGGGATTATGTAGTCATTCAGCTTTGGGAACGACCAGCGAACAGACGTATTTCTTTCGGTGGTTATCGACATGGAGAACGCGGAAGACCGGTCAACTTCGAATGATTTAAATAATAATTTGCGAGAGCCTATCGCCGAGCTCCGTGGACAAAAGCAGGAGCTTACATCTTTACGAGAAGAAGTACGTGGCAAGTCGTAGGCTGTGGAAACCGAAGTGAAGCGAATCAAATCGGGGCAGGACATTAAATGGCGTTACGAGGGAAACAAAGTTCAGTTTGAATTCAACTCGTCTTTAGAAGACAACTTAAAGCAGACGATTTGGGGGCTGGAAAACGGTAAAAGTGAGTGCAGCATTGAACTTATGAAAGAGTTGTGTGAGAAATTAAGGGTGAGAAACAAGCACATTCGTATTGCTGATTCATCAGAGGGAGGCTGGGAAACGGTGCGCCAGTATGAGAGCAATCCGTTAGCGATTGACAGCGATGACGAGTCGAAAATTAACCGTGCGGAATCACGCGCCCTCAAGCGGAAGAAGAAGCAAGGTAAAGGGAGACACCTCGAAGTCAAGCCATCGGCTACGTTTAGTTACAATGACATTTATGGTGTAAACGTAATGAGGGTTCTAAACCAAACCCTATCACCGGTCAACCGGCCCAGCCCAGACAGGGCTCTTTTCGTCCCTTCACAGCTACATACGGTCTAGGGGTCATCGGACCATGCTTCGCATGAGGCGAATTCAACCACATCAGACGCACGTGTCCAGACATCAAAGCGGCAGAGCAGCCTGACTACCCCGGCAAGAAGTGAGATTGGCCCAGTGAGAAGCAAAGAGACTGATATTGAAGATTTTCAGTTTTTGCGAACAATTTTATGACGGTAACAGATTTACAGATGACTTTTATGAATATGAACAGGGTCAAAAAGACATTATTGTTAAGGGCAGATTAAGGCAAAATATTGAATTTTGGGAAAAAATTGGAACGAACAAATTTATTTTAGACATTATTACAAATGGCTATAAGATACCTTTTTTATCAGTGCCAGAAGAGTCTATTTCGAAAAATAATATGTCAGCTCTGAGAGAAAGTGATTTTGTAAATGAAGCTATCACTGACCTTATAGATCGAGGTTTAGTTAGCAAATGTGACCAGAGACCAAAAGTTGTTAATCCCTTATCAGTGTCTGTGCAAAGTAATAGAAAGAAACGGTTAATTTTGGATCTGAGGTTGGTAAATAAGCATATATGGAAGCAGTGTGTAAAATATGAAGATCTTAGGCTAGCTCTAATGTATTTAGAACCAGGCTGTTGGATGGTAAAATTTGATATTCACTCAGCTTATCATTTTGTAGATATTTATCTGTCACATACAGAGTTTTTAGGCTTCAGTTGGACAGATGCTGATACGGGAAAGTGTGTATTTTTTCAATTTCTAGTCTTGCCATTTGGTTTGTCCTCAGCCCCTTATCTGTATACCAAATTGACTCGGCCTTTAATAGCAAAATGGAGGGGAGAGGCAAAAAAGGCTATAATGTTCTTGGATTATGGGTTTGCTACATGTGGGGCTTATGGGAGTACACAATCATTAGCTGTTGACATGAAACAAGATTTGCTGGATTCGGGTTTGATTCCGAAGGCAGGTAAATGCATTTGGCAACCGACACAGAGTTTAGAGTAACTGTAAGGAAAGTAGCTAGTTTTGTAGGGCAAATCATTTATATGGGAATTTTCATAGGGTCTGTTTCACAAATTATGACCAGATCTCTGAGTATAGATATCCTTAAGGAACTGGAACTCATACATAAAACTAGCAGATGAAAGTAAATTACAAATGGAATTCTGGGAAAGGAATTTGGGCATGTTAAATAAGAGAAATGTATCTACCTCTAATAAGTGCTCGAAACTTGTATATAGTGATGCCAGTAATACTGGTTTTGCTGGGTTTGAAGTAAGTACTTTAAATGGAGTTCCACACGGGATGTGGTCTGTTGAAGAGGCGGCAAAATCTTCCACATGGAGGGAATTATGTGGAGTACATAAGATTCACTCTTCCCTAGTACATGTTTTAGCAAATCAAAGGGTAAACTGGTTTACCGATACTACTGGAGTTTGCAGTATTGTTCAGAAAGGTTCTATGAAAGTAGAATTGCAAGAAATAGCACTGAAAATTTATGAATTTTGCTGTAAAATATTTCTATTCATTTGGAGGTAGAATGGCTTCCGAGAAATCAAAATAGTCAAGCTGATTATTTGTCGAAATTTGTTGATAAAGATGATTGGGGAATTTCTTTTGACATGTTAAATTTGATTGAGCAGAGATTGGGGAAAATCCAAGTTGATTACTTCGCATCAGAACATAATGCGAAAACTAGAATATTTTATTCTAGATTTTGGTGTGTAGGTGCATCAGGTGTTGATGCCTTTACTTATGATTGGAATGGTATTTATGGTCTGTTTGTACCACCAGTTATGTTAGTCACACGAGTTATATGTAAGGTGGAAAGTTGTCAGGCAAGAGGAATTCTAGTCATTCCCCTATGGAAATCGGCGAATTACTGGCCGGCTGTGTGTTTACCTGATGGTAACTTTAGGGAATTTGTGAAAGATTTCATGTATCTGCCAACAGAAAAAGAATTTTACATTCCATGCAAGAATGGAGCTGGGATATTTGGCAATGAAAATTTGTGATTTCCCATGTTAGCGCTCAAAATAGATTTCTATCGGTACAAGGGAGGTAATTAGTAGAACTAAATTTTATTTTAGTAAGTAGTTATTCCCCTTGTAACAGTACAATCTCAGGCGTTTAATGGCAGTGGTTTGTTTGCTGGTAAGGGCAGGGTCTGCTGGTTATGGCAGTTGTTGTCTGCTGGTAAGGGCAGGGTCTGCTGGTTAGGGCAGTGTTTGTCTGCTGGTAAGGGCAGAGTCTGCTGGTAAGGGCAGTGGTTGTCTGCTGGTAATGGCAGGGTATGCTGGTAAGGGCAGTGGTTAATTGCTGTTATAGAAAGTAATAGTTCGAACGGTCAGTTCAAATTTAGTCTTTTAAAAACAGATTTGTATGGCTGTTTTTTGGACATTAAGATTAAATTGGAAATGGAGAACAATTAAATTAATATATTTTAATTGTACATTCGTTGTGTTAGTTATTATTTTAATGTCTTGACATAACGAATGACAGAGGGTTGTCCGTTTTTACGTTTATTTTTGCAGAGCTATGCAGATGATATTGACGGGTTACCGGACGATTTGGTGGACAAGATTTCCTTGCTGCCAGAATTACTTAGGAGTTCAAGAGCCGACAATACATGTTCATCTTATAAGCGTGGATTCCTAAGATGGAGGATATGGGCCTTAAGTAATGGACTGGGAAGTAGGGAGGTTCTGCCAGCTAAAGCGTTCCATTTAGCCCTGTATTTAGCTTCACTTGTTCAAACAGCAAATACTCCTAGTCCTATCATTAATGTATTTTATAGTGTTAAATGGTTTCATAATTTGTTTGATTTAAAGTCCCCTACCGATTCCAAACTTGTTGTCAACATATTAGAAGCAGCTAAACGCAAGTTGTCTAGACCTGTGAATAAGAAAGAACCGTTGGTAAGTGAACTTCTAGAACATATTTATAGTAATTTGTATGATTCCGGTAACGTGAAGAACCAAAGAACTGTTTGCATTTGCTTATTAGCTTATGCAGGATTTATGAGAAGCGATGAAGTACTTAAACTGAGACGTTGTGATTTCGTGATTAACAGTGTATACATGTGTGTGTTTATAGAATCCAGCAAGACAGATACATATAGAGATGGGGCATGGCTATTAATAGCAAGAACTGGCAGTAACATTTGCCCTGTAGTTAATATAGAAAGGTATTTCACCTGGGCTAATATTTCTCCAGATTCTGAGTGCTACATATTTGGGCAGTTGTCCGCCACCAAGACAGGTTATGTTTTGAAAAAAGATTCTAAACATTTAGCATATAGCAATATCAGGAAAATATTTCTTGAGGTTTTAAAACCTCTTGTTTCAGATGTAAGTAAATTTGGGTTGCATTCCCTCATGTGAGGTGGTGCCACAGCTGCTGCAAACAGAGGTATTTCAGATAGGCTGTTTAAGCGCCATGGCAGATGGCTGAGTGAGTCCGCTAAAGACGGATATATCAAAGATTCAGTTGATGAACGACTTAGTGTGTCGTTATCTTTAGGATTGTAGTTTTTCAAACTGTTTTTGTGTATTGATCAGACACTTCGCCCGTTCTTTTAGTTCAGCTGGTCGGCAGTTCCCGAGGCTAGTACCAAAACATATATTTGGTGTTTTTGTTATATTGTAGTATCGGAGGTGTAATGTAAGGGGAAATGTATTTTTCATTGTTTAAGCGAAGCGAATTAGATGAAAAATGATTTCTCCTTGTATGGTATCCTCCGATAGGTGGCGTGCCGAGTTCGCACGTGCCACTTAGGTCAGTGGCGGGATTATGTAGTCAGTCAGCTTTGGGAACGACCAGCGAACAGACGTATTTCTTGATATGCGTATTGATTAGTCAATGTGACTAAGTTCGTAAGATATTTCAAACACTGCATATTCAGATTGGAGGGATATATACTTCGATCAGGGTCTGCATTGTTTAATGTTCTTTTATATAGATCTGGTGAATGATAGCGTGGTAGTAGTTCAGATATAATGTTTATTCATTATATCTTTACGTATCAGAGTTGTGCAGTATGTATATGTTTAGGGTGGTGTATGTAGATCGAGATGTATAATATGAGATTACATATTATTTGAGATTAAACAGCTGGTCGGCAGTTCCCGAGGCTAGTACCAATTATCTGCGCATATTAATGAGGACGAGAGCCCGTCTACCAACCATTCACGTGACCACTCCCCCGCTCAAGAACGAGAGGACAGCGCACGTGCACATTGATATTCAGATCAACGCGCGGCTATGTATACAAACACTATAAACATATTAAATACAGTTTCGTGGAATATAGCAGGTCTAAAAAGCATGTGTATAACATTGATCTTAAAACGTTTCTCTCTACGTTTGATATTATTCATTTGTCTGAAACTTGGAGCGATAAGAAATCAGAATTTGATATTTTTTGGTCTGAAAACATTCATTTTGATATTGTTAGGACCAAGATAACTCGTGCATTTCGAAACAGTGGAGGTATCTCTGTATTTATCAAAAGCAGCACATTTAGAAAAATGTTTCGTTGTAGAATACACGAGGAAATTTCTGAAAGTATCTTTTTTCTGCTTAGAAACGACATTTTGGAAACATTGCACAAACAAATTATAATGATATTTGTGTATATTTCATCTGAGGGTTCATATATTTATGAAAATGGTAGTTTGAATGGTATTGAAATAATTTGTGATCACTTAATTGAGTTAAGAAATGAATACCCAGATTGTCTATCCTTTTTGGCAGGAGATTTTAATGCACGGACCAAAGATTTTTTAGATTATATTACCAGATGACTCTCTGGATTTCATTTTTGGTGAAACTTTTACTTTGCAGACAGTTTTGCACTTCCAAGAAGTAACACAGATAAGAAGCAGAATAGATCTGGGAAACATCTTGTCGAACTATGTTGTACTATGAATATTCATATTTTAAATGGGCGTTTATGTCAAGACAAAAAGAGCAATATCACGTGTACTTCTGGTAAGGGAGCGTCTGTTGTGGATTATTGTATTGCATCTACAGATTTGTTACCATTTGTTACTGATTTTGAAATCCTTGAAAGAGATGACTCGGATCACTTTCCAGTTAAATATACCTTAGAATTTCCCAGCAAAAAAGCTGTAACATCTAACGGCCTATTAGACAGTAATCTGACCACAGGAGGCGAACTAAAGCACAGCTTAAATAAGTTTTTCTGGAACGAAAGCAAAACTAATCTCGTTGTCTCAACCTTTACAATTAAAATTAACTTAACTTATGATACTTTAACTACTTTGATTAAAAGTAATGTGAATGAGATGGTTTCAGTATTAAACCAGTTATATACATCTACAGCCCAGGAATTAGGTTTGAAAGTAAAACATAGAACATATATTGCAGGTAATAATAACAACCAACCGTCATGGTGGCACAATGAATTGGATCATCTGAAATGTAACAAATACTCTTCGTTAAAGTCATTCAGAAAAAGTAATAAACATGAAGATCTGAAATTGTATAAGGAAAATAAAAAGCTTTTTAAAAATAAGTGCAAAAATAAACAAAACACTGCCAAGCATAACTGTAAAATGAAATTGATTAATGCTAGAACAAACCCTCGCACATTTTGGAAGTTAATAAAAAATAATGATGGCAAAACCAAATCATAACTCAAATATTTCAGAGTCTATTTGGGTAAATCATTTTTCTTCTTTTTTAACAGGAAATGACACATTTCATTACAATATTAATGAACTTAATGTGAATTATTCGTTATCGAGTGACATTTTAAATAATGAAATATCTACAAAAGAGACATACGAAGCTATTTGCAAAATTAACCCAAACAAAGCATCAGGTTGCGATGGTATATTGGGTAATTTTATAACTAATACTAAAAGTGTTGTAACCCCAACTTTAACCAAACTATTCAACTATATATTAATGACGGGACAAATGCCACAGCAGAGCCCGATACACAAATCTGGTCAGATAAATGATCCAAATAATTACAGAGGAATTTCTCTCGTAAATTTTATTTACAAAGTGTTGTCCTTCAGTTTAAATAATCGATTATGTTAATGGGTATCTATAAACAATCCCATTGATGAATCTAAAGGTTATTCTCCAACTGATAATATGTTCACTGTTAAAGCTATAATACAAACATATTTATCGAAAAAAGGCGGACGTATGTATATCATATTTATTGATTATGAAAAAGCATTTGATAATGTATCACATAAAGCCTTGTTTGCAATTTTGGCACGTAAAGGAATATCAGGTAAATTTCTGGAAATACTATTAAGCATTTACAAGAACAACAACTCTTGCGTCAAAGTCGACGATTCCCGTACTAGTTACTTCCCTTGTTCAAAAGGCACACGACAGGGAGACTTAAACTCGCCCATGATTTGTGATTAATCTATAAATGATATTTGTGCATATGTCATGAATAAATGTAACTCAGGTATCTTCGTAACCACTAACATTCCTAATATTATAACATTAATGTTCGCAGATGATATAGCGAGTCCAGCTGATACAGTCGTACAATTGCAGAGACAGATAAATGCAATTGAAGACTATTCAAATACTGTTGGTATGTCTATTAATCTTACAAAACTAAAGTCGTAGTGTTAAGAAATGGTGGTCCTCTGAGAAAAATTGAAAAATGGTTCCTTTACAATAAACCTATTGAAACAGTTTCATTTTACAAGTATATGGGTTTAATTTTCTCCTCTAAAATAAAATGTTCTAAAGCGTTTTATAGTCTAGCAGCACAGTCTAAAAAGTCACTAAACTGTATCCGCGCGCAACATCATCGTTTTTGAGCCCTTGATTACATTGACTATTTCAAAATATTTGATACAATGGTCAAACGAAGTTTGTGTTACGGGGCTGAGCTATGGGGTATATATATAGGTATTCTTGAAAAGACACAAATAGCAGCTTGTAAACAATTCTTAGGGGTAAATAAAGGAACCTGCAATCAAAAGGTCTTAGGTGAATGTGGCCGATACCCTTTATGTATTGAGTATTTTACTAGATTTCTAAAGTACTGGTCCAAATTAATACAAATGCCAACCCATAGATTTCTCCAAAACAATGCTATATTATGTTAACAAATTTAGATGATCACAGCAGACATACATACGCAACAGAAGTTTGGAATTTATTGTTTAGCTACTGTTTCGGATACATCTGGATTTCGCAGGATATTGGAAATATAAATATGTTTATCTCAGAATTCAAAATAAGGCTTAAAGATTCTTTACAACAAGATTGGCATATCGCTCTAAGTAATTCTAGTAAAACACAGTACTATATGAAATTTAAATCACTTTTAAACGTAGAACGTTATTTAACTATTGATATACCTTTCTACCTTACGAAGGCATTTGCAAAATGTCGGTGCTCGGATCATAAACTAAATATTGAAGTAGGCAGACATCATAATAATGCTCCGAAAGAAGAGAGGATTTGCACTTATTGTCTTGAAAGTTTCGCATTCGTTGTAACTGAGGATGAATTTCATGTTTTTCTCTTTTGCGAACGCTATGAGTAATTCAGGAAAATTTATATAGCTGATTTAAAGATTAAAACAACCCAAGTATTCATTAGATTCATATCTTGTTGCGACAGATCAAATTTAATCAATATATATAAATTAGTGCACACAATATTGATGATGAGAAATGAAGAGTCTAAACTTAGCATTTAGCATTCATATTTTCTGATCTTTATCTACACTAGTTGCTATTCATGTTTTATATTTATGATACATAGCAACTACAGTAAAGTAATCTTCAAATGTTTGTATTTTGTTGGGGGTAAACCTATATATTGTTAACATTACAATCCATTGATCGTTATACTATGAATCTTGAATTTTGAAAACATCTAGACAAAAATGTTTATGCACTATAAATGGAATTAGCAATAATTCTCCAATATATGTTTCAAATTTCCGTTAGCTTCAACATCGGTTTAATCTGTTCACTACACTTTTTCATATCTATGGTATATATTTTGTAATATAACATTTAGGGGTTAATACAAATAAATGCATTTTTGGGAGACAGAAATATATATGTATTGTCTTTATTATGGGCCGGTGGCCTAAATATTTTAAATATAATATTTGAATCTTGAATCTTGAATACATATTCCAATGTCAGTTTGTCCTTTGTCGATTTCTTAATTTGAAAAACATAAGTAAGCTTATTAGAACAAGACAAATTACTTAATGGTTTTCATACAATTCAGATTTAATTTGATCCCTTTACATATCATATGTGTAATTAATTTTTACCCAGAATGTGATTAAAAGGACTTAAAGCAATATATAGGATACACTTTCAAGACTCTTCATTTTAAATCATGCAATACAATATATTTGTTTATGTATAAGTGGACAAATAGATGTTTATTTTAAGACAAAATAGAACATTTTAAAAATAAGTTTCCTTTTTTAAGCAACTTAATTTTTTTCAACTCTGCAAACTGTATCTGCTCAGAAGTTAGTTGTGTTTGAGAAATTATTAGAATAAATTTAGATGCAGACTGTAACATATCTTTAACTGTTTAAATCGCATGCTGTCCGTATTCTTATCAAATGCAAATGGTCCTAGGATCATGATAATTGGCCTGGAGGTACCTAGGATAGAGTGCTATAAAGTTTCCTCAAATCAATTACATTAACCTGCTCTCAATGTCACAAGGCTAAATATATGAAAACCCTTAAACAACTTCTTCTGAATATCCAGGAGGCCCAGAATGATCATATTTTGTCAGTAGATACCTGGTATGAAATGCTATATAGTTTCCCCCAATAAATAACCTTGACCTATTTTCAAGGCCACAGTGGTCAAATAAACAAAACTATTTAAACAAATTCTTCTGAAGTGATCATATTTTGCCAGTAAGTACCTGGGATATAGTGCTTATGAAGTTTCCTCAAATGGATGAGTTTGACCTATGTTAAAGGTTACAGGGATCAAATGTGTTAAAACCTTTTAACGACTTCTTCTTAACAACTAGGACATATATGGTGATGATATTTGTCGATTTCTTAATTTGAAAAACATAAGTAAGCTTATTAGAACAAGACAAATTACTTAATGGTTTTCATACAATTCAGATTTAATTTGATCCCTTTACATATCATATGTGTAATTAATTTTTACCCAGAATGTGATTAAAAGGACTTAAAGCAATATATAGGATACACTTTCAAGACTCTTCATTTTAAATCATGCAATACAATATATTTGTTTATGTATAAGTGGACAAATAGATGTTTATTTTAAGACAAAATAGAACATTTTAAAAATAAGTTTCCTTTTTTAAGCAACTTAATTTTTTTCAACTCTGCAAACTGTATCTGCTCAGAAGTTAGTTGTGTTTGAGAAATTATTAGAATAAATTTAGATGCAGACTGTAACATATCTTTAACTGTTTAAATCGCATGCTGTCCGTATTCTTATCAAATGCAAATGGTCCTAGGATCATGATAATTGGCCTGGAGGTACCTAGGATAGAGTGCTATAAAGTTTCCTCAAATCAATTACATTAACCTGCTCTCAATGTCACAAGGCTAAATATATGAAAACCCTTAAACAACTTCTTCTGAATATCCAGGAGGCCCAGAATGATCATATTTTGTCAGTAGATACCTGGTATGAAATGCTATATAGTTTCCCCCAATAAATAACCTTGACCTATTTTCAAGGCCACAGTGGTCAAATAAACAAAACTATTTAAACAAATTCTTCTGAAGTGATCATATTTTGCCAGTAAGTACCTGGGATATAGTGCTTATGAAGTTTCCTCAAATGGATGAGTTTGACCTATGTTAAAGGTTACAGGGATCAAATGTGTTAAAACCTTTTAACGACTTCTTCTTAACAACTAGGACATATATGGTGATGATATTTGGTAAGTAGCATTCTGTGAAGTGGTGCTAAGAACTTTCCTCAAATGAATGAATTTGACCTACTTTAAAGTTAACTCAAGTTTCCATACGTTCCTGTGTGATGCATCTATTTCAAATATCCAGTGAAATATCGTTTTATGAATTTAGCAACCCCAGACAAGGGTATTCGTCTTTGAAAACACTTACTAGAATGTAAATGCTAATTGTAGTTTTAAATTTAAGTTATATGTATTAAAACAAAAGTTGGCTTGGTTGATGCTTGAAACATAAAAATCAACCCACGAATAACTTGACAATTGTATTTACAGGTAATTTTCCGATCTCGTCGTGGAGTTGCAAACTAGGACAGTTTAAAAATAAATGCGAACACGTGGTTTAGTTGCATATTAATAAGATGACATTATCCAATCATAACTACAAATTATCCAATCAAATCTAAATATACACTTCCGGTTGTTTTTTTCAAAATCAAAACAAAGCTCTACGATGACATAACGTTTCGTGATATGAAAACAATACCATTCGTGAAAATTATCGCTTATGTTTGTGTTTTTAAACAGTTACAGAAGTTCAGAAGTGTAACACATATTTAGAAGCTAGATTTAGTATAACTATACGATAAATAGTATTAATATACACAAACAAATTAATCATTGTGTTGCCTTAGGAAATCAATCCATTACTGTAGAAATTGCTTCTTCAAGTAATAAAGATTGCTCTATTAACTGAAGAAAAAAATAGGTTACCTGACATTGGGAAATACTCATGTTTGTTCATGCTTATTATTACATGAATGTTTTATTGTAGATGCATTTGTACAACTCTGAAGATATTTGCTATCATTGGCAAGCTTTCTATTTAATTCAATGTTGACATAAATATGATCTGAATAGAAACTTTTACCATTAATTGAAACATATGTTAAAATTATTTGAAAACAAACCAGAAGCATATTTTCATTAAACAAGAGACACTAACTTCTGTTGATTGTTATGTACGAGAAAACACGTTGCTGTCACTGCATCACACCGTAGTGTAAGAATTGTTTTCCCTTTTACATATTGATTAACAAAATAGAACAGACCAGAACATATTATATTACATGTTTACTTAACACATTTATTTGTCACAAATACATAATTTATAAATATATAAGCATTGTAATAAACAAAATTTATAGCGCTAGAAAACACACGATAAACAATATCGATCAACATTGTGATATAGGCGATTTTTTTTCTTCATTTCTCCGTCCGTGTATAAATTGATGTTTTTTTACAAACGTTATTTGTGTCATAAATTTCATTGAAATTAGACACTGAAGTCAGAGACATATACAACATACATTGTATATGCCTCTGCTTAAGTCGAATCGAATGCACACTGGTGCCAATGATCTTTGTAAATTGATAAATTGGTAAATAGAATGTTGAGACGGCATTTAAGTTTACATCATTTTGAGCTACAGCACGTATCGTTCTGACAGAGCTACCGGGCACTTTCTGTCTGTGTTAACATTCCCATACGCTCTGTATTATTTATGTTGTAATCGAAAGATTCCGTGTAACCAAATGTATAATGTCGAAAGGAAAGATTTATAAAAAGAAAGAAAAAAAGGAGATAAATGGATGAAAAATATATACCTTGATACTCTACACTAAGCAGACAAAGTAACCAAATAAGCTAAACACCCTGAAGTCAAGTTTAGCAATTTACATTATCAAACTATATCTGTCAGCATTACGTTTGTGTGTCGATAACACTACTTTTGCCACCTAATTATATTTTTTATGCCGAATACCCATAGGAAATGAAGTGATTTACGTATATAGCCTCTTACAATCAACTCAACCGTCTGCTTGATAAGACATTTTTTTAGTCGTCTCCTTAAAAAACGAGAAACTTGGAAATACTATGACACAACGTTGTTAATTTACAGAAACCTTTGATTGTTTTTGTTTTTCCCTCGAACTTTGCGAAATTATTCTGACACAGAGGCGCCAAAAAAGTCAGTTTTTGTATGGCGATCCTATGCTAATTTAACAAGGTAATTAACTACTTCAATGATTATTGCATCATTGCTTGATTACCCGATCATACAGTTATACAATTTATGTTAATTTAACAAGGTGATTAACTACTTCAATATGTATTACATCGTTGCTCGATTACCCGATCATACAGTTATACAATTTAGGTCAATTTGCCATTCTATCTTGTTTTACAATTACATTCCTGTGGTGGTTTTCACTTTTGTTTCGTTTGTCGATTTCGTTATAAATATTACTAATAGCCGCTCAATATGGCTGTTAATCCTTTCCCACTTGTAGACGCATATTTGACGCATCTGCAGCAGACGACTTTTGAAAGAATTGTGACAAAGAAGAAATTGCTCAAGACGAGCAATTTCTCCTTTTGCCACAATTGTTTCAACTCTTTTTAATCATTAAACTCTCACTTATTGAGATTTTTCCTGTTTTGTTTATAGGTTATCAAAGTCGTCTGCTGTAGATGTGTTGTATGTGGGAAAGAGTTAATTACCTGGACGCTGGTTTATCACCGATTTCCCGTATCTCATTGTCCGTACATTTAAAAGCATACTATCGCTTAAAATGTAACTATACCGTTAAATCAGAGACATATATATAAATACATATGCCAGATGTATGTCACTGGTATAATGGAGTATCTTTATATTATTGGTATTAAAAGCATACTTGAAAGTGTAAAAAACCTAAACTGCATACGCTTTCTTTTTTTGTAAAAGATTTATAAAACTTTCTCAATGTAAACTAACTGTTACATTGCTGTCAACTTTTTCAGGTTTGTTTATAGAAAATCTCACTGAACGCTCGATCACGTGATAACATATATTTTGCAGACATATGGATATATCTACACAGCGACAAGTTTATTCTCACTGAAAATGACACGTATACACATGTTCCGATACCACGCTCATGAATAACTTAATTTTCTCAACTGTTTATAGGTTTGTAAGTAAATGACTTTGTGTACAAACAAAGTAACCATAAACCTCAGCGAAGTTATAGATAATATACTATCTTTGCATTGTTGCATGCAAATATACTTTCATTTCCGGTTCGATCCCCAACCGGGTAATGCTAAAAGTAAATAAAATATTGTATTAATTGCTGTCCCTCTTTATCGCTCAGGGCAGAGCGATTAGCAATAAGAATAGCTGATAATTTACATACACAAGAATAACTGATAATTTACACAAGAATAACTGATAATTTACACAAGAATAACTGATAATTTGACAAGAATAACTGATAATTTACACAAGAATAACTGATAATTAACACAAGAATAACTGATAATTTACACAAGAATAACTGATAATTTGAGAAGAATAACTGGTAATTGCCCTAATACAACTGAACAATTGTTAAATGCGGCGTAAAACACCACACAACCAAACACACTTCATTCCATGGACAGAGTAACGATCTTAACTTGATCTCAACCTTATTTTCGAAGCTAGTATGATATTAAGTATGAACCGCTTGGTTCTTCTTTTAACTTGAACTATACAAAACTGCTGGTTTAACTTCGCCGTTTAAAATAGTATATATATTTATATATAATCTTTATTTCCTCCAATATAGTTGATGCAAGGCGTCGATCTCGCCGGAAAAGACTGCATATACTACTATTTGACTACAAGTACCATTTTACCCTTTCCCCATTTCAGATACAATTTGACTAATTTTTAACAGACGAATGATAATGATCATATTGAAATCAGTATAAATAAAGATACGTATAAGTATTGAAAAGAGTTGAAATAAAAGCACTGAAAGTGCTGAAGGTCTGGGACCTGTAGGACGGTTGGGGAAGTAGCGAACATGTGAACGGAAATAACAATTGCAGCTTATGTTTATGTATTTATTGTCAAGAAGTTGAAAGATCACATCAACAATATTAAATATTATGAAACTGCCAATTTGAAAACAGGAGGACATTGCTGGCACTTTGTCGCTCACCTAAGTGCAAGATATCAAACGTATACACATTTATTTCGTTAAGAATCAAAGGAAAATTTGACAGCAGGTTTAGGCAGAATATTTTTAAGTTTCTGCATTATTATATTGAGAAATATGTCAATGTTAAATCAACTTCCATTACGTAGAAATAATTCTCTAAACCATGTACTAGACTGGGAGAAAGTGTTTGATCAATGCAAAACTCATCAAGATAATTATTCTGACAAAAATTCAAAATGCGGCCTACAGAGTATTTTCAAGATGTTCCTTCAATTGACCTAGTGACCTAGCTCTAACCCGGCATGGCCCATATCAGATATTATTAAGATAAATGTTGTAACCAAATTTTAAAACATGTGTCTTCTACAGTGTTGACAACATTTTCCTTCAATTTGGCCTAGTGACCTAGTTTTTAAACAGACATGACCAATATTCAAACTTTGCCTAAATATCATCAAGACAACCATTCTGAAACAATTTCGACATGCTCAAGTTAAAAATGCAGCATCCAGAGTGTTAACAAGAGTACCCTTCAATTTGGCGTAGTGACCTAGTTTCTGACCCAATAGGACCACTAGTTTAACTTGGCCTAAATATAATTCAGACAAAATTTCAAGCTGCTGAAGCTAAAAACGCGACCTGTAGAGTGTAAACAAGATTTTCCTTCAATTTGGCCTAGTGACCTAGTTGTTGACCCGGCTATACCCATATTCTAGATATAATTAGGATCAACATTCTGACCTAATTTTAAACTGCTGAAGCGGAAAATGAGGCACTGTTAACGAATTTTCTTTCAATTTGATCTAGTGACCTAGTTTTTTAACAGACATCACCAATATTTTTTAGATACAGTTTTAACATACTCAAATTAAAAATGCAGCCTCCAGAGTGTTAACAAGATGTCTCTTCAATTTGACCTAGTGACCTAGTTTCTGACCCAATATGACCCATATTCGAACTTGACTTAGATATTAATAAGACAAACATTCTTACGAGAATGCCGTTTATATCTCCACGGGGCTTGCGGGCACCTGTACATCGCGATCGGGTCGCCCGGTTGAGGGAGCGGTGGGCGCGTGCACGCTACCGCTACAATTTAGTTCTTGTTGCGTTGGTGGCTGAAGAGGAGAGGCATGGTCTTATTCATTGCACTGCCATTCTCCCTTTCTTGTGGGTTCTGCAATCTCATTCTCATTCAAGCCTTCCATCGGTTCTAGGTCACCTTGTAGTACTGTTACTCTGACACTTTTGTGATAAACTGTGTGTTAACTTGTTACCTTCTGTAAAGAGCGCGACTCGGTGATCTGATGAATGATGCGATGAGCCGGCTTTTATAACCTGTAGTGTTATGGGTCGAGTAGCAACAGCGGTATGTCTGTGGTCCGGTTGATCACGCTTGTGTTGTACTCTCCTCTCAAACAAATGGCACCTGCAATTGAATAAATCAGTCTATATTTTCGCATTGTACCCGTACAACTTGCTTCGACAGGGTAAGTACCGAGACCTTTTTGGTTTGTTAGGGCCATTCGGCATGTACGAAAAGTGTACTGTCTTATAACAGTAAAACGTGTGAAAACAGAGAAAAAGAATGACTGATATCTGCACTGTAACACCTGATAGCCATTTTCTTACGTAAAGCAACCTAAATTGCATACACGACTACCGCAAAGTGCTGTATTCAACTATCTGTTTTTCGATAAAAGGTAGGAGAGACAGTCACAGAGCTGAATTCAACCATCGGTAACTCGATAAAAGGCAGGAGACACAGTCAATATGAAGAGTAAATCATCGGTTTCTCGATACAAGGCAGAAGACACAGTCAACATGCAAAGTTTAATTATCTGTTACTTGATACAAGGCAGGAGACACAGTCAAATTCCAGAGTTTAATCATCGTCATATGCAGAGTTTAATCCTCGGCTACTTGATACAAGGTACGAGACACAGTCAACATGTAGAGTTTAATCATCGGTTACGTGATAAAAGGCAGGTTGCACAGTCAACATGCAGAGTTTAATCCTCGGTTACTCGATACAAGGCAAGAGACACAGTCAACATGCAGAGTTTAATCATCGGTTACTTGATACAAGGTAGGAGACACAGTCAACATGTAGAGTTTAATCATCGGTTACTTGATACAAGGCTGAATTCAGCAATCTCTAACTCTTATAAAAGGCAGTAGACACAGTGCTGATTTAAACCATCTGTAACTCGATAAAAGGCAGAAGACAAAGTCAACATTGCTGAATTAAACCATTGTAACTCGATAAAAGGCAAGAAACTCGGTAAAAATGATGAACTATCACATCTTTAACTCAATAAAGGCAGGATAGACAGTCAACATGCTGCATTCAATCATCTGTAACTCAATAAAAGGCAGGAGACACAGTCAAAATGCTGAATTTAACCATCTGCAACTCGATACAAGGCAGGAGACTCAGTCAAAATGCTAAATTAAACCATCTGCCACTCGATAAAAGGCGGAAGAAACAGTCAAAATCCTGAATTCAACCATCTGTAACTCGATAAAAAGCACGAGAGAAAGTCAAACTAACTATTACCGATCTACATACCAGGAATTAGAGAAAGTAAATAAGTTAAAATACAATCTAGATTTGCTCCATCCACAAACAATGATTATATGATCCGAAAAAAACAACAACAGTGAATAAAGCTTTACCGCTTTCCCACATTCACCAAATCCGCAGTAGACGACTTTGAAAACATTTAGAAAATATATGCACACTCTCTATAAATGAACGAAAACATAATGAATACAGTTGAAAACAATGTGGTAAAAGGAGAAATTGCTCATAGTGAGCAATTTCTCCTTTTCCAACCATGCTTTACAAAATCGTCTGCTGAAGAGGCGTATCAATAAGATATAATTCTTCATTCCTTCGCTTAGAAGTTACAGCTTCAAAACGACGATGCGATTATTATTTTTTTTCCAGATTTACTAGATTATTTGGCAACCAACAACATACATAACTGTATTGTAGTGGATTTTCTTATTTTGAGACTAAGCTGATGATCTATTTTTAGAAGGGGATTCCAAAAGTAGACCATAGCCTGGTCATGTGACAAATTGTCCTTGTTCATAAAATAAATGCATTAACATTTTTAGTCACGTGATCTGTTAAGAGCCAATCAAATAGAGCGAAACTCAGTGCTTAAGAACAAAGCTAAAAAAAAGGTGTTCTTGCCAAGAACATGTTGTTGATACGCTTGTAATATACCAACAACTATCATCAGAATACATCAACATATTCCAACACATTTTGAATACTTGTATGTCTGCGTGTCTGATGACTGTGCCCAATTATGTACATTTTTGTTACTTTTAGGACACCAAAATAGCCCCGTCTGGCGATTTCGGGTCTCAGCCCTTTCCAACATACAACACATCTGAAGCTGACGACCATGGAAACATAACGTATATTAGATTATTTCGTCAAACAATGAACTTCTAATGTTCAACACTCCCCAAAAACTGAGAACTTATAATATGTTTAAAGATACTTTCCAACTTGAAACATATGTTAATCTAAATTTATTAAAGAGCGAACGCTCATGTTTAGCTCAGCTAAGATGTGGTATACTATAGTAGGTTCTACGAATACCGTGTTATCACGAATACCAAGGTAAACACAATTATAATAAGCACTAACAAATAACAAAGAAATGGGTCATTTTTGGAAAATATGATTAAATTGTGCCAATAAGAAAATCTAACAAATTGAATCTAAAAAAAAGTGTAAATAAGTTCATAGTTCGGAACAGTTAATAAATTAACATTTTAATTAAATATAATTGTTCTAGTGACAACTGTTTTATAGGATAATCATTGTCACATTAAATCTAACAATCTTGTAAACAGTTGATACAACAGGACCACTGTACTAGTGTTTTTTGTAATTACACCGGTGAGTGATTTCCTCCCTTGAATGTCTATTTCAAAATGGCTGCAGATGGACTCGATCTTTCGAACATTGCACAGAAGTGAATGATTATTGTGTGTAAGTTAATTAACAAGGACATATAAAGGAACAAATGACACTGAAAATAATTTACAGTTAAGTTTGCTTTATTATTATTTTTTCAAAAAAAACGTAAGTACTCCGATAATAGGGAGTCCCATCCTACCACTAATGATTGATACCGGTCAATATGTTGGGTAACAGATATATATGCGAACATGTGTATTCTGCAATAAGACAGAGACTGACACAGAAACTCATTTCGTGATATTTTGTGACTACTACAGTGAAATACGTAGAAACGTATTTGGTGATATATTTGAAAAAGGCACTTTATAAACTTATCACCAAAAACTTGCGTTTTTTAATGAAACATCATGTGCAAAGTTATGTAAATATGTTGCAAAAGAGTTTTGCCATAGGAGGAGATTTGAATATAATCACAGATGAAGACTTAGATGATTGATTGATTAATTGATTTATTATGAATTATTGATTGATTGATTGATTAGTTGGTTAATTGGCTAGTTAATTCATTCGTTTATTCATTCATTCATTCGCTCATTCATTTGTACATTCATTCATTCATTCATTTAGTCATTCGTTCAGTCATTCGTTTACTTATTCGTTTACTCATTCGTTTACTCATTCGTTCATTCATTCGTGCATTCGTTCATTCGTTCATTCATTTATTCATTCAGTTCGTTGACGAGTAGATGGTTACTTGGTTGAGAGATTGGCTGATTCATTGATTCATTGATTTATTTATGTGCTTGCTGTTTCTTTACTTTGTTCATGTTGATATATTGTCGTCACCCAGTTTTATTTTAAGGCTGTATATTAATGTGACCTTTGGGGAATCCGCTGTGGTCGAGTGGTTAGCGTCGGGGATTTCGAAACCGGGTGTCCCGGGTTCGATCCCCAGTCGCGGCACTACGGTCATGGTGGAGTGCCCTTGGGCAAGGCACATTTTCTAGCCTAGTACTGGTTTGTTTACCCAGGGATCATGAATAATTAGATTTAATTGCGCGCTAAATGACCTTAGCTGTCGATGCGCCATAAAACAATATACATTCATTAATGTGACCTTTACTAATCGCTTCGGTAAAGGCCTTTTAAACATACATGTTATATTAATCACACTATTGTTAAGAAAGTTTCAGGTTATACATGTTTTATTTTGCATCCGTGCTACGTCTTCTTAAAACAGATTTCAAAATGTACGGGATAGTCAGTGAATGGTAATACTACCTGTATTAACATGTTCAAGTATAGGGTGATTTCATATTATATTATTGTACTTATAGAGTCCACTCCATTTGCATGAAAGCTTAAGTTATATCGTTATATCGATTTCCTTTTGTAAACACAAAAAGGAATTGAGCGCTTATAGCACTGATTATCTGTTATTGTACTTAGACTTATGTCAGTACCGTTTCGGATTATCGTTCTATTTAAATGCAATAGATATGTTAAAGCCCTTTGTATCAAAAGTATATCATACCTCCTAAAGTGCATAGCAACTCTGAAATAGTGATGGTTTCTTTCCGGGGTGCAAAAACTACATCTTGTACAAGCTGTAGCTTCGGCCTGCTCGAACGAGACCATCGATATAAATGTATATGTGTCTCCAAGGACCACAAACTGATAGAAATACATGAACTTACGTACATAGACATTACCTTTATATGAAGTGACATATAGGCCCACGGGGTCGGTTTTTTCCCCAACAAACTCTTTGTATTGTGTTTTATTAAATGCTATACACTTGTTACTTAAAAAAAAGATTTTCTTTCTTACCTACTTACTTACTTATAGACAAAATATAGAAAATATCTATAAATTGGAGTATAATTATTATTTAGTTTTAAAATGCGTTTACATGCGAGAAAAGGTTAATGTATCAGACTACAGCGATGACTCAACTGACTCTGTGCATATGCGCTATCTCACCAGGGCATTCACTGTCCGTCTATATGTTCCAAAACCCTTGATGTATATTCTGGTAAAATACTTGAAGTGTCGGCAAAACTAGTGGGACTTAAATTGTACTTTCAATGATACCAATATGGACCCCGCATTGTTAGACGAGACACAATTATTGTACTACCTAAATATATTTCAGCCAATGCATCCTCACATACTGATATGTTCGCCAAGTATGAGAAAGGTAACGTTAGCGTTTACAAAAGATTGCTAACACGCTGGTTTTCCCTTTAATCTGCCAGATAACAACATTAGACACCTTTGCAGCTTGAATATCTTTGGGAAACAGAATGAAGGTAAATGGCTGAACTTTCGATCATCAAATGCTTTTCAAGTCATTTTGTCATCCCCAGAATAGGCTTATTATAGACCAATATAATCCAAGCGTATGCAAATAATGAAACATTGCGGAAGAAATCTTGGAATTATTTTCATATTTACATCAATGAAAACAACTTCCAAACAAAGATTTGTTAATGTAAATCGGAACACATAACGGATTACGTGTCTTTAAACTTGACCCTGTGACGGCTGGAACCGATTTCGTGTGGCACTGTGTAGAGTGCGCATGCGCACCGCACCGTCTATCCAAGTCAGCGATTGGTTATGGCACAGCGAATGAACTCACTGTGTAAAATATCTATTGTTTTCTTAACAGAGATATGTAGGTCAATAGTGACGTGTGCTTTTCCATTATTCTGTGTTGTAACATGTTGTGTATATTTTGTTAAACACATGTCACTTTAATAAACTATTTACTTAATTACTTATGTGTATAGATTGGAAAGGTGAATTGAACCAATTGTATTGTGGTGAGACTCAATGAGTCATTTCTTATTCCTGTCCAAACCTGTTTACAAAACTGCAGCGGACGACTTTGAAAACATCTTTGCCAAAATGTGAAAAAATCGCCACAATTTCCTCAATTAAATTATTGAAAAGAGTTGTAAACATAGAGGCAATAAGAGCCATTGCTCATTATGAGCAAAAATCCTCCGTGGCCGAGTGGTTAGCGTCGGGCATTTGGAACTGGCGTTCAGGGCTCGACAGAAACAAATCTGAACTGTTAATTAACCGATATATAACTGCTCACTCTGACACATGTGTACGTTACATTCAATTTTCATTTTAAGCGGAGTCGAACTTAAGCGGAGTCGAACATAAACCTAAACACGGTTATTCTCTGTTGTTTGTAAAATGCATTGGATTCTCGTGATGTTGTTGGCTGTAGTTTGCGGCTTACAAAGGCGGCATGAGATTTATAATATATCCCGCCTCTACTATTTAGTATCAAATGGCTAATAATAAGTACATTATAATAATAATATAAAGGTAGTCTTCTGTTAGTAGGATTAGACCAATATATAATAAACATCAAGAGCGCCCTTAGTGGACCAATATAACATACATCAAGAAACGCCCGGAATATTCCAATATCTAACATACATATTGTATCAAGAGACGTCCGGAATCGACCAATTGATAACATACATCAGGAGAAGCCAGGAATAAAACAATATCTAACATACATCTAGAGATGCCATGAATAGACCAATATCTAACATGCATCAAGAGACGCCCGGAATAGACCAATATCTAACATACATCTTACATCAAGAGATGCCTGGGATAGACCAATATCTAACATACATCTTACATCAAGAGATGCCTGGAATAGACCAATATCTAACATACATCTTACATCAAGAGATGCCTGGAATAGACCAATATCTAACATACATATTACATCAAGAGATGCCTGGAATAGACCAATATCTAACATACATCTTACATCAGGAGATGCCAGGAATAGACCAATATCTAACATACATCAAGAGACGAACGGAATAGACCAATATCTAACATACATCTTACATCAAGAGATGCCAGGAATAGACCAATATCTAACATACATCTTACATCAAGAGATGCCTGGAATAGACCAATATCTAACATGCATCTTACATCAAGAGATGCCTGGAATAGACCAATATCTAACATACATCTTACATCAAGAGATGCCTGGAATAGACCAATATCTAACATACATCTTACATCAAGAGATGCCAGGAATAGACCAATATCTAATATACATCTTACATCAAGAGATGCCAGGAATAGACCAATATCTAACATACATCTTACATCAAGAGATGCCTGGAATAGACCAATATCTAACATACATCTTACATCAAGAGATGCCCGGAATAGACCAATATCTAACATACATGCAACGACACCGTAACAAAACCTATACCCGAGTGTCGCGTTACCTCATCACTGATTTACCCTTTTACATTGTCATTAAATCTGCAACAGACGACTTTAACATATAGTTAAATCATCGCATATATCTTAAATGAAGGTATGATTACTGAAAAAAATACATTGTGGCAAAAAAACTAAATACTCGTTTTGAACAATTTCTCCTTTTGTCACAATGTTATCAACAGTCGTCTGTAGCAGAGGCGTCAGAAAGCCTCTTATGTTGGAAAGGCTCATTTTATCTGTCAAAGGCAAGCAGTTATCATCGGTTGATAATTGTTTCATTGCTTTTTTCATATTATTTATACTTTGATATTTTATCCTATATTCTAAATGTTAACACAGAGCCCTGTGTTGCTGTATTTTAGACATCTCATCTCCTTTTAAAATATTCATCCTGTCGGGGAATATGAAAATTGAGTTGCTAATATGCTAATGTTATGTAGCATATCTTCAAGATCATGCATCTGCAAACAATGAGTTAATCGATCGTAAAATTATAATGATTAATAGTGCGGCATATTAAAGTAAGTGACTTGTTGATTCCCGGTCCCACAATAGGTAATGTCCACACTGCAACTAAAAGTATTTTAGGTTCGATAGTAACTTTTTTCATCTTTGTTGATCTTTCAATGTATAGCAGCATGATTCAGCTGTTTTTCACAATACGGAATCTACGCCAAATGGATTACTTTGGTCGCTTAACAAATATCCCTTTGGACGCCATTTTGTTATGATAATCAATCTCGAATATTATGAAGTATGAATATAATATACGTACATTTACACACTGTCGATTTAGAAAAAAGATACGTTTGTCACAATGTTTTCAGACGTCTTCTGCTGCAGAAGCGTCAGAAAGCGTCTATATGATGGAATGGGTTAATGCGTTTGTAGGTCCTTTATCGGTTTCTGCAACGTTGTTGAAAATATGTTAATACTGGTTTCAGTCTTTTTTCCAAAACTGATTATAACATTTATTCATAGAATTGTTAGCACTCATATGAGCCGTCCCGCGGGAAAACCAGCGTTATGGCCTCTGCGTAATGTATCGACACAGAACAGACTGTCGGGTAAGCCTGCGCGGCATGCTTAGGCTGATCCGGGTCGATACTTTACGCAGAGTCCACACTGTTGGTTTTCTCGCGGGACGGCTCATATTTTGAATCTTGTTTAAATATACATGACTTTACAACAATGCATCTATTGCAAATGACTCAAATCCTTTACAGGTGTTTGGATACAAGTCTTTAACACTGTTTCGATTGAAGTCATTTTAATTTTATTGAGTGTTGATGCCTCGAGTATCTGTGGTGGGAGATTACTCCAGTGATATATATACCCTGTTACTATAACTACTCTTAAGTAGTAGTGTATTTCGTCAATTTGGTCAAAAACTAAATAATAAGTCCATTTTTGTTTATCCTGAAACAGAGGTAGTGTTCTAAATATATATTACAACTAAATTTAAATGTTCTTTAATAAGAAAAAGGCAAAAAGTCATAAGAACGCTAATTATATTTTCCAGTGCAAAAAAAAAAAAACAATATTTTCGAAATAATGACTTCTTGCACCAAAACATTTTAACATTTCAAACAAATTGTTGGTGCAAGAAAGATATATGTTCATCCTCTGTATACAAAATGACATGCGTTACACTTATTTCTGTTTATGAATCATTTTCCTATAGATAATTGTTGACACCTCTGCCGCAAAAACAATTTGAAAAAGCATTGAAGTAAGAGGAACGATTGCTCTTGTAGAACAATATTTCCTTCAGTCTATAACAGTGTTTTATTATTATATCATCTGAAAATGTTTAGTTTCATTTCGTCAGACGTTTTAATCTATACCTAGGATCTCTCCATGTATAATAAAAAATATCAGCTAATATTTCAAGAACTCTTAAGGACTAAGGTATTTGCTCTTGGTTTGAATAACTTGTATTTGTGATCTAGTGATGTAGCAACGTTGTCCATTGTTAGTAATTCCATTGATGTTTTGACGATTTCGTTTATAAGTGTGTATGTTGGTGTGTCAATAACCTTCTGTAGTCCTAGTTATAATTGTCTTTCAGGATAGGTCTTTCATTTTAGATTTTAGATTACCTAGGATCCTGAAGGATCTTAGTTGATCATTAAAACATGATTTTGCATATTATTGCACGAAGATCGCTTAACTTAAGACGCAATTCCAGGTGTGGCATAACTAGAGATTTTTTAAGTTTTTATAACATTTCTTTGTTCATGAATTTACAAGACATTACTATGAGTCCTAGATTACGCTATGTCAAATAAGTTTGACATTGTATAAGTTTTTTTAGATATTAGGTTTATTTCGAAAGAGACTCCAAAGTATTTGTCGTGGTCAGCATCTTGAATATTGTTCACGACATTGTGATGCAGCAATGCTAGACAAGAAAGCAGGTTACATGTATATATATATATATATATATATATATCACTTTTTGGGGGAAACGTAAGCCCTGTTGTCGTGTCAGCATGTTAGGCTGTATTGCTTACAGCGCTATGTAATTAAGCTTATGACACCACGAACGCGCATGCGTATTTGGATAACAACACCTATATATCACACTGGGCTCTTTCCAAACTTTATTTCGCAGCAACCTTGCTGTCATAATTAGAACTGACAAAGTCATTTGATACCAGAAACATGGGTGCGGTTGAATTATCACTTTGGTTCGTGTCTCTTTTCCTGTGTTCAAGCGCTCTAGAAAAAGGTAATTTCTTTGCATTATTTATTATTTCTTTTACTTGCTATAATTTGTTTTGTATTTCATTGCAATAATAACTACACGTCTATTGAAATGTTAACACTCATAAATCATATAAGGAATTAAAATATATTTTTTTTATTTTTTTAAGAATTAAGTAAATAATATGCAATATGAATGTTTTCGTCCTTAATTTAACAAGGCATTTAACAAACTATTGTTACTGAATTTTAGTTGAGGAATATGTAAATTGGTATTAGTAATCAAGAAGGACAATTTATAGATAAACTGATATATCGTGGCTCCACTGGTTGAAAGAACTAGCATTCATTTAAACACAAAATATGGTGTAAATCATAAATTTGTAATGTAATACATAACATAGATTTCCTGAATATGAAATGGTGCAGTCCGTGTATTAGTGCGGGCCACATTAATAGATAGTTATCATCGATTAAGATGGTTGTCTCTACCATTGTCTATTGCGCCATGTTGCAATTTGGCATTGCTCCGTCAGCGCCATCTTCGATAGCCAAAGGTGATTTATCAGTTATAGTCCCATAATTGCCATTGGATTAGGATTTTTTAAAAGTCGGAAATCCGGTTGCGCCACTTTTCACTGGCGTAAATACACATATCATTGCGGAAATATTCCTCGGCCAATAGAATAACAAACAAATATCGGTAATCTGTAATATCTGCAATCACCATAGTAAAATATGTAAATATGTATATACCAACTGTAATGTTTTGGAAAATGAATATCACTGTAGTATTGAATGCAGCCTTTATCGCGATTAACGATTGAAATATAGTTTTAGAAACGATTCGTGTGTCAATTTAAAGTATTAATAAAAGGCTATACTTCGTTATTCATTATCTTTTCCCACTAATTCACATATTTGGGCAAGTTATTTCTCGAATTTTCTTCGACATAAATGCGAGCAATAAATAACGGTAATCTCGGATGCCATATGGTTTGTTTACTTGCGTCCCGATCATTTATTGTGTATTCGTTAGTTACTTTGTTTGTGTTTGTATTTTAATTTTATAAAATCAATTGGCAGATAACGCTTTGCTTTTCATTTTTTTTTCGGTAAAGCGTTGTGTGCCAAGAAAACTGTATTTAGTACAGCAACAACATAAGTATTTTCAGTTTGTTTAAAAGATCTAAATGAAGTTTCAAACACCATAAACTGTCTCCTTATAAATGTTGCATATTAGGTAGTATATTAATTCTGATATTTAAGAACATTTTCCATGTATCTTGATTATATTCAAAAATTATGTTCACAGTTTGACCCAGAAATCATGTAAAAAGAGGTTAAATCCGTCACTTATACTTCCAATATATTGAAATGGGGGTGAACAAATTAGGTTCGGGACCTAATACCTAGTGAAACTTGTCGTATGCTTTGCATTACCAGTTTAGTAATTAATAGTCTTAATCTAAAACTTTATTCAATAAAAAAAAAAAATGTAAATAAAAATGTAAATTAAATATTAATCTTTATTTCCTTAACATTTGATGATTATATAAAAGAAACCAATACACATCAATGAAAACAAAACATGGAATATTATAAACAGATGAAAAGACATAGAAATATTAAAAAAATAGTGAACTGATGCTTATGAAAAACACTAAATGATGAGAAAAATAGACATACATTGATATTGAAAATGCAAACATTACCACAATGTAACATGCACGAACCTAACTCAAACTGCGCTCGTTTTAAGGCTCAGCATTTTCTTTATAAATAATGTCATCAACAAGGAGACGACGATCATGTTCAGAAAAAAGGAGGTTCCCTCAGAAGAAGGTTATGATTAAACTGGAAAAAGCATTGAATTTCACTGCAAACGATTTCAACTATATAATTCAGAAAACATATGGTATGAGCGGTGTAAACTAACCTTGTTTTATATTTGTGTGTAGTAACACACTTGCCTATGCATCAGTGCTAAAGGATCCAATTAAATTCTGATTAACGTAACCTTGACGAATAGTGCAGACCCATATCAGACTGAACGGATGCTCTGGATGATCTAGATCTACACATATACACTGGACACACATGCCTTTAATGTGGTATTCGCAGGGCGTTGCTCATAAATTATCTTCTCTAAATTGACAGAAACGATGTATATACACAATATGACTGTCCTACCTTGGCTTAGCATTGGTGATTCGAAATTGTTTGAGTTTCCACATGAATTGCAATACGATGTTAATCATTCTGATGGTCAGTTTAACCTTCTCGTAACGAGGCATTACGGACACTCCCTTGCCCATCTACAGCAGACTGACGGTTTGATGATAATGGTACCAGCGGACAATGTAGGTTTGGTTTTTGACTAAATTCTAATTTTGGCCTACCTTTGGGATTTTATACAAACGTCATGTCGACGGTTTATGATCATAGACTGACTTCAATTGATTTTATTGTAAATAATAATTATGTCAATACCTCTAAAGATCGGTTTTCATATGACGTGGTCCATTTGTTAATTTGATGTAGAAAATTTACACAAAAACCCAGACCTTTGTATTTCGTTTCAATAACACAGGTAAGTTAGAGGTCAAAGCGTTCGTTTCCTGAGTTTAAAAACACAAATTGCGCCAGCCACGTACATGTATCTTCAGCTCTATACAATTCTCCTGGAAATTTGAAAGCAATCAATTCAAGTCATAACATGTAATAGGCATGTTCATCTTCTTACCACAATGTTACATGCACGAATCTAACTCGAACTGCATTTGTTTTAAGGCTCAGCGTTTTTTTAAATAAATAAAGTTAAGAACAAGGAGTCGACGATCGTGTTCAGAAAAAGGAGGTTCCGTCACAAGCAGGTCATCATTAACCTGGAAAATAACATTGAATTTCACTGCAAAAGATTTTAACTTCATGTAGTTATAATTGACTGAGAAAGGAGAAGGTACACTAATAGCCCTAATAGGCCCTGTCTCAAAACTTTAGTATATCTTGATATAATCAAAATGCTTATATTGGTTTCTATTGCAATGTTTCTTATTATCATTAAAAGATAGGCTAATTATTAAGCATATTTGTATTTTAAACATGTTTACATAACATTTCTATTTTATGTTCTCTCCCCTTTGTATGCTATCAACACTAACACATATGACCGGTCCCGCGAGAAAACCAACAGTGTGGACTCATAAAAGTATCAATCCGGATCAGACTAAGCATGCCGCGCAGGCTTACCCGGATATACACTTTTCGCCTCCTGTGGATTTTCCTTTTCAGGAATCATTACTATATACCTCTATCTCCCTGAGACGGAATGTGTCGGCCAGGATCAGTAGATGCGCTGAATGCGCAGGCTGATCTGGATCAATACATTACACAGAGGCCTTAATGTTGGTTTTCTCGCGGGACGGCTCAAATATGGTAAGATATAAATGGTTTTGTTTGAATAACTCATGTTGCATCTTTTTATAAATGTATCTGTTATTGTATGTTTGTTGTGATTTAAAATTTTATTTTGTCCATTGTCATTTTGAATCAATAGCAATGATTTGCCATAAAATTGAAATTGAAAAACACTACATTTTAACTGCATGTTATTCTGTAGAGCCAATACGGTAAGAAATACATTTTCTTTGTTTCGTCTCGATCGATTGCAGCGAAAAAACAAAGTTATGAAAAGAAGTCCTATTTAATAAGTTACCCGGTATCTATGGTAACACAGAGATGTAGACTTGTGATATATATTTCTCCATTTACTATATATATTAGATGAAACAAATGCAATTTAACCGAAGGTTTTATAAGTTTTTTGTTGTAAAATGAAATGTGCAACTATACCACTATTCTAAATGAAGAGCATTTCAGGTTCCTATGGAAAAACAATATGTATTCAGCAAATCAAGTTATATTAAGGTACTTTTGTCTTTATTGCGAGAAATTTCAACGGAATAAACTACACAATGCCTATTTACAAATACAAGTGAATTGTTATAAATAAATAGACCAGAGCAAATATTATTACTCACTAAAATGCACACTGACTCCAAGTTAATAACATTGATTCATGTCTGTAAATAAGTAAGTACTGGGTCAACGGATTGTTGTAAAAGGAAAACATGCGCATAATTGTCTTACAATAATAGTTTCGCTTATTAATCTATGACCTGTATCCCCTATTTTCGACATGATTATGAAGGCTTCAGTTGTATGAGGGAAATCATTAGTATGTTTCTTCCAGCGTCAAATAGCCGTTTACATGGATGCGGAGGAGAAGACATTGCTGACAGTACGGTGTGACGTTATGACGGGTATCTGTTCACTCGTTAGTATCCATTTAACAATTCACCTGATACTGACGATTTATACCATACAGAAGATTTCTTATTCCTCATGGGAAAACCAACATTGGAAATAATGTTTCAAAATGTTACCTACAATGTATAAGATTTATTAGTTAATTGTTTCAAAGCATACGACATTAAAATGTCATTTTAGCTCATACCAAGTGTCTCATGTCATTTCAAAGGGAATTGTTCGCTTTCCCAGTTCGGCTTTTCTGATGATGTACCGTGCAGGTACTGCCCGGCAAAATAGGTCCCATATCATTAAACTGAAAGGGGATAAAGCAAACATTATCAAATTAGATTTCACGGCGACCACTTACCTAACGTGTGACTTCCTCGCAACTTTACTCCATAACATTTATCCCGGGAAACCAGATAAGCTCATTGGTTGATGACGAATCACAGTCGTCACATTGACGTTTGTCATTTATCGGAAAGAAAGACTGAACGGGATTCGAACCCACGACTCCTGGTGGATTGATATCCCTCGTAGAACTTAGCATTGTATTGTTTATATTATGGACCGGTCGCCTAGATATTTAAATGAAATATTTGAATCTCGAATCGTACTACCGGTTGAACTATTGAGGCGTGGTACTCGCCATGCGCTTAGTAAAATCAGCTTCGAACGTTTATGGGGGAAATGCTTTTTACTCTCAATACCAATAACTATATACTTATATAATGATAAATTAAACCTTTTACGTAAACAAGACGATGTATGACGCCTCTGCAGCAGACGACTTTTGAAAACATTATGGCAATAGGAATAATTGCACATAATTAGCAATTTCTCATTTTGCAAAAATGTATTCAACTCTATTGCAAACTTGAACTTCATTTGTCGTGATATTCGATATATATGAATTTACATGTTTAAAAAAGTCTGCTAAGGATGTGGTGTATGTGGGAAAGGGTTTAGCCTTGTCTAGCGAATTTAGGTGTAAGTGACCCTCTGTAACAGAAGCATACGGTACACTGTGACCCTCTGTAACATGATCATACGGTACATTAGGTATAAGTGACCCTCTGTAACAGGATCATACGGTACATTAGGTATAAGTGACCCTCTGTAACATGATCATACGGTACATTAGGTTTAAGTGACCCTCTGTAACAGGATCATGAAGTACATTGGGTTTCATTTATCCTCTGTAACATGATCATGCGGTACATTTGATATAAGCGACCCTATGTAACAGGATCATACAGTACATTGGGTATGATTTATCCTCTGTAACATGAAAATACGGTACATTTGGTATAAGTGACCCTATGTAACAGGATCATACAGTACATTGGCGTAAAACTGGTCTGGCTACACTTTTAGATTATTTTCGGAATATGCTTTTAAATCTAAATAACATTAAGGCGGACAGGGAAGACTACGTTTGCACATGGTTTATTTAAGTTTTTACTGTATGCGGATGCGAAAAAAACTCAAATTGCAAGAAGCTGCTCATCATACATTTCTGACTGTAATGACATTTTAGTCTGGCTACCTGTACCACGCCGGGATTGTATGGACTATTTCACCATTCGAAGGGGAGCCAGACACGTATCATGCTGTTCTTGAACGACTTGATGTCAAGAACGCCCTTGAAATAGTAGTACAAGATGGCGATATTTGGAGACAGCACAAAGGTATGTTTCGTAAACATTTTAAAGATAATCAACACCTTATGATAACTGACCTATGGGAGTTATCGGCCACTGTAGATTCGCATTAGTCTGCACCTCTGCGAAGTATGATCGAGATCTTCCCTGTTCATCAAACAATCACTCGTGGAACTTCTAGAATGAGGTTTTGCGCCAGACACAGATCATTGAAATGTGCAATCTTACCGGAACAGTCAATCACCTGAGAAAGAGGTATAATTTGTAAAACATAATACGTATCCTTACATAATTATACTGACGACCATAATTCATTCTAGTATGTTATCATGCCGTTTTTGACACGTTCACTCTTCCCATTGACTATCTGATTATGTATACAAAGAATGCTTTATTATACCAGGAAAGTAGATAAGAAACGTAGATGATATACGTCCCTGGTTTTACTCTCTAGCAGTTATGCATTTGGATATGTATCCGGATCAACATGTATATTGATCAGTATCAATATTAGTATCAGTAAAAGTAACGGTAGCTCTCTCTATATATATGTGTGTATGATATACATGTAATATAGATCTTAATTTCATTCTGGCCTGAAGTTAAGTTGTAACTATGAATGGGCGAAAAACTTCTTGATTTGGTGTTTAAAAGAAGTTCTGTTCATTTTTTTCAGAAAATAATACAATGATACCAGGTTTTAGATGGCCGAATCAACTTAGGTCTAGACGCGGCATCCTCCATGATAAAGCAACGAAAACGACTGTATGCAATATCATCGAAGTTATGGCAGTTGCTGACTATTCAGTGTGGAATTTGTAAGAATATCTAATTATTTCTATGGCCAATACCAACCTTTCAGACGACAGAGAAGTTTTTCTAACCCATTTATATTTTTGATTTAAATTTTTTTTTTGGGGGGGGTTTCTTGAGCACCGCTCGACTGTGATTTGTCTGTAGGTACAAAATGGTGCTTGTTGTTAATGTTAAGATTAGCGTTCCTCTTTAAAAGGAATTCGCCGTAGCCGAGTGGTAAAGATCAGGCAATTCAAACCGGGCCTCTCCGGTTCGCTATCCAGTAGCGGCAGATATGGTTGAGAGACCTTGTGCAAGGCGTATCTCCTAGCCAAGTACTGGTTTGTTAACCAAGGGATCATGAATAATTGAGCTGTCGTCGTAAAATATGGTGAAATCATGTTGAAAACAGTGTTAAACCTAAAACAAACAATTTCCCCTTTGAAAGTAAAATTACTTAACTGTTTCATGGTTTTGATATGTTAACTCTGCTTTCAGTTTTCTAAGTAAAGAAGCTGGTAATGTAATAAATGCCGAAAAATCTCTCAATGATCATTACAAAGCACTGTTTAGTGAGGTAAGTGTTAAGCTTTATGCTCAGATAGACACACTCAGTATATTTCTTTGTTTTGCTTTTATGCTTTATAGTCATGCAAAGGCAGGCTTTTTGTTGTGATGATACTTTATAGATGTGATACCGTTGGTTTATTCTGGGTAAAAAAGCATGCCTTTCTATGTGGTGCCATCAATGTCAAGGTCCACAATGGAAATACGGACAAAACTTGTTCCTTTGTATTGATGTGCATAACATTATTCATAAACGTTTGTATGTCCGTCTGAATGTCTGCCATTTACAGAGAGACTTATTTTATAATCAACACATGATTTTCTTCGATCACACCATCAATTGAAATACCTATCTTATTGACTTTCAACACGCTGTTGATGGATATATACTGTTGGTTGCATCGACTTCTTCAACTGTTGCAGGCTTTCAATGACGATTTTGGGTTCGATTCAGTTTACATCGATTTGTTAGCAGCACGGCCCCCTATGGCCTCACGTGGCTCATGTTCAATATACAATAATAATGAACATATATAATATAAAGCATGAGACTTTCAGGTGACCTCAACTTAAATCCCAGCTAAATACCGATGTTAAACCACTTCATAAACCCTTTTCCACATATAACACTTCTGCAGCAGCCAACTTATCATCCTTTAAATAGTTATTCTCTTTATATGAAAGTAAAGTTTAAGAGAGGGGTTGAAAATATTGTAAATACATTTATGAGCAATTTCTATTTTTGCCACAATGTGTCCAAGAGTCATCTGCGGCAGAGGCGTCAGAAAGCGTCTGTATGTGGGAAATTGTTCAAAGAGTGTTCTAATGATGAGTGCCGAGCAATTGTTTAGGCTAATTGATAAATGGACTGTTTGTATGTTCTATTATAACAGGTTGACCTGAGGTACAAGTGTTTGGAGCCTGAACGCTGTGTCCGCGTGCTGTTAGTCCATGTACTTATACAGAAAGTAAGACAGACTTAAAATAACATGGTCCCAATTCCATCATCCATACTTAATGATAAGTAATACCTTAATAATTAACAGCATATGTCTGCATTTCTGTTTACCTAATGCAAATGCCTAAAGATTGCATTACGTTTGTGTTAGTCACCAAAAGTTAACTATTTGGGTCTACTAAGTCATTTACCTTTGTTAAAACCTTTTTTACATAGTGCTAAGTAGGTTTGGTGGACATTGGAACCAGTTTTGTTTGTCTGATGCAATGGACTCGCGATAAGTCGGATATGTGATGTATCGAATATATAGTTTAACTCGAACATGTTGTTTGAACTGGGCTGTCTTTTGAAAATAAATTGACAGCGAACAATCGAATACATCTTTCCTTTCAATGTACTCTAAAAAAGGGAAGACACGATGAATGTTTGTACGACTAAGTCTAGATATGTACACCAACCTAACACCATTCACTAAACTACCGTGTCTACATAATTGTGAGTGCAGTGGACCGATTGATATATGCGCGTGTACATTGTCAATCTATCAATGACAATGACAATGACAAATATTTTATTGAAAGTAATTAGGCCACCGGCCCATAGTACAAAGCATTCTATTTAACAAATAGTATATAACTGAGAATGATGTCCTTATCATGTTTTCATTAACATATACATGAAATATGAAAATTTGTTTATGATATCAGGATTGTCGTTTTGATGCAATGTATACAAATCATCAATGTTGGTGTCACCTACATACCAATCACATAAAAATACAGTTATTTCTTGTAATGGAACATCTTGTGTCTGGTCCGATTCTTTGACATTTCTCACACCTTTCATGCATCGTTTTTACAAACCTAGGGATTTGTTCATCCATTAGATTTTCGAAAAGTAATATTCTGTTATCTTAATTTCTTTTAGACGGAGGCGGAGTCATGGTCTCGCTTCAAAGTTGGTGGAAATGTAAATGCAGTGCCTGGGGCAAATGCATGTGGAAGACTTATTTATTCGCCAGCTGATTTAGTGCTCTGTTTCACAAGGTTTGTGTAATATCAGGGTTTATTTTGTTTGGTAGAGTTCAGTAAGAAACAAGAATGTGTCGACTATAATCAAACTCCTAACATGGTGTCTGATCAGGATCTTAACTGTTTCGAGAAGTGGGAGTCTCATAATAACTCTTTTCACGTACGGAACGAATCTGTAGCCGATTACTTTGAAAATCTCGATATAGATATATATCAAATCTCTGAAAACGAAACGTAGATCATTGAACGTGTTTGAGCAGCATTGTTATTATTATTTGAACATACCATTTTACTAGTAAATGTTTATTTCTAAATGTCTAACCATAGATATAAGTGAAAGAAGCTATAAAACGTATAAACTCTCTATTATCTTTTCAGGGAGAACATAGTGCACACTCAACCAACAATAGGTATAGTATACTTCCGTTTGCATATCATGCAGAGCTCCGGTAGCTCAGTCGGTAGCGACGCGAGCTGTCAATCAAGGAGTTGTGAGTTCGAACCTAAGCTCGGCAAAATTATTTCCGAAAAAGATTCAAAGTGACACGCGTCATTTGCCTTCCACAAATGGGTTTACATTCTATGTGGAAACGCATCCAGTTGTTTGAAAAGACTATTATGTTGAGTAATAGTGTGAGAAAGCCAGGAAACACATAGGTAGGTGGACTAGCAACCATGGTATGGCTGAAGAAAAGTGAATGCTTCGTTAAACCCCAATCAATCAATTGATCAATGTTGTATTTCAGCCACACAAAACGCTTCGATGGAGTAGTAGTCGGTACGTTTGACTAAAGAGCTGTAAACATATAATGTCACATTAATTGCAATTTTAATGGTTATTAATCATGCAAAAGTAGTCGTTTTATCTCGTATTCATGCACTCTAGACTGACCGCACGTGTCGCTACTTACAGAGCCACCTGAACTCCAGCAGCAGAGGGTAAACAGTATGTTTTCTACAATGGTCATAATTTTACTCAGTATCGAATGATACCATACACTACTGGTTTTATGCAAATCTTAAAGAAAGGAAGGAATATTATTTCGTATAATCGAAATTAAACGGCTAATGTGCATATATTAAAAAATATATTGAATTATCATTCAGTTGTGTACGAAATATTTGTTTCATTTAAACGAATTGATTATTTCGTAAACACAAAATAAAACGGCTATTTGGTATATTAACTCTTTCAGCGCCGAATTGTTAAAAGTAGACTCTTCCATGTTCAAAATCGGGCGTCGCCATTTCTCATATAATACAATTTTGAACAATGTTGATAACTAAATGGCAAACAATGCAGATTTTAGGTGGGACAGCTCGTTACGAGCGGTCTCATCTGAATCTGCATTGATTGCAAACGCCTCAATTTGGCGCTGAAAGAGTTAAAACAAAGTGTCCAATAATCCTATCGTATTTACGAAATAATTATTTCTTTTTTAAAAACGAAATAAATTTCTAAATTAATAGGTAAAATGTTACCTTCAGCGCTTTGTATATAACAAACTCTCCTCCGAATCTCTTCTTATAATAATTTCAGGTTTAGCGTACATAGGGCAAATTTGCCTCCCCAGCAACTTTCGGTCAATAATCCTAGAGGATTTTCACGACGGACTCTGTAGAATAGCTGCTAAATTGATTCTGGTTCAGTAAGACGTTTTCTTATTTATCACACATTTACTATATAGAACCAACCATGCAATCGGATCTGAATGGACAATATTTGAGCTGCGTCTAGCGATTTGACTTTTGACTGAACATACTCAAATGCATCTTAACATAAACAGCTGGGAGTGCAGCCCTATTAGTTTTATACCAATAAGTATTCAAGTGATGTAAAAACGGTGGGTTAATACATGTTATACCCCAAACCACTATAAGCGGCTGATGTATTACAAGTAAACAGAAACTGTCTGTTACTTAGGTGAGGCTAGTGTTGGGTCAGATCAAATACGTGAATGGCAATTACTTTAATGTTGGATTGTTAAGAGAACGTTTTCAATGTGTTCCACCAAGTGACTTGTTATTATATTTATTTACCAGGTTTTTATAAATAGCTATATTTCTTATTAAAGAAAAACACGTACCAGGCTCCTTATACGATATTCATTTACTTTTTCTGTTTTGTAAACGACAATTCCTTTCATAACATTTTCACTCTAGTGCTATTGTAGACGATTATTTGAATTAGACGATTATTTGAAAGTTGTTGAATAAAGAGAAAATACATCTGGTGGTAACTTTCTCCTTTTCCATTAAAAAAAATAAATAAAGGGTTTTTATATATGTGAACAGTGCATATCTTGGTCTGACTGTGCAGAAGCATCTAGATGTAAAGTGTTCGCAAAAGCAAATGTTTATTTTGTCGCACCAACATGCTCATATAGAGTATTTTCCTCAACCGCTCATCAATGAGATCATAATAATGTGGCATGATTTGGTCGCTAATAGAATTCTGGATGACGAGTGTCAATTATAAATTAAAATTATCTGGCCAATAATTTGAGAAATCTCTATAAATGGTAAATGGTAAAGTTGTATTGTTGAATATAGTTCAAACAAGTGTGGCAAAAGTAGCAATAACTTAGTATGAGAAATTGCTCCTTTTGGAACAATGCTTTCAAAAGTCGCTCTAGAGGCACCAGAAAGCGTATGTATGTGGGAAAGGGTTTATATGTAAAATAAATATTTAGAAATGCATATAAAAATAATATTGTGACTCAAAAAAGGAACGAAAAACAAATCCAGATTGTTTATCATGGATAATTTATAATTTTCCTTTCTTACAATGTTTCAAAGAGTATTTTGCTGCATAAGGGATAGAGTTAAAAGAGTTCTTGTGTTTTTCAGACTTGGCATATTATTTGACGGCTCCATCGGGTGTAACAATGCGGATGGTTTCATTGGATCCCAATTAAACACCATACCCACCGATCCTGCCAAGTCTGGCAATAATTGGATCTTTTCCAGCTGCTCGAAGTCTGAACTGGACTCAAAAATCTTGATGTTAAATGTGTAAGTGTGTTGTTGTTGTTATTTAATAATTTTACAACTGCAAATCTGCAGCAAACGACTATGAAAATGTCAAAAAATGAATCATCTCTATAAATGGAAGATCAGTTAGCGATTAGAGTTGAACAAATTGTGACAAATGGAGTAATTGCTTGTTTTTAGCAATTTATACTTTTTTCAAAAACAAATGGAAAATGCGTTCATATGTTGGAAAGGTATAACAGCTGGTTTCGTAATAAATGTAACCTATTGTAACAGAAAGTTTGTTTCCAATTAATTACAGCTCATGGTTGATTTATACAAAAAATACATACACAAATTGATACACAATATAAAACTAGAAGAAACAATACTTAATAATCACAAGCTAGAGTTATGTGGCACAATTTAGCAAGATTGAGCGATTACACACATTCCCGCTTACAATAAATCTGCAGCAGACACCTTTGAAAACATGAATGGACGAATTATTTACTTAATTTGAAAACACTGTTGCAAAAAGCGAAATTTGCAAATTATGAGTAATTTATCCTTTTCGCACAATGTTTTCAAAAGACGTCTGCTGCATTTAAGTAAAATAAAACGTATATACAGCGAGTTGACGCCTAAATGCATCTGCGAATTGGGAAGACTCAGGAGAGCCTGTTCATCAGCACAGTCTCATCAGAACCCTCATTGTCCGTCTGTATGTAGTTTAGTCCTGATGCATCTAATAGCATTAAACTACAACTGTAGCCCTATTAATGTTACGCCAATATACTTCCATATGACCCCGTTATGGAGAGTCATAGACCCCAAATCACAAGATATTTTCAAAGAGATCATTGACAGTTTACCTAGCCATGCATTGTTTTAGAAAGGGACTCGTTCGAAACAATTGCAAAAGTGGCCGAATTCCGAAGACATTCATCGACATCTAGAGCGGAATCAGTCACTATTGTTAAAGTCTTATTTGAATTGATACAAATATCTCTTTCTACAGTAGCTCTCCATTACTGAACACCTGGACTGTTTACAGCTTAGTTCAACCCTCCCAAATAGTCAATTTTGTAGTCAAACTGTCGGAATTCCAAAAATCCTCTGTAACCAACACATTACAACATATTGAGAATTCAAAATAATCAAAAGCACTGCATCTATTTTACGCGGATTTTGTTTGGAAAATGAACGTGTTCAGTTGTTTTTGAGACAGTTGTGACTATTTATAAAGCCATGTTAGACGGAACCCTAGAATACGCATTTCCGATTAGTGTTGAATTAATTTATTGTAACATAATCTCTAGGCACTGTCCATTTCATTGTTTTATTCTATTATAAGTTAGACACAAAAGCACACTGTAAGTGTTCCTTTGTTATTTAATTAATTAGTAAATGAAGTGTAAAATTAACTTTTGTGATCGGTATATCCTTGTCTAAATGTAATCCATGATCTGCAGTTAGCCCCTTGCTACTCGATTTGTGTTGGGTTTGCAAGGTAACATATTGGTATTACCGGTAAATGTTATCCTGAAATTCGCACCTACCATCTTAGATTCTTTGTTATGACTCAGTAACTGATCGAACCAGGTTCTCCCTTTCCTGGAGTTTGACGATTTCGCCACTACATACTACATAACTGAGTCTGTAAACATAGAATGGACGCTATTTTGTATACATTTATAACTCTTTTCCCAATAATATCCCTCTTATTATCTAACCAAACCCTATGATGTGGGTACTTAAAGGGACTGAACACCATAATGGTCCAAAATCGTTATATTTTATACTTATTCTAATTAATCCAAAATACGTCTATATATATGTAACGGAATGTTGTAGAAGGTCGTACAAGTCTTCTTTTTCATTATTTCATAGGAAATAAGCAGTTAAAAAAACGTCCGCTCCGTGTTTTCCCGTTTAAAAATACCGTAGAATTTCCTCTTGCTCATTTGAATTTGTGGATTCAATTCGGCATTCTCTAACACTGTCGACTCATTACATTCATGTATGCGTGAGTGTAAGGAACAACAACTCTGGGAAGGAGATTGTCAATTCGGTTGTAGTGATTACGTGATAAATATACAGCGATATTTTTATATTTACTGGGTTACTAACCCAGTAGATTTTACAATGCAAAATAACGAAAATTCTCTGCAATATTAATAGTGTGCATATAGTGTAGTACATCAGTCAGCAAATCTCAATTCCTTACATGCAAAAACATCAAGGTAATAGCAATTTTTAACAATTTCCTTTTTTTTCCGCTTTTTCTCATATGGGATTCAGTCCCTTTAAAAGAATCCTCTCATTAGGACGATTCTTTTGAGTACATACACAACATAGGGTTAGAGGGTCAAACAAGGAACTTGGCAAAACGCCCCTTATTTATAGCTCTGAATAAGTCTCACTATTAATGCTCTACCATTTTCCTTACAGTGCAGAAAACAATTGTTTGTTAAAAGGCAGTGTTACTGAACTGGAACTTGCTGAAAAGACCGCAAAACAAAAACGAGCCGGAGAGATAATTGACCTGAACCATCAGTGTAAGCTGGCCGTTGGCACTAGTAGTCAGGCTTGTCTCCCACCAGCCACTTCAGCGGTAAGTCATGAAAAGGTTGGTCGATGGGGCTTAACGCAATTTCAACAATATATCAATTACATCAAGGCGGCAAAATCGCTTACCTATGTGTTACCTTGTTTTCTCGCACCTATGTTCCACAAACAGCATCATTTTAAATCACTTGAACACGTTCCAGTCCGCACATTTGTATTATATATTGTGGGAGAGGAATGGTGATAGTCTTAACCCCTTCTTTCATACAACAAATATGCAGGTTCGAAAGGGGAGTTACTGAACTTTGTCATTCGATGATGGAATGAATAGAACGAATGATGCCGTATAATCTGGTATGCAATAATACCAATCATTCCCACCTTAAGTAATGACTGGTCAGAATGGGCATTTCTAAATATATTTCTAAGACAGAGAAGAAAACAATGTGGGTAAGGGGAAACGAAAGGGATACATTTTAGTATGCATCAGTTTTTCTTAACGAGAATACTGTTCAAAGCGATAGTTTTACTATACAGTTGACATTGTGTAAAGCTGTTAAAATAACAGTCCATTTTAAGTATATTTTTTAAGAAAGAGACGAAAACAATGTGAGAAAAAGAGAAGCAAAATTGCTAAATTTTATTTTGCGGCAGGCTGTTCACGAGATTACTGTTCAAAGCGATCGTTTTCACTATACAGTTCACTGACTATGTCTTAAACGGTACGATATTTGTCCTTTTTCAAATCAGCCAAATTATGTGAGGTATTTTTCTGTGATTACAGATACCAGAAACTGTAGGAATTTGCGTTCAAGGTGTATTTTGTTCGTTCAATGGCGCTTGTACTAGACGTGTCAGGGTATACAATGGATCGCCGTGCGGATGTGGAAAGGTATCTGAACCCTTTCCTTCATACATACGCTTCTGACGCCTCTGGAGCAGACTACATGTGGAAACACATTGGCAAAAGGAAAAATTGCTCAATTTCAACTCGATTGAATTCATAGGCTTTCATTAACGGAGGCTTCCCATAGTTATGTTTTTGTCAGGATATTAACAAAGTCTTCTGCTGCAAATTTGTTTTATTTATGAATGGGTAAGATTGTGTTTATGTATGACTGATGGAATAAGAGGAATTGTCAGTGAGATAAAATTTCACTCAATAAATTTACACTTGCATGAACAAAGCAAAACAAATTGTGTGATATTTATTTTAATATTTGCCTGTTTGTCATTTGGTGGTAAAGGTTTGTTTTTTTATGTTAAAATTGTGGTATCTCAGAGAATATAAATAAAGCAACGACTCTTAAATACTAGTATACTGACGCTTAATATTTTGATTTTTGTCAGTCGTGTTCTGTAAAAAGGCCCAACAGCTTTGTACGGACCATATCTTCAACCGTCCACAGACATGGCTAACGGTGCCCGAGTCTTTATTGCTCTTCGTTAAACTACGGAAACATGTGTTTAGGTATATCATAGCGGCTATTGTCTGTGATAATTGAACAGTTGAATGGTGAATACATTGTAATGTCAGTTTACTTATCTTGTTTTGTATTCATCATGTGGCAGTTGAATAGACACGGACATTATTTGATAGATACATGTTGAGTTTTCTTTTTCAGAGTTGTTTTAAGGGGACCTGTATCGAGCAGTTCAGTAAGTAGACATCCCACAGGAAAACCGACCTTTGGGATTTAACCCTTTTCCGGATGCAGACGACATTTGAAAGAGCAATTTCGAAAAATGTTTTCGTAAAAAAACATACCTGTGGTCCATGTCTAAAGATCCAAATGGATGCTGTTTTCAGAAATGTTTCGAAACCGTATATGACTATAGGCGAACAGTGCATATATTGATCAAAATGCTAGAACATACAGGTTGATCTGGTTCTGGAATGATCGAAATTGCCCTTAGGTTGAATTTCACGGTACACCGTTCGTCGCTTATATATTGCATACTGTATACTAAATGATATTATGAACACTTTTCCCGATAGGATCATTTTTTCTTGCGATATATGACTTTTTGAAAAAAATAATGATTGAAAAAAAAAAGATGTCAGTAACTTCCCTTTACAATAATTCTTACTCTCTAAATTTGGTTATGGAATTTATTATTGCTTTTAAAGAATGATACTCTCTATATCAGTTCAATCTTTCTCACATACAGGTGAAATTTGTTGTCTTTTCAGTAGACGAGTTTTGAAAAAAAGTTTTCAAATAAGAACTTTTCAATACGCGCAATTTCTCCTGTTCTTACAAATTCTTCAACTCTGTACCAATATCATACTTCTAGATTTCCAAGATATAATACTATTTTCATCGGTTAATTTCAAAGCATATGACTCTGAAATTATCATACTGGGTAAACGATTCAACCCTTTCCTACATATAACAAATCTGAAGCAGACTTTGAAATTATCGACTCAAACACACGGAAAATCTCTATAACTGTATATATATGTAAAATGTTGAAATTATTGAGTCAAAATGAGAAATAGTTCGTTTGGAGCATTCATTCTTTTGGCGGATTGTTGTCAAAAGTCATCTGCTGCAGAGGCATCAGAAAGCATCTATATATTGGAAAGGGGGTTGAAGGATGAAATAATTCCTCGTCTTCGTCTACACTTTCTGTAGATATACCGTTGGAAGGGCATTGCAGAGACAATTGTAATTGCATGACTGTGAATGGTGTGTGTACGAGTATACCTGGCGGTAAAATGGTGTGTAGATGTGCTTCTGACAATACAGCTAATGGAAATGGTGTATGCGCACCAAGTAAGTAAAATGGCTATTATTTTCGTTTATTATCATATTTTTTATTGAGTGAAAGCCTATATCATGTTTTCAATATACAACACGTTTTACCAAAGTTGAATTAAATTGTCTTCTCGGCAAACATATCATCCTACGGCCTTATTTAATGATCTCGATTGAAAATATCAAATGAGGTCATATAAACATGTTAACAACTGAAAATAAGATCCGAATGGATAAGTGCAGGGCTTTGTCAGAGGTTGAGCACTTACACATCGTTAGCACATTTCCACAACTCTCAATGTTCTGCAATTATTTCACTAATATGAATTTCAAAACTGTTGTTGTGACTTAAATTAAAAACAAATTAATAACAAAATTGCCTTTATCAGTGTGATATACACTAAAAATATATAGAAGACATTTAATATATGCAAATTGTTATACAAGGGGAATGGTCAGATCGTCTATATTGAGAGAATTTGTGGCCAGACCCTTTTGCCTATACATTCTTTTATCTATGTACTACTGTATGTTTGTAATTCATACATGAATATTGGCGATGCAGTATGTATAAAGTAAGTGAGTGATACACTTCGACACGTGTTAAAATATATATGATCTAACGGTATTGTTACACCGACGAACAGGGAAGATTCAGAACACACAGTTCCACGAGAGCCGTCTCTGTTTTCCGATATGCTGCATTAACCCAAACTCACATTCTTACAAAAGGAAGTGTAGCCAAACTATTCGTTCACCAAGTTAACTTTAATAAAAGCCAATCCTGAGAGTTTAAAAGATCAGCCCCGACGCGTGTCATATTTGAACGGTGTATATATTGATCCGACTGTACGGATACGCAGGCTGATCTGGTTCTTCACTGTTCACAAAACCCGCTTTGTATCTTTTCCAATAAACACTTTGCTATAAGGGGGAACCGCTATAGCTCAGTCGGTCACGACGAGGGTTATCAATCCACGTTGCCAGTTTACCGGGGGGAATCTTGAGTGAGAAAAATATAATACAAATAGTTAAGTGGACCGGACCGCCTAGATATAACTGAAGTACAGTTGAAGACATCGTACAAATTATAGTCAATTAATAAATATATATATGTATGATTTAATTCTCATACATATTCACGACATTCATTATCCACGTTTTCAATGAGGCGTGAATAGTCGTACTGATACTATTAACCCTTTCCAACATATAGACGCTTTCTAACGCCTCCTGAGCAGACGATCTTTCAAATTACTATTGGAAAAGGAACAAATGCTCGTAATGATCAATTTCTCCCTTTGCCATTGATGAGTATTTCAAAAATTTTTACTTGATCTTCTCAAAGTCCTCTTCTGCAGGTTTGTTGTTAGAGGGAAATGTGTAAGGAGTTGGTAGTGTTTCATGCATAATCGTTTAAAAAACATAAATATAACGTGTTATCGTTACAGGTTACAATAGATAAGTTGACCCAATGTTATTAAGATCAGACTAAAATACCTCGCCGTATAATGCATCTGACTACACTGCATAAATGGTCGTTTCGAATTGACCTTATATTCGAATTGACATTATATTCTGAGCAGACATGTATAGCATGGGGGTAGTCATTAGATATATATATGAGCGAGCGAAATTTATGTCTGGTTTTGATGGGATTGGGAATCATTTAAAGATGCACATGTCAACACCCGATAGCTAAGTTGAAAACGACAATGGATGTTTTTACAGGGGTTGTGAGTTCAAACTCCGTATTGACCATTACTTATTTAAAATGATTGACAAAAGGTATTTTCCGTCAAAGAGCCAACTAGTCTATGTGAGAAGGTAGCCAGTTGGTTCGATTTTAATAGCTCCTTTTGTCCTGATCTTGACATTCCCGCAGGACATTTTTTGTGAGTCATGGCCTAAACGAACAGTCGAAAAGTCTCCCTTTCCCAAATGTAGATGCTTTCTGTAGCCTCTGCAACAGACGACATTTGAAACTATCGTGACAAAAGGAAAAATAGCTCGTAATGAACAATTTATCCTTTTGGCATAATGTATTCAACTTTATTTATGTATGTATGTGGGAAAGGGTTAAATATTGTTTTATTGCAAAAAAACGGTGTGGTATTTTCACGCATGTTTCAGGAGACTGTGGTAAAGTACCTGGTACATCAAATGGTTTTTTCTCTTTGGTTTCGGAGACGACAGTTGGAGCGATGTCAACTTTAACATGTTGTGACGGATACACGACCTCTGCCTCGGTTAGTATAACTTGCGAAGCGCAAGGATGGAGTACCCCTGGGGAAACGTGTAAGCTAAGAGGTAATAGAATACGGTTGATCAATTGATTTATTTATTGGAATTAATCGACGTTTTCGACGGCTTTCAGTTAAATAACGGACTTACTTGGCTGTCTTGCAACGCTACTTCACACAACATTTCTTCCTAGGTAAATGCATGGTTACCTTCCCCAAGCACTATTTTTCTCATTGGTAGACGTTGAGGCTTTTCACAATACAATGTGTTGTTAACATAAAATATGACTTTTGCATTACGTTTGAAGAATGTTCAAAGAACTTCAATTCGCCCGAGCGACCGCTGTTTTAATAAATATGAAATCAATTCTGTTCTGTTCTGTTCCTGACGGGTTCCCCAATAAATGGGTACAGGTTTGTTTTAAGCTTTCAAGATACATTTATATTTCACTTGAGACTTAGTGTCTACCTGATGGCTTTAGACATATTCACCTGGCTTAATAAGGAATATGTTTATTAGTCTCATACTTGAAACACACTAAACTGCTTGAGCCTCATTTTGGCGAAATGGTGTCTTACAAACTAGACATCCGTTTTGGCATCATATACATACACATTTGCAAACAACTAGTAGGGTAACTTTCACCGAGTATGTAGTTCCACAAGAAAGGGAAAGAAACACATTCCTTTTTGTCCTGTGAGTCTTGATTGCCGGGGGTTTCTGTAGACGGAAGGATATTTTTAAATGAAAAACTGCTATTATGCATCATGCTACATGATTACAAAGATAATAAACAGATTTGTTCTAGGATTGTTGTTATGAGTATCTGAGTGTAACAATTAAAGGGAGGTAACTGGCAACATTTTCTGCCTATTTTTGCTGTACTTTGCGTACTTCCAGGAAGCTTATGTATCCCTGCTGAAGAATATATAATTATCTTATAACAGCTCTCCCTCTACTCATTAAGAATCATGAAAAACGTTTCTGGACGTTTGTGGTTTAACACGGTTTCTAGTGCAACAAATTTGGTTTATTTTTAAAATATGCAATATTCTTTTTTCATGCATTTGTCATACTAAGTTATCTAAAGATGTACATTATGATAGTATAGTAAAGAAGTAGTTTTATTTAGATGAATGTACCAGTGACAAAGGAAACCGGAACAATTGCATCTTTCATCAATAAGTGTCCTATTTATTTTTTGTAATTTTGATTCGATATAGAATCATAATCGCAGGGTCTAGCATTGGTAGCCATGGCAACAACACATTTTACAGCAGAACATAGCTGTGACTTAATTGTACTCTATACATACATGTCTAATTCATTATTCACAAGGAAGCAACAATACTTTTTTAAGTAACGAGTGCTATGTCATAAGAACCATCTAGGTTTATATGATCTCGCCTTCGCGAAAAGTTACAAGTTTAGACATGTGAACAATGTAGATCCAGATCAGCCTTGGCATCCGTATAGTTTGATGAAGATCAACACTGCTCACATATTACTCAAACACATATTTTAGAACATTCTGTCTACATGTTTATCACATAGTAATGGATTGAAAACGAGTATACAATAGCCGAAACATAGCATACGCATTGTTATTTTGGTTTGGGTCTTCTGAAATTCGTATGAGTTCAAATACTGATCAATTATAACAAGCTTGAAACACGTATAACTCATGATTAGTATACCTATTTCTTGACGACTGATTGATTGATTGAGTGTTCGGTGTTTTACGCCGCTTTTAGCAATTGCTTTCAGCTATGTCACGGCATTTCATGGGTAAGTTACCAGTACTACTGGTCCATTCATCCTGACACTAGTGAGTCAGTCGAAATGGTTACCCCACAATCCTGAGCGCCAAGGAAGGCGGCCATTTTCATTGCGACAGGTGGCTTATTATGGCACTATAAGACAGATCTAAACATACGTTTGCCGTCGTATATTTAATACACTTATTTCCAAACTCTACCTTTTGACATAAACGAACTGCAAAAATCAAGAACAGTCTGCGCCACCACAAACTCTGATCTAAATCTTATATTGTAAATGACATTTAAAATGAACTAGGATCTTCATCGTTCGTCATCTACTCGAACAGTCTTTGGAGAACGATTCATGAGCAAAAAAACTTTACTACCTAAGACTGCTGTGTGATCGTACTAAATATATACAATTTCCCACATACAACAATACCTAAGAAGGTGACTTTGAAAAGATATTGACAACAACCCGGAAGATCTCTGTAAAAGAAGGTTGAGCTTTTGATTAGAAGGGGAAATATTTTGGCAATAGGAGAAATTGCCCCAAATGAGCCTTGTCTATTTTTGCCACAAGGTTTTCAAAAGTCGTTTGCTGCAGAGGCGGCATAAAGCATCTGTATGTTGAAAAGGTTTAATTTCAATATTCCTTAAGATATGTTTTGTATGGCATGACTCCAATCTGAAACACATTCCTTTTGAATTTCGTATCACAGTTTGCTTTCATTCACAGTATGTCCGACAGCAGGCACTTGGATACTTGACGGAGACAGACGAAGTTGTTATTTATTCGGGACTACGGATTTGACTTATCAAGCGGCAAGGGTAACTATGTAACTTTAAAGATGGTTAGACTGGGATACAGTTCATTGTTTTAATAGTTTATAGATACATACATGAACCTTATTTCCAGATGGTTAGACTGGCATACAGTCCACTGCTTTAAATAGTTTAGAGATACATACATTAACTTTATTTACATATGGTTAGACTGGGATACAATTCATTGCTTTAAAACGTTAAGAGATACATACATTAACCTTATTTACAGATGGTTAGACTGGGATACAGTTCATTGATTTAAATAGTTTAGAGATACATACATCAACCTTATTGACAGATGGTTAGACTGGGATACAATTCATTGCTTTAAATAGTTTAGAGATATATACATTAACCTTATTTACAGATGGTTAGACTGGGATACAGTTCATTGCTTTAAATAGTTTAGAGATACATACATTAACCTTATTTACAGATGGTTAGACTGTGATACAGTTCATTGATTGAAATAGTGTAGAGATACATACATCAACCTTATTTGAGCCAGTGCATGAGAAATAGTACAAATTGCCTTTTGTTAACTGTACGGATCCAGATCAGCCTGTGTATCTGCACAGTCTGATCAACATATTCACGGTTCTTATATTACTTTTCCATGCATGTATGAAGCTTCTGCCAATGTGTGTAGATTATAATAAGGCAGAGCAGATGTGCAGGCAGTTTTTATCCTACACTATAAGATATATCAACTTGAACATGTTTTCATACATTAACATTATAATTATAAACTCTACACAAACTAAGATACCTCTGTGAACCGTAAACACCTGATGTACATAATGGGGATATACTATATCAAGGGGGATTGACGTTACACAGTTGTACTATTGTTATAATAGTTAACATTTGGGACTGACTTCAGTCTAAGGTTCAGTAATATGGAGATACTAATGTAAGAGGGATGGAAGTTACTTAGAGCTGCAATTGTTATAATAGTTTTACATTAGGGACTGACTTCAGTCTAAAGTTCATAACGGTAGATACATGCTATATTAAGGCGGATTGAAGTTACTAAGTAATGCTATTGTTATAATAGTTAAACATTAGGGACATACTCCGATCTAATATTCAGTAATGGAGAGATACTATGTTAAAAGGGATGGAAGCTACTCAGTGATGCTATTGTTAAAATAATTTAGAATTAGGGACATACTCCAGTCTAATGTTTAGTAATGGGGAGATACTTAAGTAAAAGGGATTGAAGTAATTTCTCATGTTCCCAATGGTTTCAACTCTATTCAATAAGTATACGTATTTCGAAGAAAATGCTAGCTATACTACTCGCCTCGGCGTCGGCGTCGGCGTTGGTGTCACACGTTGGTTAAGGTTTTTGTACCAATTCACTTTCAAGTCAAAACCATTACAGATATTTTTTTAAATTTACAACACCTGTTCACCATCATTACCTCCATCAACAGACAAGAGTACATAACTCTGTCAAGGTTATTGTAAGAATTATGGCCCTCTTTTTACTTTGAATTTTGAAAGTTTTTCGAAACTTACAAAACCTTATTCACCATCATTACTTCTATCAACAGACAAGAGTACATAACTCTGTCAATATTTTTGTAAGAAGTATGGCTTTTTCGACCTAGAATTTTGGTAAAGTTTGTTATACCAATTTATTTTTTATTTCCAAACCATTACCAATATGGCTTCGAAACTTACAACACTTATTCACCATCATTAACTATATCAATAGACAAGAGTCCATAACTCTGTCAAGGTTTTGTAAGAATTATTGCCATTTTTACTTAGAATTTTGGTTAAGTTTTTGTACCAATTTACTTATTTTCAGAAAACATTACAGATATTCCTTTGAAGCTTACAACACTTATTCACCATCATAACTTCTATAAACCGACAAGAGTACATAAGTAATATTTGTGTTTGAATTATGGCCCTTTTTCGACTTAGAATTTTTGTTAAGTGTTTTGTACCAATTTACCTTTTTTCAAAATCATTACAGATATGGCTTTGAAACTTACAACACTTATTCACCATCATTAACTCCATCATCGGACAAGAGTATATGCCTCTGTCAAGATTTTTGTAGGAATTATGGCCCCTTTTCGACTTAGAATTTTGGTTAAGTTTTTTGTACTAATTTATTTTTTTTGAAAACCATTACAGATATTGCTTTGAAACTTACAATACTTTTTCACCATCATAACCTCCCAGCAACAGACCAGAGTACATAACTCTGTATAGGTTTTAGTAAGAATTATGGCCATTTTTCACCTTAGAGTTTTGTTTAAATTTTCGTACCACCCCACTTTTTTCAAAACCATTAGTGATTTAGCTTATACACTCACAATACTTATTCATAATCATTACCTCCATCAACAGACAAGGGTACATAACTCTGTCAAGTTTTGTTTAAGAATTATGGCTTTTTTTTATTTATTATTTTGGTTAAGTTATTCATACCGAATCAATCTTTTTCAAAACAATTAGCGATATAGCTTAAACACTTACAAAAATCTTTTAAACATCATTACCTCCACCAACAGCCAAGGGTGCATAATTCAGTAAAGGTTTTTGTAACAATTATGAATCTTTTTCGACTTATGAAGTGCTTTGCTAGTAAATAATATGATAAAGTACTTGGTTATGTTTTCCCTATCACCCAAAATAGTTTTATTTAGTTGGCAAGCACAAAAAGGTCGTGCGCGCTGTCCTGCAACAGCTCTTGTTATAGATATTTTCAATAATTTTTGCCAAAACGGTTTTTTTAAGTGTCTAATTTGTTGTGAGTAGGAAAGGGTTAAAGAATAATGTATTATATTTAGAAACACGTTTTAACAAACCAGTGTGTGAGAAAGGGTTTATATTGGCTTAAGTGAAAAGCGTAGATCCAGCTCAGCCTATTGAACAGTTTGATCAAGATATTCATGTTCACGTTTTACTTACACAAGCTTGTCTGTCAATTTAATGGAGATTCTGATATGACTGATCATATATGTAATTTAATGTAGATTCTGAAAAGGCTGAGCAGGCACGTATGATGGGCAAATATAACTTAATATCAGTTATACTTACATACTTTTAATGTTTTCATTCAGCCAACACTCAGAGTTCTAATGAAAACCTATGCATGTAGACAAAACATGAAATACTACATACATTTTGAGAATGTATTAACCAGCTTATAAGACTATAGTGGAACCATCGCACAATTTATACTTTTTCTCAAGCTCTTTGTCAAATGTTTCTTTCTGTGTGAGAGTGGGAAAGAGATAAGATATACCGTAGTGTAGTTTGAAACGCTTTTAACCCTTTACAATATACAGTCGCTTTGTGACGCCTCAACAGCAGACACTTTTTGAAAACATTTTAACAAAGAAGATATTGCTAAATGTCTTAATTTTTTAGCATTTATTCCTTCATTTATGGAGATATTCTTTATGTTTAACTAGGTTTTGTAAAAGTCCTGTGCTGCAGATTTCTTGTAAAGTGGGAAATAGTAGAATGTCTCTTTTCTTGTGATGTGAATCCAAGTTCAAATGAAATACCTTCGAGTCGATTATAATAGAATCGAATAGTTTACTTTAACACTAATTGATCCTTTCGGAAATACCTTCAATTGATGTTATCATTTCCTTTCTTTTCCTTTTTATTATATTGTAGGATTTCTGTGACACTTTTGATGATGACAGTGCAAACATCCAGAGTAATCTTGTACAAGTTGATTCAAGAGGAGAACTTCTTTATTTAAAAGAATATCTTTCAACTGTAGCTGCGGTGCCAACATTTGGTAAATATGATTGTATTTATTAGCATCAAACTAATTTAGGTACCTGTGCAAAGATCAAAGTCAAGACAATATTGTTATGTAATATATCCTGGCTACAGTTCGGTCTAATGCCGTCAGAGACATGATCCGAACACTTAAGGGTTGGTTTCCATTTTCTGATTATCACTTGAATCCAGGCTTTTCTTGTTGCTAGATGCAATGGTAGTCTATGAAGTGAAACAGATTTACCAAAACGTCCGATTTTTCCTTTAAAGGTGCTGAAATCCAGAAAATAGATATTAAAGTCAAAGTTTTAAAACTGTTCAAAAGTTGTCTTAAAATATAAGAATTATAATTCTGAGATAAAATTAGAGCAATACGTTCACTTTCCTGTACCATACACATCTAAATATTTATCGTGTATGCTTCATTTTGACTGGGTAGACAAAATAATTTTGAACTACTTATTACTTACTATGTTGTCACGATAAGCATCATTTGCAGAAGTTTCACCACTTCAGACCTTTGATCTCCAGCTGTTGTGACAATAATTCTTACAGCAATATGATTTATCCATAGTTGTTGCCCGTTACGGCGTTTTATTAACATTGACAACGAAATCGGAAGTGTCTGTACCTACCCACAGCGGCGGTAACTGAAAACATTTCGTTTCAAATATCCGAAATGAACAACAACTAGAAATGTAGATAAATTACATGCCCTGGGAATTCGCGATAACTCGAACATCCGATAAATCGAATATATCCTTGAACTCAAACCAATTACTGGAACAGATTTGTCATTTGAAGTCAGCGTAGCACCAGTTTGGATTGTTAAGACGAGTAATCAGCTGCTGTGATTTTTTCCTAATACAGCTGCATTTTCATAATAAACATTTCGAAAACACTTAGTAATTCATGGGTACCTTTTGTTTTTGAGTGTCATTGCGATTGGACTGCGCGTAGAGACGATTTTAATCAAGTTGATCCGAAAAAGAGAGTATTGTAGACTTACCAAACGACGGTTTCCAACGATTTTCATGTAACTGGGCCTAATTGTTTTCATTGTTTCATGTCATAGGATACTGGAATGATCTCTTCCAAACTGGTGCGAATGGGATGGAGGTATGGAGAACCACCGGTGACGCATTACTATGTAAGTTAAAACTTGCTATGAAAGTTACCTATTACGATGAAAGTAAACCATAGCTATGAGAGTTACAAATTGCTTTGTAAGTTACCCATTTCTATGAATGTTAACCAAAACTATGTATGCAACCCATTAATATGTTAGTTACCCATTAATATGTAAGACACTTGTTACTATATAAGTTGCCTATTACTATGCAAGTAATCCATTACTATAAGTCGTGAACCCATTACTATTTAAATAAATCCTTACCATGTAAGAACTATGTAAGTCACCCATTATTTTGTAAGTTTCTCGTTACTTTGTAAGTCACCCATTACTATGTAAGTAAACCATTACTATGTAAGTCACCCGTTACTATGTAAGTTACCCATTACTATGTAGTTTACTCATTACTATGTAATTACCCATTACTATATAAGTCACCCATGTAAATGTTAGTTCGCTATTTCTATGTAAGTCACCAAGTATTATATAAGTTACTCTTTTCTGTGTAGGTCACCAATTATAATGTAAATTATTATTAATATGTAACCCATTCTTGATCATGGGAGTAACCCATTACTATGAGAGTCACTCATTACTATGTAAGTTTAGCTTCACTTTATAAGATATCCATAACTATATAAGTTACCAATAACTATTTAAAATACACTTTACTATGTAAGTTACCCATTGGTATGTAAGTTATCCTTTACTATGTAAGCTACCCATCCCTATGTGATGAACCCATTACTATGTAAGCTACCAATTAATATGTAAGTTAGATTATATATCTATAGCTTATATCTTTCTCCGATTGTATCCTGACATCAGGTGTTAGCAACCCTTATCTAAATCAACAGTAACGAATCACAACCCGCTTTATGTAGTTTTTAAACATAAATCGTATAAGCGGAAACATTTAAACGTAGGATGTGAAAGTATGACAAAGTTAATTTCAAAAGTTTCGCGATTATTTAAATATTTAACTAGGATGAACTTGAAGAAAATAACATACATGATAATGAATTTAAGTTTTCAAATTCCTTATTTGAGTAAACAAGTGGCAACATTCCAAACAAAGTTGTAGTTGTAAACTAATGACATCCCTTAGATAAACAGTATTACTAAGCTTAAAAACAAAACGCGTATACCAAATAGCAAAGATAACAAAGTATAACCATGATTGGTATTCTTTCAAACAAATAAGGAGTGAAGTAGTCTCTCATCTACGTGAAGCTAAAGCAAATTATTTAAATAACCTAGCAAGCAAATTAAAAGGTAAGCAAAATTACCTCAGTTAAAACGATCGTTGGAAAACTCTCAAATCTTTTAAATCAAATGCCAATAAACAAAATATTCCACCAATCTATAATGAGGAATCAAATAGATTATCCGATAAGGATATTTAAAAATCAAATGAAATAAATGACTATTTTAAAAAATAAAAATATATATATTATCTTTGCAGAAATGGGGTTTGAGTTTACTATCCCTGACCAAGTAATTGACTTTATAGTTTTAACACCCGCTGACGTAGTTGATATTCTTAAAAATGTGCCAATTGGGAAAGCATCTGGTCCTGATGGTATAAGTAATACAATTTTACGTTAGACTTCTATCGAACTTTCTGGTCCTTTATGTAAATATTGCTATGAGTCTTTATATTGTTAAATTGTGCCAGACTGTTGGAAGGAAGCGCACGTAACCGCTGTTTTTATAAATGGTGATAATACTAAAGCTAAAACTAATATACCTATCTCACTTTTGCTTACCATTGACAATGTTTCTCTCTAGCTCACATCCGAACCCCGTTGGCTCAGTCGGTAGCGACGCGGGCTGTCAATCCAGGGGTTGTGAGTTCGAATTCCGCCTTGGCCATTTTTCTTTCCGACGATTGACAAAAGTCAATGCGACATGCTTCATTCGTCTTCCATCAATGGGCTAAGTCTATGTGGAAAAGCAGCCGGTTGCTTAGGAAGATTGTTGTGTGGAGTACTGGTGTGCGAAACTAGGAAATGCATGAGTAGGTGAACTGGCCGCCGTGATATAACTGAGAAATTGTTAAAAACGGCGTTAAACCCCAATCAATCTATCTCTAGCGCACACTCAGGTTTTGCCACAGGTAAATCAACAGTCAACCTACTGACGTTCTTGTTTGACTTTTGTTGTAAAGCCTTGGACGATTGTTTGGAAGTCCAAACTGTATTTTTCGATATAAGTAAAGCAGCATAAATGCCTTCTCCAGAAGCTTAAAAGTGTTCGTATTACAGGATCGCTTTACCCTTGGTTCAAAAGTTACTTATTAAACATTAGGCAACGTACTCCCTGGAGCTGAATCTTACTGGGCAGCTATTGATTCTGGAGTACTGTACCCAAAGGTTGGATGCTTGGTGCTCTTCTGTTTAAAATCTGTATAATAAGCAGCACCATTCGTCATTTTGCCGATGATACTAGTCTGTATGTTATAGCTCAAACTCCACAAGTAGCAACTTAAAATGTATTGTTTGATTTTGAATAAATATCCGATTTGGCTGATACAAGGCTATTTAATTTTAATTTGTCCAAATCTGAATCTCTACTCTTTATGCGCAAACTGAACATAAATGAACACAACTACTTACATATGCGTAGCTAGCCGATACAAACGGTTTATATGCAAACAATTAAGCCTCCCTTTTGCTGGTGATTGCACGTGGAGTGAACATTTTGATCTCTTAGCGGTTAAAGCTTAGAAAATAATCAACATAATGAGAATATTGAAATATATTTTTGATAGAAAATCCCTTGAAATTATATATTTTTCTTTCTTAAGACCTATTTTGGAATATGCAGATGTTGTATGGGACCAAATTGATAAGAAAGGATTGATTAGAAAAAGATGCAACATGAAGGAGTGAGAAATGTTTCCGAAACTACTAAATTCATTTCATTTGGGGATCTTTACGATGAAGTGTGTTGGGAATTTTTAGAAGGTAGAAGAACAAGACAACACTTGATAATGTTGTATAAAATGAAAAACTATTTAACTCCGGAATATTTATCTAATAAAGTCAAAATTATGGTAGGTCAATATTCTCAATATTCCTAACGAAACTCTGATTACTTTAGAACCTCTCAAACAAACCTCTCTAGAACAACACTTTATTATAATTCTTTTCTTCCTTCCTCAATAAGAGAATGTAATACGTAGTCGACCGAAATCTGAAATGCTGATTCTTTAAGACCTTTTAAACTATTATCATATCAAAATAGAACACAACATTCTCCATATTATTACCATGGGGATAGTTATTCACAAGTATTACATACCCGATTACGATACAAATGAAGCGGTCTCAATCATATTATAGTTCTCGTAAATATTGTTGATTCTTCCCTTTGCGCATGTGGAAGTATCGAAACCTGTTTACAATACCTACTCGAATTTCCTCGCTACAATGATATTAGACATGGCACGCTAAGTCTGTTAAAATAGATTACTCTTGATATTTTGTTTTATGAAAATCCAAACTCAACAAGCTAAGTAAATGCTATTTTTGATTCAGTTAAGAAAATCATAATCAGTACCAAAAAGTTTAGTATACCAAATTATTCTGGCTCACGTTATTCTACTTAAACCTTCTATGACTTACAGTGTTGAGTCAAATCAGTCTGCTCAGATACCCTGACTAATCGTGATATACACTTGCCGCGCGTTTGAATCTCGCAGAGCGCCACTCAAAAAATCAAATGTGAAATCAATGGCGCTCTTGATTATGGGATTAACAAACTGACTGATGAGGCTTTGTCACAAGAAACATACATGAAGTACTGGGTGTATTCAGGTTTACATTATAGAGCATGCATTAGGTTGACTTTAGGAGTTTTTGGTAAAACGTGCTAACATGGTGTATACATATTTATCTAATCGAGCAGTCGTAAAATGATCGGTAGGTTGACGTTAGGTGTTTGTTGGTTTAACATTCGTACTGCGTAAATTCAGATTTATCTTACAGAGCATGCGTCAGGTGGCCGTAGGGTGGCTTTAAGGTGTGTGTTGGCTAAACATTCGTACTGGGTGTATTCAGATTTCTCTTATGGAACAGTCGTGAGATGGTCGTTAGGTTGACTTTGGGTTTTTGTCTGTTAAACATTCGTAATGCGTGTATTTATATTTATCTTATAGCGCATGCGTTAGCTGGCCTTAAGATAGCATATAGGTGTTTGTCGATTAAACATTCGTACTGATTGTTTTCAGATGACGTTCGGTGTTTGTTGGTTAAACATTCGTAGAGGGTGTATACATATTTAGGTCTTTGTTAGTTCAAAAGTCGTAAAGGATGTATTCAGATTTATCTTACAGAGCTATTGCTAGGTGGTCGTAAGGTGGTTTTTAGGTGTTTTGGGTTAAACATTCGGGCTGACGGTATTAGGATTTGGCTTATAGAACAGCCATAAGGTGGTCGTTAGATGGCCGTTGGGTGTGTGTTGGTTAAGCATTCGTATTGCGTGTATACATATTTACTGTATAGACCAGTCATAAGGTGGTCGTTATGTTGACGTTAGGTGTTTGTTGGTTAAAAGGTCGGAAAGGATTTATACAGATTCATCTTACAGAGCAGTTGCTAGGTATCCGTAATGTGGCTTTTAGGTGTTTTTGGGTCAAACATGTGTACAGGGTGTATACATATTTACTTTCTTTAGTGAACAGCCGTAAGATGGTCGTTAAGTTAACGTTGGGTGTTTGTTGGTTAAACAGTCCACGATTTAGTTAGCAATCTATCACTATGACTTAAAAGCATTTATGTGAATTTATCCATTGCACGTATACTGTTGGAAATGGCATAAAACATCGCATCATCAAATGATTTTACAAATATTTTTGTTATCATATGTAACTCATAAAGCAAGTTGGCATTTCTGAATAATGTAGCTCCAAATCAGTCTGTACATCCGTACACGCTGGTCAAAATCTACACTGTTCACATATGAACACAAAAAAGTTTAAATTCACTGTCAACAATCATAGATTATATCAATACTGTTCATGTTCTGATTTATTATTTTCAGTTCCGGACTGGCGTGGTAATGCTCCGAGCGATGGTGCTGGCACTCAGTCGTGTACGGCTTTTATAAAAAATAGGCAATACAGACAAAATGATGCGTTTTGCAAGAACTCGGTCAGACCCCTCGAAGTGGACGTTCGATTATTTCACGCACTTTGTGAGATAAAATTACTACCTTGATGTTGTCTGTATTAAAAAGTGTGTTTTCATTGCGTATGAATATATATATATATATATAATTGAAAACTGTTTTGGGTAAAAGATATTATGCTTATATGCTTATATATTGGGATCTTCGGAAAATGAAGTTTTTTAAAGTAAAACATATTTTTATTAGAAAATACTTACCAGTCATTTAATACCTGATATATAATCTCAACACCGTTAATTCATCCAGAAAAGAAGCTCGCGCAGCCATGCATAGCCCTCACGCGTGTGTGATACACACGGCCGCCGGTAATACCGGCGCACGGGCCATGTGACCCCCACTTTTAATTTCACCGTTAACTTGCAGCGTTTAGTGTTGGGTGACGACGCGGGGTTGGGAGGCGGGAATCTGAAATGACTGGTAAGTATTTTCTAATAAAAATATGTTTTACTTTAAAAAACTTCATTTTTATGTCAAAAATACATTACCAGTCATTTAATACCTGATGACTTTGCAGCATCGGTCGGGAGGATCGTCCAACACAATGCCGGTCCCGAGAAATCGTAGCACTTGGTAAGAGTACCTACGGTACTACTAAATATAAACACAACTGTTTATGTATTTAGTAATTTGTGTATTAATTAGGTAAGTACTCGCTGAGAGTCCACTTGTGTGTCCAGAGAGGAATAATTTCTGATTGAAACGTTTTAAGACTTTATCAGAAGGATCTTATTACTAATTAAAGGAATAGGATATCCAGTGTTTGAATACGCTGCTGACATATCCTTCTCCTACCTGAGGTTGAATAACCCCTACTGTGGCTCTTACAGCCCTCGAATGTTTTATATAGAACTTAAGACCCTTGACAGGGTACAAGATCAGGTTATATCTAAGGGAACACAGTTCACAGAAAGGTTGTGAAATGTGATGGGTTAGGAAGCACCAAAGGCAACTTGGTCTCAGTAGGAATACAGGTTTATAAGAACGGTTGAATAACCATACGGCTGTAAAACCTGATGAAATTCGTTTTTACTGAAAGCAAAGAACTCACTTCCCTGATAGTGTTCGCCAAGCAAGACGAATTTAAGTCTCAGTTTATAACTTAAGAATCGGCCGCTTCCGAAGAACGTAAAAGTTTGGAGAGAAATGGATCTGAACTTTGAAGTTAAGCGCATTGGAGCATCGAACAATAATTGTTGTGTTCATCGCCAAATCTTGAATGCGAGAGGTCGGCAACAAATGTAAGCATAAATTACTGATTGACGTACCTTAAAAAACACCAATCGGTAAGAACTGTCTACTTCTAATGAAGATGTAACGGTTATGTCGATAGGCAGGCTAGAAGAACGTTGAACTACGATCTCTGGGCCAATACTGTGTTTCTAAAGTCATTGTCAGGAAGAGAATAACGACACCGGAAGTTGACTCATTTGAATTATGGGGGCAATTCAGGGAGTAATAATTATCGCCAATCGAAGGACTACTGTCTACTTTATTGATCATGTACATGTCCTAGTCAGTTAAGCCCTGTACTGTAATGAGTATTTAACACACTGCCCCGAACTGTAAACAATTCGGGTGTAGTATGAAGCATGTATCGGACCGTTTCCCTTAATTACTGATCCTTATCCAGGACATGGTAATCGGATTCTCTTATAGCGAATCGAGTCTGTCCGAAGGGCCAGCTCAACGAGAAACGTCCTACAACGAGTCTCTTGAGGGGAATAGATCCGACTTGCCCGTTTTGGGAATTAATTCTAAACGCAGGTAATCGAAGTGAAGTGTTTGAAAGGAACACTTCCCCGTTTACAAAGAATCGACGGTTATTCCTCGATGAAAAAGCAACCGGTACGTGGTAACAGGTGTCTGTTTGGTCTAAGAATCGCTCAGACAGCCGTTCCGGATTGCGTTCTTGATAAAACGGAACATTCCATTTTATTACTCGACCGTACTAGACGCAATCTGAGTCGATAAGTCTTATTCCGGTCTTCACCGGAACCAGACGAAAGACGGTTGTAGAAACCACCGAATGGAAGGTTGATACCCACTCCATGGCATTCCTGTTAGCTTAATAGAGAGGAGCGCTTCCCTATAGCCGCGGATTAGGGACAGTGCTCTACTTGGTTGTATGCCAACTTTGCTCCCGTACGGGGCTTTGATAAGGCAGGGCCAGCGGAAGCAGAAAGCTAGGCTCGAACTTAGCCTGTCTCTTGTGTCTTCACAGGTTGGGCTTCTAAGAATGCCTTGCAGAAGTCACTGTACGTTCTGTCCCTGTGAACAATGTTGCCGCATACGCCGAAATGCGCCTATGGACGCAGTGAATGCAGTAACTTCCCACTAATGATAGTTTATTTAGAGTCCAGCTCTAAATTGTTAATCATCCGATGGAGCACTGAACCCGATATGTCTCTTATTCGTCAGACAAGACGGGGTCGTGGGTTTTACCCGACGACGTGCGGATTGACTAAAGCCGGTTCTGGACCGGAATGTCAGTGTCCGATTCGACATGGAGGAATCCTATGATCGATTGATTGTGGTTTAACGCCGTTTTAACAATTTCTCAGTTATATCACGGCGGCCAGTTCACCTACTCATGTATTTCCTGGTTTTCTCACACCAGTACTCCACACAACAATCTTCCCAAGCAACTGGCTACTTTTCCACAAAACTTAGCCCATTGGTGGGAGGAATCCTATGAAGGAGTCATGATCGAGGAATTTATCCCTTTTCCGAAGAAGAATGAGATCGCATGGAATCAACCTTCGGTCCGAGCTCACGTATGAGAGAGTTCACAGAGTGACTATCCTCTGGGAACGGTTGATCCCGGTAGGCCAGCATAGGGGATTGATTTATGAAATCAACTGAATCTCTCCCATGTAATACCGTCGGACATCGACTCGTCCCAACAATTGGTACGATGGGTATTACTTGGGAGGAGTGTAGTCCCTAGAGACGCACTCTCTCCTCCCTGGGGACCGACATAACTATTTGACCGGTACTCCCCATACCCGATGGCCGACTGTTTAATCGGCTATGTCCCAGCATACTGCCCGATTGACTGCCGAAAGGTTATGTCCTAAGACATTACCCGTTTGACCGGTGCCTTACTGGCTATGTCTAAAGACATTGCCCGATCTCCAAATGACTGTGTCCGAGGACATTTGTCAATTGGAATACTGTTGAATTCCGAAGAATTCATAGTTGAATTTTTGTTTTCACGGTGACCGTTTGCCCGGTAACCGTTTATGCCCAGTTAAGAGTTTGACTGCCCTGTGAACGTTCACGCGACAACCGTTTATGCCCAGTGATTAATTGAGTACTCGGTAGGCATTTGACTCATTCTCTAGCACTATCGACTCATTACATTCATATGAGTGTAAGGAACGACAACTCTGCGAAGGAGATTTTCACTTGGCTGTGTTCGAAAACACCCGGTTGTCCAATGCTTATGTCATTATATTGACAAAACGGTTGGAGTCAACTTGACTTAACGACTGCTCGTTACCCAGCTCTGGGAACGTTCAGTAATGGTAGCTCCCTCTGACCATTACTGACCGGTTGACTAATGATAGGCTGATGTGAGGCTGCTCTATCACTAGTCTCCAAAAACTTCAGACATTATAACTTGGCACTCTGTAGAAGTCCGAAGACTGCTGTACTGCAGAGTGTAGGTTTTGCTCGAAATCATTATAGGTTTAAACGACGTTTAAGCGTCAACCTTCGGGCATAACGTATTAGGCACCACCCTAAGTACTTCCTTAATGTTCTGCTGTAGAGGTCAACGCTCTACAGCCGGCTCGTAATCTGAAGGGGACTGCCCCCCCCCCCCCCCCCCCCCCCCCCCGCCCGTCAGACGAGGAGGTGGGAGAGTGTCGAGCCCTACGATGCTTGACTCTAATCCGTCTTTCAACTGAAAGACACAACAGTCTTATAAAAGTAAGAGAAGGGATTGAAAATAATATTCAATCTTGGTGTACTTTATTGTTGTGTTAAGGTGTCGATCGTGTGATATGAACCTCCTCTCTCCGCAGTAGAGAGAGGTCGCACTGGATCGATCGTCGGCGCCGAACTAACCGTATGGGACGGTCTCGACCTCCCTTTCACGGAAAACCTGAGTTATTCCGATCGGGGGTTTGCCTTCTAAGGACTGCCTCTTCGAAAGGTGTCCTTCCGGGAACAGTGAATTCCCATCAGGTGGGTATTGCTGATCCCGGTAGGCTTGGTTAACCCGCCTATCACCGATCCGTTACATCTTTTGAAACGGAGCTTTGTATCGGGGAAGGAGTGTAATCTCTAGAGAAGTACCATGTTCCACTTGGAGACACGGAAACATTTCTCTGTCCTGTACTACCTATAACTGGATATCTGGGCCTTGTGCGTAATGACCAGTGTTTTGAATATCCGTACTCTTCTATTCTCATTCTTTTGAGGAGTGTAATCCCTACAGAAGAACACTATTCCCCTTGGAGAAAGGAAAGATTTATCTGTCCTGTACTCCTTATAACCGATGTTAGACGGTTGGATATCTGAGCCTGGTGCGTAATGACCAGTGTTTTGAATATCCGTATAGACCGGTTGTGCGAAGAACGAGTGGTACTAGCTTAACGACTGCTCGTTACCTTGACTGCCCACTGCCCGGTCGCGTCATGTTAAACTGACTGATAATTTGCCCGGTCGCGTCATGGCTTAATGACTGACCGGTCGCGTCATCGCTAAATGACTGCCGGATTTGCCCGGTGACTGGTCGCGCCTAGGCGAAATGACTGACTGGTTGCCCGGTACCCGGTTACCCGTAGTCATATAGGTTTTGCTCGCAAGCATTACCCGGTTGACTAATGATAGGCAGTTGTGAAGCTGCTCTATCACCGGTCTCCAAAGAATTCTGTCCGCAGACATTATAATTTGGCACTCTGTAAGCGTACTGCAGAGTGTGGTGTTAGAGGTGGCCAATCAGTGAGGTTTCCCTTTGATTGACCCATGGCGTCTCCCGAAGGGTCAGCCCCAACACCTGGCGTCAGATAATGTCGTTCAGCAGACGGTTGCTCACTCTTGAGGCCAACCATCACTGTGTCCGTACGGTTTCTGGCCCGAAGGCCTTTGTTTCCCGACGGAATAACAGACATCAGCCGCTGCCATCCGCTCCTCCATGTCCCGCGAAGGACCAGCCGAAGCTGAGGGGGAGCGGTCAGAGCTCCAGATAAGGGGCGTATGCATGTCTAAAATCCTCATTTGACCCTCTTACCCTATGCTGTGGGTATTGAGAACCCACAGCATAGGGTTTGTTTCCTAAGAGGGAATTTGTGGGGAAAATAGCTGATTACACCTCCTAATCTGGACCTCTGAGCGGTTGTGCGGAGTGAAGAAGGAACAGCTCTGACCTTCTGCTCACTCAACACAGCCGCGGAGTCTGATTGTTGGGAGAACCCCTCAAACTCCGCTTCACTCGTAGAGCTAAGAGAAACCTTTTTAGGGGTCTTCTTACTCTTCCAGCTTTTGTGAGTCCTCCTCAACCCAGACTGTTTCCAAATGGAAGCAGGCCAGGAAGAGAAGTACTCACAGGGTGAATCCTGTGTGTACTTAGTGAACGCAAAACAGGACAGACGCGTGTCTCATACAGCCGTTATGAGTCACGCCTCTGATCACCACTATGTGACATAGAATATATATGAAACAAAACAATTTATACGATTCAACAAAAAATATAATTTTTTTCTATTTTTTATTTTCTACTATACCCGTTGATCACGGAACGTATTTCAATGAAAAAGATTTTACAAATATTTTCCAAAATTGTTCATGTTTAATTAATATACATAATGTAATACAAGGCGATAATAATATATTATCGCTAATAGGGTCGGTGTAACTATAACTTCGTTGAAAGAATGAATGGCCATTACCGCACCCGATACGTAACTGAAATAGTGGGTGGGGTAACCCACCCGTGACTTCTCAGTTAGTTGTGTTCACAAAAAACAACTTAATTACAATTAGTAATTTACACAATTATGTTGTTAGGTTGTTAATGTAGTTGAATAACTGAATGAAATTAACTTGTTTAAGGCGAATGCCTTAAACAGACCAAGAAATAAAATATAAAAATGAAATAAATTCTTAGCTGTCAGTTGGTGTGTCCAGAAATTAAAAGTAGGGGTCACATGGCCCGTGCGCCGGTATTACCGGCGGCCGTGTGTATCACACACGCGTGAGGGCTATGCATGGCTGCGCGAGCTTCTTTTCTGGATGAATTAACGGTGTTGAGATTATATATCAGGTATTAAATGACTGGTAATGTATTTTTGACATAAAAATCCGTTGTCATTTGTTATACCCCCGACAAAGGAACTTTGAAGGGCGTATATTGGTGTCACCCAGTCGGTCAGTCTGTGGGTGAGTTGGTCGGTGGGTCGGTCGGTGGGTCGGTCGGTCGGTCGGTCGGTGGGTCGGTCGGTCGGTCGGTCGGTCGGTCGGTCGGTCGGTCGATCGGTCGGTCGGTCGGTCGGTCGGTCGGTCGGTCGGTCGGTCGGTCGGTCGGTCGGTCGGTCGGTCGGTCGGTCGGTCGGTCGGTCGGTCGGTCGGTCGGTCAGATAGTCGGTTGGTGGATTGCAATTTTCCTTGTCCAGAACATAACTTGAAAACTACTAAATGGAATTGAACAAAACGTCATACAATGGTAAAGCACAATGAGGGACAGTGCAGTAACCATAACTCTATTTGAGCTATTTATATAGTTATTGACCCTTGTTTTACTTTTTCTTGTCCGGAGAATAATTTTAAAAATACTAAATAGAATCTAATGAAACGTCAGACAATGGTAAAGCACAATGTGAGGCAGTACAGTGCACAGTAACCATAACACTATTTGAGCTAATTATATAGTAATTGACCTTTCTTACTTTTTTCTTGTCCGGAGAATAACTTTCATTGCCCTTTCTTACTTATGTCTTGTCCGAAAACGTGTATGTAATCATATAAAAATGCATTGTTTGCCAATTAGTCAGAGAATGTTTTTGAAATTTCTGATAATATGGGTCCACTGACCAGATTACGTGGATTCACTCTAATATCTTTTTAAACGTTAAAGTATACATACGACCAGGTTGGTTTTCCTGGAGTATGGCTCATACATAGCCATGAATCATGCTTACGAACCATTATAAGCACTGTTCCGATATAATCCTTTGTTTAAAACTATTCAAAGGGTATATTTTTATGATTAACAGCTGAAATTTATAACGTAAGTTGCAGCAATATTGAGTCTATTTGATCATAGACATGTTTAAATACTATCATTGATATCATTATAATCAATATTATAAATATTATTAATTGTGAGGGATTTTATTAAAAAAATGTAATCTTATGTCATTGTTAACATATCAGTATGCAGCTTTCACTTTACACATGCATCTTTTAAAAGAGAATTGATAATATATAATAATTATCTATATAACAATGGAATTATAAGACAATATACAATAAATGTATTGATGTAAACTGTACAGTTTCTTGTCATGTTTACAATATATACACAAATGACAATTAACAGGAAATGCGACTCTATCTGGTAGATTAACTAATCACGTTGAAAGAATATTTGAGCCGCAGTATACGGTAACCGTCTCAGTGAGGTTTTTTAAAAGGTATGGCCTCCTATTTAAAAAAATGAAGTTAAGAAAATACCATGAGCAGACAGCGTGATGGTGCAGATTGATTAAGATACATGTATTCATTGTCACATATCCTTGAAGATCGGTCAAATAGTTTGTGTTGTTAATATTAAGGAAATGTTACTATATATGTTTTTGTATGCACCAGTCGTATTCAAACTATACCTTAACTGCGCTCGCCCATGTATAGATCTGATGACTACCCAATACAGGTCGGCCAATATTCACCTTTGCGTCAGCCAATCAAAGCGTCGTTTACAAAATCGTTTTGTATTAAACAGGAGAGAAAACTCATATATTTATTTAATAGAGAAGCGGTGGTTGTCCATCTTTTCTGATTTTATAGAACCAAGCGTAGTTGTATCGTGCAATTTCATTGGACAAATAATCGACCACGTGCTAGTGAGTATTTAAGTGGATAGGTCACATTACACGAATTAATGTATTTGGTGTAATTTGGCCTATAAGGTCAATTTGAGACAATATGTTATACGATGTCATCAGATCTAATAAGCTTTCAGCGAAGTAATTCAAAAGAGATTGTCTATGTAAAAAATTGAATCCGCCTGATTGCCGTCTTTACAAACCAATCAATATGATTATATTTGTAGAGGGTCATCCAGCGAACATTTCTACCACATTATATTTGTATCAGACAATCGAAATCAGAGGAAAATATTTTTAAAAATTAGGCATATTTCACTCTTAATGATGCCGCAGCAAGTTATATATATAATATACTGAGCAATTTCTTCTCTTGTCACAATAATTCAAAAGTCGTCTGCTGCAGATGCGTCAAAACGGGTCTGTATGTGGGTAAGGGTTGATATCTCACGTTAATTATTCTGAATATTTTAGAATAGAATATAAAACATTGTGGCAAAAGGAGATATTGATCTCTGTGAGCATTGTCTCCTTTAGTCACAATGTTTTCAAAAGTTGTCTGCTACAAATGCATATGAAAGTGGTAAAAAATGCTACAAAAATATCACAAACAAATCTACTTCGACAGAAGAAATAGTTGCTCAACTATTTATTTTACTAAAGGGAACAAAGTGTTTCACTTTACAGAGGGTAGTTTGTTGCAGTGTTTACAATCATGTGTATACTGGTGTAGCGATATCCTAATAATGGAGTACACTAACTTATTATATTTACACATTCAGAGACGTGTAATTGTATTCGGTTACCTAGAACAAGTGAAATTTATTTTACATATGTGACTTTTGCCTATGTTTGCATTCTTAATTCAGTCTAGAATGGTCTGCACTATTTTATTGGCGTACTGATATGATATACATGGTGTTTTCAGTCATTTACATCACGGGATTTCAAATCTTCACTTGAAACTATAGCAGCCTTGCTATCGCAATTCTTCAAAAATGTTATGACATATATGCATAATGTCAACAATAGGCATAACTCATTAAGTAAAGCGAATTGTGAAGTTTATCGGGATATTAATAAATAAAATTACACATATTTCGTCTTTTTGTCTTTCGTATACAGTAAAAACATTCTTATTATACTCCCCTTCCCTCCCACCGTCAGGTCGGAAACCCATGAAATCACTTTTAGTACCAGAACTTCCGCCTCGGATGCGTGTTTGATCCCCGGCCGTGATATTAATGGCTTATGACTGGGAAACGCCCGTGTTATTACTGGGTTGTTTAAGCGGCGTAACACCGTACAAACATTTTCACCCTTTCAGCGCCGAATTGTTTAAAGTAGACTCTTCCATGTTCAAACTCGGACGACTCTATTTTCATGTTATAGGATTTTTGAAATATTTTTATAACTCACAGCCAAACAATGCAGATTTCAGGTGAGACAGCTCGTTACGAGCTGACTCACCTGAATCTGTATTGTTTGCAAAAAGCTTAATATTGCCTTTGGCGCTGAAAGAGTTAAGAATAAATGTTCTTGAAACTTGCTCGCTTGAAACTTTATTTACAAATGTTCACATATAATATTATCAACTTTGAAATATGTTACAATCTGCCCAATCTGTATGATCTATGTGGATATCCTCTTTGTGCAAATCAAAACAATCCTGTTGTGACAAGTCACTTAAACCCTTCGCCTTATACATACGCTTTCTGACGCCTCTGCAGCAGACTTTTGAAAACATTATGACATAATGAGCAATAGTAATTCGTACATAATCATCCCGTAAGATATTATCAGAAAGTAATGAGCAAAGGAGTCATCAGCTTGCGAAATAGTTTCGTGTCGTGCGTTGAGAAAACAAACCTTACAGCATATGGGGTTAATACGACCGTCAACCTACGAACTCTTGTCCTTGCGTGTCCTTGTGTATTCGTGATGTGTGATTAGGATGTTGTTGCCTCATTGATATTAACAGTTGCGGTTAATATGCCGTTACATTTACAACCGATAAAGAATCGACAAATCTAATAGCAGTCACTGTGAAGTTTTTATGTTTATCTGTAGGTTGTAAAGATAACTCTTTTAGCGTCAATGGCAATATTGAAGGTGTTGCAAGCAAAACAGATTCATGTGAGTCAGCTCGTAAAGAACTGTGTCATTTGAGATCAGCATTATTTTCTCTTTAGTTATCATTTGATTGGTTTATTGTTTGGTGTGTTTTTGCCGCTTTCAATAATTATACAGTTATCACGGCGTTTCATGGTTAGGTTACCAGAACAACTGGTTCATCTACCCTAACACCAGGCAGTCGTAATGCAAACCCCTCAACTCTGACCGCCAAGCAGGGCAACCATTACTACCATGTTTAAAGTATTTGGTATGACCCTTCCGGGGATCGAACCCTCGTTCTACAGCATTTGAGGCGGACGCTCTACCACAACACCGATGAGGCGATACTTTTTGTTATTAAAATATTCACAAACACATCAAATATTTGACATGGAAGCGTCTTCTCTAAGAAATTCGACGCTGAAAGAGATGAATTGAACGCTACATAAATTCCCAGATGGCTAAGAGAACAGATGTCGCCTTAACTCTTTACCAAATACAACACATCTGGAGCAGACGACTTTTAAAACATCTACGGGAGGAACAGTTATCCCAATTTTCTATATATATAATTTGAATTATTGAATAGGTTTGAAAACGTTGTGACAAAAGGGGAAATTGCTCATTATGTGCCATTTCTCTTTTTGCCACACTGTTTTCAGATGTCGAGGTATAGAGAATACCTCAATATTCGTATGCAGATGGGAAGGGGATTAATCAGATCAGATTTTTCGGTGTTTTCAGAAGGTTCGTTTTCCTGTGACATAGCGCGAGTATTCCTTTCCCTGATCCAGCCGACTTGAAACGTTTTAAGGAACCGAAGACGTTTAAGCTCAAGGTGGCAGGTTTTTCTTAAACCGCAATGCCTCTAACTCCGTGTTAGAATTGTATTTGCCCTTTCCCGTATGTCGACACTCTCTGACACCTTTGCAGCGGGTAAATCTTTAAACAGTTGCAACAGAAGAAATAGCTTATAACGAACAATTTCTCTTTTTGCCACAATGTTTTCTTCTCTAGTACATTATGATACTTTCATATATAAAGCTATTTCATGTCTTGTTTATATGATTTCAATGTCGTCTGCTGCAAAACTGTTCAATGTGGGAAAGGGTTAATGGTACAGTACGATCAAACAGCACCTGGTCGAGGTGTTGCCACGTGGTCGAGGTGTTGCCACGTGGTCGAAGTGTTGCCACGTGGTCGAGGTGTAGCCACGTGATCGAGGTGTTGCCACGGTGTTTTTCAACTCTTTTCAGTTTTGACATTTCCGTTTTAGAAGTTTGCCATATTTTCCCCCAAATGCTTTCAAATTCGTCTGATACAGATTTGTTGTAAATGGTAAAAAGGTCAATATGTTACTACTAAAATACCATATCTTTTAAAAGGATAATGACGTGCCAAACAACAACGATCTAAATTGCATCTTCTTTATTATTCTTTAACAGTTTGGTCACGTTTTCGTATGTAAAACACTTTTGTATATTTACAATAGATTGCTATACCAAATACAGTAACTGACTCCCTGGTAAGAGCGTTCGCATTGAGAGTGGTAACAGGTTCCTTGGTGCAGTAGTAATAGCGTTCGCACTGAGAGCGGTAACCGGTTCCCGGGTGCAGTAGTACAAGCGTTCGCATTCAGAGCGGTAACCGGCTCCCTGGTGCAGAAGTAATAGCGTTCGCAATGAGAGCGGTAACCGGCTCCCTGGTGCAGTAGTAATAGCGTTCGCTCTGAGAGCAGTAAGCGGCTCCCTGGTGTAGTAGTAATAGCGTTCACACTGAGAGCAGTAACCGGCTCCCTGGTCTAGTAGTAAGACCATTCGCACTGAGAGCGGTAACCGGCTCCCTGGTGTAGTAGTAATAGCGTTCGCTCTGAGAGCAGTAAGCGGCTCCCTGGTGTAGTAGTAATAGCGTTCGCAATGAGAGCGGTAACCGGCTCCCTGGTGTAGTAGTAATAGCGTTCGCTCTGAGAGCAGTAAGCGGCTCCCTGGTGCAGAAGTAATAGCGTTCGCAATGAGAGCGGTAACCGGCTCCCTGGTGTAGTAGTAATAGCGTTCGCTCTGAGAGCAGTAAGCGGCTCCCTGGTGTAGTAGTAATAGCGTTCACACTGAGAGCGGTAACCGGCTCCCTGGTGCAGTAGTAATAGCGTTCGCTCTGAGAGCGGTAAGCGGCTCCCTGGTGTAGTTGTAAGAGCGTTCGCACTGAGAGCGGTAACCGGCTCCCTGGTGCAGTAGTAATAGCGTTCGCTCTGAGAGCAGTAAGCGGCTTCCTGGTGTAGTAGTAAGACCATTCGCACTGAGAGTGGTAACCGGCTCCCTGGTGTAGTAGTAAGACCATTCGCACTGAGAGCGGTAACCGGCTCCCTGGTGTAGTATTAAAAGCGTTCGCACTGAGAGCAGTAACCGGCTCCCTGGTGTAGTAGTAAGACCATTCGCAATGAGTGTGGTAACCGGCTCCCTGGTCTAGTAGTAAGACCATTCGCACTGAGAGCGGTAACCGGCTCCCTGGTGTAGTAGTAAAAGCGTTCGCACTGAGAGCAGTAACCGGCTCCCTGGTGTAGTAGTAAGACCATTCGCACTGAGAGCGGTAACCGGCTCCCTGGTGTAGTAGTAAGAGCGTTGCGCACTGAGAGCGGTAACCGGCTCCCTGGTGTAGTAGTAAGAGCATTTGCACTGAGAGCGGTAACCGGCTCCCTGGTGTAGTAGTAAGAGCGTTCTTATCGAGATTCCATTCCCGGTCAGGTCATACCAAAAACGGTTAATATTGTATAAATGGGTTTCCTCGCTGGTGCACAGGGTTGCGGGGATAGCCCTACGGCTTATGCACCAGTGTCAGGATAGATAATACCGGTATCACTTTAAATGAATCGCCGTGATATAACTGAAATATTGTTGAAAGCGAATGAATCGATGCACCACTCAAACAAACAACAAACAAACAATACGAATGCAGTCAAAAAGATATACAGTCAAGTATGACACGTGAAATAACAGGGACCTATATGTTTGTGAAACTAGTCTGATTCAATCAATAACTCGTCTCTTTGAATGACAATATGTTACTTTCTACCATACACAAAATAACATAATTCACAACATTATTAAAATGATTGATTGATTGATTGATTTGGGTTAACACTGTTTTCAACAATTTTTTAGTCATATCACGTCTACCAGGTCACCTACTCATGCGTTTCCTGGTTTTACTTGTACAGTGCACTTAAACTTTGAAATATCACTTAGTCGGAATGATGAACAATTCACTCTTGAAGTAGCACAAGGTCACCATGTTGTATATAGTTTCTTCTTCATGTAGTTCTTGCCCTATCACTGGTGATCACCTCGGTCATACCAAATACTCAGAATAGTAGTAATTGTTACCATCCATTGCGCTGAGAATTGTGGGGTTAGCATGTCAAACAATTTCTTGAAACGTACCTGTCATTTAAAAACTTCTTAGCCGTAGATGCGATTTCTCATTCGAGCAATCAGAACGCTGATCAGCTGAATTTTATCACTTTTGAAAAATACATATGAGTTTACCATAAATCGTGGGATCATTGGGACACGTCGATAGCTCGAAATAATGAATGGTTCCCATGCGACTTCAAGTTATCACGAAACCACAGCAGTAATACACCCCATTTGTGCTTCAACAATTCAGACAGACAAGACTATTTGAAAAATTGAAACGGTAACGAATCACAGTATGCAGTTGATTGGCGACGGTATAACTTGAAACAGGAATAAACTGTCTTCGTTTTGTAACAAAGTAACAACTCAATAATACATTTAAACTTGTTTATTACGAGATGCACAAGTCCCAAAACCCCAGCCACTCTCTGTTCTCTCATAAGAACGTCTCCTGCACACGGGCCACCAGAAGTGACTGATATCATAAGATATCAGTCCTATACTATACCAACAGCCTACTGCCTTCGGGGAGTTAGTTCATTAATTATTGGTCAGATGTCCAAAATTATTGACACCTGTCAAAATGTACAGTGCAGTTAGAGAAAGCTAACCGTGTCACAGAGAAAGATGGTTGATTACATCTTTACAGTTTCTGATGTAGACAAATAACTAAATCTGTAACAGACATGCATATAAGTACATACTTATAACACAAATGTTTTACAAAAGGATCTAGAATAAACAATAAAGAACCAATTATAGTTTCTTATGGAAAAAAAAAAAAAAATCTTTTACATGTGTACGTAAACATAGTGTAACTGAACTAATTACCGATTTAATAAGTATAGTGAGAAAAATATGTTCTTTCTAAATATGTAGGTTTCAAGTCATATAATGATAGATAGATAGATTTTATTTGACTTATAAAATTACATGTATTTCATCATTTACACATATTTACATAAACAAAATGTATACGTAAACAACAAATAATAATCCAAAATAACTTTCAAGTTTCCTGATTTTGGTTGAGCTCAAAAATAGCTTATACCAAATAAAGAAAACTTAACCTTTAACTTAAAGCAGTTTAGGAGAGTGTGAATATAACAATTGTTGAAATATATATCTGATTCCAAATTCATACTGTCAATCACCTACATATATTACTTCAAAAACCATCTTATTTATATGATCTGAAGCTTAAAGTATGTGAGTAATGGGTGTTTAGAAATATATAAAACTGGTGAGAACTATCAACGATAAATACTTATATTTCAGCAGTATGCAACCTGTATTAGAAAGAAGTATGTATACCCGTATTATACCTGTATAAGTGTTTTGTTTCTTTGGCACAGTTGAACTTCCGGTTTAGCAGAATAAACAGTAACTATTCTATTTGATTAACATATATGCAGATTATTGATTATAATAATTCCTTTTCACAAAAAAAATCCATGCAATACTTACTATAGTAACAGGCATATATTGAATCAATTTAGCCACATCATAAGATATCAATTCTAGACTATGGATGTACTGCATGATTCTTACAAAATCAAAAAAACATTGTAGAAAGGAGTAATTCTTCATTATAACCAAAGTTCCTTTCGTTACAATTTTTACAAATGTTCTCTGCTGCACAGGCGTCAAATTACAGGTGGGATAGGGTTAACTACTGTACAGGAGATGCTTCTTAACCATTTTCCCACATACAACAATTATAAAACAGACGACTAAATAGATACAGGTTAAAATATGGATATCTCTATCAATGAAAGACTTATTTTTGAAAAAGGTTGAAACCATTATGACAAAAGGAGATTTTGCTCAGGATAAGCAATATCTTGTTGTTTAGCTCACCAGATCACAAAGTGCTGAAGGTGAGTTTTTTTTGTGATCGCTTTTTGTGATCGCTTTTTGTCCGTCGTCAACAATTTGCTCTTTTTAAAACACTCTTTAGGCCACTATTATCATCCAATCGTCATGCAATTTATTCAGGTTGTATATCTTACTGATTTCAAGGCCAAGTTTGAATATGGTCATGTCAGGTCAAAAACTAAGTCACTATGCCAAATTGAAGGAAAATCTAGTTAACACTCCGGAAGCCGCCTTTTTAGCTCACCTAAGCACGAGGTTCCTACAAATTATTTCTCCTACTAAACCAATTGACTGATTTCAAAATAACTTCACAGGAATGTTCCTAAGGTGGTCCCATTTCAAAGTTGTTCAAAGAATTTAATTCCAAGTAGAACCTTTGGTTGCTCAACATCAGAAAAGGGGAAAATTGTCAAAATTTTAAAAACCTTTTTGTCCAAAAGTACTGGCCCAATTGGAAAATTATTATGCAGAAATGTTCCTTGGGGCACCCTCTTACAAGATTGTTCAATATTTCTGATCCGTTGAAAAACATGGCCGCCAGGAGGCGGAGCATGTTTTCCTTATATGTGCATTGTTGAAACTTTAAAAATCTTTTTGTTCAAAAGTGAAGATAATATCTACCAAGGTTGTTCAAGTTAATCCGATCCGTTGAAAAACATGGCCACCACTTTCTTGTCCAAAAGTACCTTCCTGATTTAAAACAAATTGGCACAAATGTTCCTAGGAGGACCCTCTACCAAGATTGTTGAAATTATTCCGATCTGATGAAAAACGTGGTCGCAAGGGAGCGGAGCTTGTTTTCCTTATATGTATAGAGTAAAAACTTTGAAAACTATAAAAGTTCTATTTAATCAGGTGAGCGATAAAGCGCCATCATGGCCCTCTTGTTTACTGGAGCATGTTGAAGTGTTGTCAGAATATTTGCCTGTATGATATCTAGGCTAAGCTGAATATGGGTCAGGTCCGGTCAAAAACTAGGTCACTAATCCACATTGTAGAAAAATCTTATAAACGCTATAAACACTATAGAGACCACATTCTTTACGTGAGAAGCTTGAAACTTTGTCAGAAAGGCTAAGTTCGAACATTGGTCATGTTGAGTCAAATTCGGCCACTTGGTCAAATCGAAGGAAAGTCTTGTTAATACTCTGGAAGCCGGGTTTTTAAATTTAGCTTTGAAACTTTACCACAGAATGTTTATCTTGATGATATCTAGGCTAAGTTTGAATATAGTGGTCCGGTCAAAAACTAGGTCACTAGGCCAATATTGAGAAAAATCTTGTTAACAATCTAGAGACCACATTTTTCTCAAATGTTCCTTGGATGACCCTTTACTAAGAATGTTGACATGATCCGTTAAAAACATGGTTTCTCTAATTAAGTCTTAAATAACACATTCCCAGGTGAGCAATCCAGGGCCTCAGGGCCCTCTTGTTTCCAAATGTAGTCTGCTGCAAATGCGTAAAAATACTTCTGCTAGCGGAAAATGGTTAATGGTTTAATGAATAGTTTTGCTACAGATACTATTTTACCCTTTCTACACTACAGACACATTTTGTCTTATCTTCAACAAACGGATGATATGAGCAAGTTCGACAGTTTCCTCAATGTTTTCCCCACAAGTCAATACTTTAAGTTTCATTAAAACAGATTTACCAATTCTGCTGTAGATTTTGTCTATGTGATAAAGGGTTAAGCAGACTGTAAACATATCATGTAAATTACAAAATATGTTTACAGTCTGTTTACCATTTAAGAGTTGAATTGAAGATCTCTGGAAATAAGGTTAACCCTGTCTTAATAAATGTTTGAACATGATCTTATACCAAGGTGTACCGTATGATCAGTTTCGAAAATATACGCATCACCAATAATAAGAGAAATTGGCGAGTCATGTTTAGGTTTGTTAAATACGACTATATTAGATTTGCTCGGATTAACTTCGAATTTCCACCTGTTGGTATATCGATAGACAATATCTAATAGGAGTTGCAGCATATTCGGAGTCAGGTAAATAAGGGAAAGCTCATCGGCGTGTAGGGATTGCCGCATCTGAGAGTATGCCCGCGATTTAAACTATATTCCGAGTCCTCTAGTTGTTGTAAAAGTTCATTCATATATACGAGATAGAAAAATGTAGAAGCTACCCCTCCCTGCCGTACGGCTTTCTGTATATTTACAGTACATGAAGTCGCGCCGTTTACACGGATACGGCACGTTAATTTCTCATATGATTTGATTATGATCCATAGGATTTTAACTTTTAGTCGTAATTGCGTTAGTTTAAAGAAAAGGCCTGTATTACACACAGAATCAAACGCGGCCTTAAAATCCAGAAAGGAGACGTACACCCGACTTTTGTTTTCGGATATGTCGTATATGGTTTATTGTAGATTGAAGGCTGCTGTCATGCAACTTAGATCTTTTTGGAAACCTTGCTGTTGTACGTTTGGGAACGGAGTGTTTCTAGACCGTAAGCATGTCTGTATTCTGCCTAAGAGTAGCTTTTCGAATAGATAACAAAAGCACGGGATCAACGATACAGGTCTATAACTAGAAGGGTTGTTTTTATCCTTTCCCTTTCCTTTGTAGATAGGAACTATAAGGCTTTCTCTCTAGTCTTCTGGATTAACCTCTTGGTCTAAAACACAATTAAATAAGTCCGATAAACTTTTATAATGTGTTTTATTGACGTGAATAATATGGTCATTAAGTATGTTATCATGTGATGGACTTTTCCAACGTTTTAAGTCCTTTGCGAGGGTCTCTACGTTTTCCCAATTAAATGGGGCAACCATAACCTTATACTCATAATCCGCGCTATTATCGACTGATCTATCATGCTTACTAAGTTCGATCAATGCTACTAAATCGTCAGTAAAGTTAATCCGACTTGTAGAAGTGTGGGGGAATCGGAATGTGTCTTTGAAATATTCAGAGAAACCGGTTGGTATATTTTCTTCCGTATAAGTTGTATCTTTATACGCTATTTCAGAACATTCACGCAAACCTTTTCCCTTCCGCTTGCTGACTTGTTTCCAAAAGAGGTTTATATCTAATTGCGCTAATTTATCAAGTTCTTCGAATGCTTTGTTGAAGAAGTTGTAAGAGGCACTTCGCTGTTTCTTCCGAAAGTTACTTTTGGCAGCTTTGTACTTTTGATAAGATTCGCGTTCGGATCCTCTGGGCCGACCTAGATTAATCCAGACTCGCCTGAGGCGTCTTGATTCGGTATGGGCTACCTTAAGCTCGTTTGACCAATACGGTTTCGTATGTTTATTAAACTTAACCTTAGGTAAGCATTCATCGGCTGATCTTATAATAGACGATATAATGAAATCAGATGTCTGATTAGGGTCATTACTTTATGAGATGGAATGTGTGTATAGATAATTCGACAATGTATTTTGAAACTTGTGAAAGTCATATTCATTACATTTGTCCCATGCGATACGGATTCGATGTTCATGATTCTCCTGATCTTGCAACGTAGCTGTCAGATGACATATACACTCCAATTATATAGATGCGTTCGGTATTGACTTGTTTGATTTCTATACCTATGATTCTCTCACTGTCAAAGCAGTCTATTTCACCGATTGATGGCTGTAATGATCTTTTATACAGAATAGCCACGCCACCTTTTCCACACTTAGCGGGGCCATATTGGTCTATAGAGCTTCACACACCGAATACGACTTATATCTATGATTAATGCTGTCCAGAAACGACTTTGAATGGTTAAATAGCTTGTGTTCTGCAACTATACAAAGGTCAATATCGTTTGCATCTAATATATCAGAAAGTGCATATGCCGAGGACATAATTCCTCTGACGTTCCAACACATTACACTTAGCATAGCCATACTATAATATATAAGTACTTCTTTACTCACTGTTGTATGTTATATTCACGGCACTTTGTCTAATATATATCTGGGTTGGAATTAGCCCACCTATCAGTGTCTTCGTTCCATTCATCATCTTCATCACGCCATATATTGTTGTGTTATCATTCGAGTCGTTTGACATGTGGTTTTTCATCATAATCGTATGTATTATATTTGTTATAGTAATTGTCTTGTCGTTTATTTTGTTGTGAATTTTGTGGGTAGTTTGTTCGTTGTTGACCATAGTAAGGTGTTGTATATCGACTATTTCTGTCGAAATAGGACTTGGTTTTCCATTTCCTAAATGTAATCTCGGAAGGCCAAAACCCTTCACTCTCGACTTGATCGGCGAACTTGTGTCTGTATTGTTCTCAATTAATAGGTGAGCCAGATCAGGCTGCTTCGTTTTTACGACAACGGCAAATGTAGGATTGTGTTCGTCCTTTCAGCTTTTCTTACCGGTACTTGCTTCCCGACTAATTGATTTGGATGCCGTAGTTTCCGAATTCACCACAGCCTTGTCTATCTTTTTATTCATGCACGCTAGGCTGTTGTTTAAGCATTCGACGTCATTTTGCAATTTATCAACCGTTGCGGTGTCTCCAGACCTACTTCGCAATCCGTTCACTGATGCCAAAATAATATTTGCGTTAGTGGAGATCGATTTAGTATCATTGGCTATGTCCATCAGGATTGCATTGTTATGTTTACCTACATTAGACACAGCTGCAAGATCAGATTGCAAGTTCAACAGCATGGACGTTATGTCCGGTATTTCGACTTTCGAGCAGGAGTGACTCTGCGTTGGTGTTTGGGTGTTCATAGTTGAATCGTGTATAGTATGTGCTGTTAAATTAGCACAATAGTCGTAGGTACCATTCCTGGTACTGCTGAAAACATCGAGTATATCACGGCTGCAGTTACCCTTTGTAAACATGTCTAGGGTTATGGCAATCATGGGCTAGTTTTCGGGATTTAGACGAGTTTGGGGGAATTTCTGTGGTTTAAAAGTTTTGTTTTTGGACATGTCTGATTCTGTTTAGCACGCTCTGCAAGACGTTCTCTATAATCGTTAACAGAATCGGGATCATCCTTACATAGTCGAATAAGATCTGCATTATATTCATCCTTCGGCTGGTTGTCGAGTGCCCGATCTAAGTCTTGGTAGAATTGTTGCGGCTGCACCACTTGAGAGAGGGTGGCATTACCAGAGTATACATCATCGTCAGTTTGGCTGCTAAACGACGAGTGTTGTAAGTTATCTCTGTCCATATTTCAGTGTTTATTTCATTCTAGCCTTAAGTACAAGTAAAATGAGGGAAATGGTTAAATATTTACCCTGTGTCACACCTCATTGTATCACGTGAAACGTTTCTCGTGGCTTTAATCCAGCAATTTTCCCCACTAGTTGCCTCTTGTCGTTCTACTTTGCGTGAGCGAAGTTCAGTCTATACAATGTTCAATCTTAACATATACTTCGCCGAAGGGTAAATTTAAATGACTACCTCTATAAATAGTCTATCGATAGCTATTGTCTTTCTTCGAAGTCCAATTGTGCATTTTTCTCTCACTGTTGTCAGCAAATGTTCACATAAATCGATGCACAAAGTATTTATAAGTGTCTCTATCAATTTTCATAAATACCTTTTGATTAAAACGTGCATTATCATATAAATCTTCCGGAGCTGCTGAAACCGTGACCACCCGCCATGACAGTCATACAGCCGGTATGTTAACCGTTGGACCAACCCATTTTTTCCGTAGAACATGTTTATATATATTAGTGCACTTTACTTTCCTTTCAGTTGTAATATAATCATAAATGTCTGAGTCGGTAGTATCGGGGTCAATGTTGCCAAGGTTATATGAGTTGGTGTTTTTCTGCGCACCGCTATAAATCGTTCAGCTGATGCATGTTTTGGGGCACTAGATTTTAAACTCTGCGTAGTTATATTTCGTGTCTTTCCCATTCCGTAGGTACTTGTAGTCAGTGTCTTATCTAGAGATCTATTTGTGGTATTTGAGTTTCTGTGGACTTTGACGTTGTCTCTAACAGTGGCTATCAAATGAATTGTACCACTATCGGACACTCTTTTTGTTGGTTTCGATATATGGTGTGTGTTGTATGATGTTGTATGAATATAGAAGTAGTAGTAGTAGTAGTAGTAGTAGTAGTGTAGTAGTTGTAGAAGAAGTAGTAAGAGAAGTTCATTCATTCATTCATTCTCTTTATTTCCTCCGTTCGGAGATTAATTGAATACATATATCATATCAACAAGTAATTGGACTAGTTTCTATACATAAAATGATATGTAGAAGTTGTAGTAGTAGTTGTTGTTGTTGTAGTAGTAGTAGTAGTAGTAGTAGAAGTTGTAGTAGTAGTAGTAGTAATAGTTGTAGTAGTAGTAGTAGTAGTAGTAGTAGTAGTAGTAGTAGTTGTAGAAGTAGTAAGAGAAGTTCATTCATTCATTCATTCTCTTTATTTCCTCCGTTCGGAGATTAATTGAATACATATATTATATCAACTGTTAACAACAAGTAATTGGACTAGTTTCTATACATAAAATGATATGTATAAGTTGTTGTAGTAGTAGTTTTTGTTGTAGTAGTAGTGGTAGTAGTAGAAGTTGTAGTAGTAGTAGTAGTAATAGTTGTAGTAGTAGTAGTAGTAGTAGTAGTAGTAGTAGTTGTAGAAGTAGTAAGAGAAGTTCATTCATTCATTCATTCTCTTTATTTCCTCCGTTCGGAGATTAATTGAATACATATATTATATCAACTGTTAACAACAAGTAATTGGACTAGTTTCTATACATAAAATGATATGTATAAGTTGTTGTAGTAGTAGTTTTTGTTGTAGTAGTAGTGGTAGTAGTAGAAGTTGTAGTAGTAGTAAATGTAATAGTTGTAGTAGTAGTAGTAGTAGAAGTAGTGTAGTGTTAGTAGTAGTAGTAGTAGTAGTAATAGAAGTAGTAGTAGAAGAAGTAGCAGTAGTAGTAGAAGTAGTAGTAGTAGTAGTAGTGGTGGTAGTAGTAATAATCGTAGAAGTAGTAGTAGCAGTAGTAGTAGTAGTAGTAGTAGTAGTAGGGGTAGGAATAGTAGTAGTAGTGTAGTAGTAGTAGTAGTAGTAGTAGTAGTAGTAGAAGAAGTAGTAGTAGTACTAGTAGTAGCAGTAGCAGTAGTAGTAGTAGTAGTAGTAGTAGTAGTAGTAGTAGTAGTAGTAGTAGTAGTAGTAGTAGTAGTAGTAGTAGTAGTACTAGTAGTAGAAGAAGTAGTAGTAGTAGTAGTAGTAGTAGTAGTAGTAGTAGTAGTAGTAGTAGTAGGAGTAGTAGTAGTAGTGTAGTAGTTGTAGTAGTAGTAGTAGTAGTAGTAGTAGTAGTAGTAGAAGTAGTAGTAGTAGTAGTAGTAGTAGTAGTAATAGTAGTAGCAGTAGCAGTAGTAGAAGTTGTAGTAGTAGTAGTAGTAGTAGTAATAGTATTAGTATTAGTAGTAGAATAAGTAGTAGTAGTAGTAGTAGTAGTAGCAGTAGTAGTAGTAGTAGTACTAGAAGTAGTAGTAGTAGCAGTTAGTATTCCCCACGGTCTGTACCCTATCAATCATTTTGGCCAAAGGAGATATTTCCATTTACCATGTTGCAACAATGTTTTCAACTCTTGATTATAGAAGGTGTCAATAGTATTACAAAGATGTTTCAAATTCGTCTGCTGATGATGTGTAAATGGGAATCAACGGTTAAGAAGATTCAATAGTTGAATAGTGTTTAACAGACCTTTCTGAAATGTAGTGAAGGACAGCCGATACTGTGCTTGTTATAGCAAATTTTCTATAAATCTACCGTGGTGTGTGCCAATTCCCAGGCCAAGTGATAAGCGTCGGGTATGTGGAACCGGGATTCCCGGTTTTGAACATAGGTGGCAGTGCTAATGGTTGAGTTCTCTAGGGCAATGCAAATTTCCTAGCTAAATACTGGTGTGTTTACCAAGGCATCATGAATAAGTGAAATGTCGGCGTGATATAACTGAAATGATGTGGAAAATGCCGAAAATCCCCCAATTTTTTTTTTCTCTTTTCAGGTCAGCAATACAACTGACAAACAAACAAACTGACACCATTAGAAGTGAATTCTCTGGGAGAAGAGTACGACTATAGGAGTATAATGCACTATGCCAGAAATACGTTTGCCCGGGCCACATACGTCGACACCAAATTGCCTAGGAAGACTGAACCGGAAATGGTGGTGAGACCGGAAATTGGACAGCGCGTGCGCCTTAGTCCCGGAGACATTGCTCAAGATAATAAACGATACAAATGTCCATGTATGTATACAATATATTAATATGTCCCCGTAGCAGTAGACAGTTATCACAATTGAAGCAGATATCTTTGAACAAAATATATAGAAAGGTCAAATTATTCAAATCAGGCAATTCTCTTTTTCCGAGATAATACATTCAACTCTGCTCCAAATGTAAGCTTATGTAAAGAGTTTCCAAATACTGGCGTAGAAAGTCCATATGTTCATATCCATCGAATACAGATGTGTTGTATCTAGGACAGTTTTATTATTGAAGATTACTTAAAACAGTAATGGGTTAAATGTCTTAAGGCCTTTTTTTAGCCGTCCAAAATAAAACAAATATGCAACAGACGGCTTTGAAAACAACCAGGCAAAACTTTAAATGGAAATGCCTCATTTTGCCACATTTTTCAAAAGGCGTCTGCTGCAAAAGTCAAAAGTCGTCAGAAATCAAATGTGTGTGGAAAAAGGGTTAACAATTTCTCAATCAAATGGAAAATAATTCTCACTAGCGCGATACGGTTTCATCGCAAAAGATACGTGCGTCGGCCGGGACTCGAACCCGGATCGACTGCTTAGAAGGCAACCATGCTAACCTTTACACCACCGACGCCTCATACACAGCTACAAATAGAGATTGATTATGTAATTTATCTCCAGTCAGCATGTCAACATTACAGATTCATGTTGGTGTATTGACAGCAGACGACCCATGATAACATTATGGTAAAAGGAGGGAGGAATAATGAGCATGTGCTCCGTCTATCACAATGTTTTCAACATCATTCATTAATTGCACATTCAGTTATAGGGACATTTTTGCTCGCTTTATTTGCGCTTTAGGTCTGAAACGATCTCAAGTGTTAATAGATTTCATATTTAAGTTTCTTAAAAAAAACTTACAGCATGTAGAGATTCTTAAAATAACAATCATCATTGCTATAAGTGTTGTAATACTTCAATCACTTCCCGTTCATTTTCTGAATTGTTTTCAAAAAATCGCATTTGTTTACACTTTCTACTCATTACCTCATCCTATAATTTTACTCTTAGAACTGTTTCTAAATTGAAAATTGTTTGCAAGAAGAATAGAGTGTAAACTTTTCCCACTTGCAGACGCATGTCCATGCATCTGCAGCAGACGATCTTTAAAAACTTTTTTTTAAAAAAAAAGGCAACTTATCCTCGTTTTTCATCACCTTCTTTCAACTCTATTCAATAATTACACTTTCATTTATTAAAGGTTTGCTCATGACGTTTTCAAGTCGTCTGATGCAAAAATATTCTTTGGAATACTCAAAATTGCAAAAAGAATAGAGTTTAACCTTTTTCAACTTGTAGATGCATACCGAGGCACCTGAAGCAGTAAATATTTGGAAACATTGTTGCAAACGGATGAATAACTCATAATGGACAATTTCTCATTTTGTTACAAAGTTTTTTAAAACTGTATTCAACTACCCTTTCATAAATAGAAAGTGTTACCATGACGTTTTCAGGGGAGTTGCCTGCTGCTGTATGTAGGGGATAACTCGATACACTGCTGCTGTATGTAAGGGATAACTCGATATACTCCTGCTGTATGTAGGGGATAACTCGATATACTGCTGCTGTATCTAAGGGATAACTCGATATACTGCTGCTGTATGTAGGAGATAACTCGATATACTCCTGCTCTATGTAGGGGATAACTCGATTTATAACATGCCTGTACATTTTCCGGTGGAAATACATGTAGATTGACATGCGCAAATACACCACGACAGATTGAAATTCCGTATCTACATGCGGTGTAAATACAAGATTGTGACGTCAGACAGTGCGCGGACTACTTACAGCGAGGTTCCCGTTTTGAATATGCGCTACGTAGTAAGATATGCAGACAACCAGTACTATTTAGGAAAATTGTTTCTATTGTATGTATTGAAAACCTAGCGTCAAATTTAATAAAAAAAAACGCAAGTACAGATTATGTTGTCATTTTCTCCCACAAAACAATGGAAATTTAATTTGATAATGTTATTGGGCGGGACTTACGTATTAGCATACTTTTTAGGGGCGTGGCCTAAGTATTGTAGTAAATATTCACTCGCCATTCATCTTTTCATTTCAAGATTACAAAATTGTGTCCACAATAAAACATATATTGAATCTGTATATTTGTTAGTTTTTTCGCTCTTCATAGATCTTAGGTATATAATAAAAGGAATATTACGTTGCGGGAGCGATAAATGTGTTCGTATTGCACGACTCGTAGCGTGGGAAAATCTATATCTTACTCGACCTTCGGTCTCTTAAGATATCGATTTTTCCACGCTACTTGTAGTGCAATACAAACCCTTTTATCGCTCCCGCAACGTAATATTCCGTATATACTGCTGCTGTATGTATGGGATAACTCGATAAACTGCTGCTGTATGTAGGGGATAACTCGATATACTGCTGTTGTATGTAGGGGATAACTCTATATACTGCTGCTGTATGTAGGGGATAACTCGATATACTGCTGCTATATGTAGGGGATAACTCGATATACTGCTGCTGTATATAGGGGATAACTCGATATACTGCTGCTGTATATAGGGGATAACTCGATATACTGCTGTTGTATGTAGGGTATAACTCGATATACTGCTGCTGTATGTAGGGGATAACTCGATATACTGCTGCTGTATGTAGGGGATAACTCGATATACTGCTGCTGTATGTATGGGATAACTCGATATACTTCTGTTGTATGTATGGGATAACTCGATATACTGCTGCTGTATGTAGAGGATAGCTCGATACACTGCTGCTGTATATAGGGTATAACTCGATATACTGCTGTTGTATGTAGGGTATAACTCGATATACTGCTGCTGTATGTATGGGATAACTCGATATACTTCTGCTGTATGTAGGGGATAACTCGATATACTGCTGCTGTATATAGGGGATAACTCGATATACTGCTGTTGTATGTAGGGTATAACTCGATATACTGCTGCTGTATATAGGGGATAACTCGATATACTGCTGCTGTATGTAGGAGATAACTCGATATACTCCTGCTGTATGTATGTTATAACTCGATATACTGCTGCTGTATGTAAGGGATAACTCGATACACTGCTGCTGTATGTAGGGGATAACTCGATATACTTATGCTGTATGTAGGGGATAACTCGATATACTGATGCTGTATGTAGGGGATAACTCGATATACTGCTGCTGTATGTAGGGTATAACTCGATATACTGCTGCTGTATAAAGGGGAAAACTCGATATACTCCTGCTTTATGTAGGGGATAACTCGATATACTGATGCTGTATGTAGGGGATAACTCGATATACTGCTGCTGTATGTAGGGTATAACTCGATATACTGCTGCTGTATGTAGGGTATAACTCGATATACTGATGCTGTATGTAGGGGATAACTCGATATACTGATGCTGTATGTAGGGTATAACTCGATATACTGATGCTGTATGTAGGGGATAACTCGATATACTGCTGCTGTATGTAGGGTATAACTCGACATACTGCTGCTGTATATAGGGGATAACTCGATATACTGATGCTGTATGTAGGGTATAACTCGATATACTGCTGCTGTATGTAGGAGATAACTCTATATAGACCTGCTGTATGTAGGAGATAACTCGATATACTCCTGCTGTATGTATGTTATAACTCGATATACTGCTGCTGTATGTAGGGGATAACTCGATATACTGCTGCTGTATGTATGGGATAACTCGATATACTTCTGTTGTATGTATGGGATAACTCGATATACTGCTGCTGTATGTAGAGGATAGCTCGATACACTGCTGCTGTATATAGGGTATAACTCGATATACTGCTGTTGTATGTAGGGTATAACTCGATATACTGCTGCTGTATGTATGGGATAACTCGATATACTTCTGCTGTATGTAGGGGATAACTCGATATACTGCTGCTGTATATAGGGGATAACTCGATATACTGCTGTTGTATGTAGGGTATAACTCGATATACTGCTGCTGTATATAGGGGATAACTCGATATACTGCTGCTGTATGTAGGAGATAACTCGATATACTCCTGCTGTATGTATGTTATAACTCGATATACTGCTGCTGTATGTAAGGGATAACTCGATACACTGCTGCTGTATGTAGGGGATAACTCGATATACTTATGCTGTATGTAGGGGATAACTCGATATACTGATGCTGTATGTAGGGGATAACTCGATATACTGCTGCTGTATGTAGGGTATAACTCGATATACTGCTGCTGTATAAAGGGGAAAACTCGATATACTCCTGCTTTATGTAGGGGATAACTCGATATACTGATGCTGTATGTAGGGGATAACTCGATATACTGCTGCTGTATGTAGGGTATTACTCGATATACTGCTGCTGTATGTAGGGTATAACTCGATATACGGATGCTGTATGTAGGGGATAACTCGATATACTGATGCTGTATGTAGGGTATAACTCGATATACTGATGCTGTATGTAGGGGATAACTCGATATACTGCTGCTGTATGTAGGGTATAACTCGACATACTGCTGCTGTATATAGGGGATAACTCGATATACTGATGCTGTATGTAGGGTATAACTCGATATACTGCTGCTGTATGTAGGAGATAACTCTATATAGACCTGCTGTATGTAGGAGATAACTCGATATACTCCTGCTGTATGTAAGGGATAACTCGATATACTGATGCTGTATGTAGGGTATAACTCGGTATACTGCTGCTGTATGTAGGGTATAACTCGATATACTGCTGCTGTATGTAGGAGATAACTCGATATACACCTGCTGTATGTATGAGATAACTCGATATACTCCTGCTGTATGTAAGGGATAACTCGATATACTGCTGCTGTATGTATGGGATAACTTGATATACTGCTGCTGTATGTAGGGTATAACTCGGTATACTGCTGCTGTATATAGGGGATAACTCGATATACTGATGCTGTATGTAGGGGATAACTCGATATACTGCTGCTGTATGAAGAAGATATAGAGTTTAATTAACATTGTTTTCATGATACGGGATTTAAATCCCAAGTGGAAGAGATTCTTGCGATATAAAAACGAGTGCGCCATAGCGCACGAGTTTTTATTTGCAAGAATCTCTTTCACGAGGGATTTAATTCCCAAATCATGAAAACAATGTTTATTAAACTATATATTATATACTCGGCGATAATTTTCGTTTTTAAACAACAATACCCTTGTGCAGCTCATTTATTTTTAGCTCAGAAGTGGAGAGATCTGAATGACGTTATCTGCCAGTTTTGCAATGACGTCACTATATATATATACGTGACGTCACCGACAATGTGTACATTGATTGAAATAAACTTGTGTCATGTCGATTCAAGCTCTTATTTGCGAATTTAAAAGTGCAATTGTGGATTATTTAACGGTTCATCATGGAAATAAAGTGTTAAGTGGTGAAAACGGAGCTTAAAAGTGTTTAAAAGAGATTTTAAAAAAGTAGTTCTGAAAATCCGGCTAGTGAGCTATATCGCACACTAGGCGATATTGCTCAGTAGACAAAAAGCATGTTATAGGTTTTCTCAAGTTGGGAAATCTCTATATTTTATCATTCAGTATATAATATAAATCGATATACTCCTGCTGTATGTAGGGGATAACTCGATATACTCCTGCTGTATGTAGGAGATAACTCCATATACTCCTGCTATATGTATGGGATTACTCGATATACTAAATATTATTCTATAATTTCTGTATTTACCATTATTTGCTCATACATTTTGGGCTGTGTGCATGCATGTGTTCGTGCGTAAGTGCATATGTCCGTGTTTGCGTGCGCGCGAGCAAGCGTGTTTGTTTATATAAAATTGTATATTGTAATGTCGAAATACCACTATAAACAGACAATACCATGATATTTATGTGACACATTCTTCTTTTGTGAAAAGAATTGCTGATGGATATTCAACCTACAAAACATTTGAAATGCTGCTGTTCCTTGAGTTTCGTTTCGTTAAGGATAAGCATCAACTTTCACACATACAGATATAGTCACGTAGCATGCGTGCAATAAATGATTAACCTGCACCCTCATCATGATCCTTTTCCATTATTGCGCATCCACAACCACCAAAAAAATCCCTCCAAGACGCATATACACACATGCTTAAATTGCGTATGTTCGATGTTACTTGTATGTCTCTTATAGCAACCTGTAAATAACTAATATGTGGACTGTTTACTGTTATTTCTTTTATTTGTCGTATTATGTATGTATGTATTTACTCTTCATTTATGGAGGAAATAAAGAAATATCTATCTATCTATCTATCATTGGCTATGTCCATCAGGATTGCATTGTTATGTTTACCTACATTATACACTAACAGCTGCAAGATCAGATTGCAAGTTCAACAGCATGGACGTTATATCCGGTATTTCGACTTTCGAGCAGGAGTGACTCTGCGTTGGTGTTTGGGTGTTCATAGTTGAATAGTGTATAGTATGTGCTGTTAAATTAGCACAATAGTCGTAGGTGCCATTCCTGGTACTGCTAAAAACATTGAGTATATCACGGCTGCAGTTACCCTTTGTAAACATGTCTAGGGTTATGGCAATCATGGGCTAGTTTTCGGGATTTAGACGAGTTTGGGGAAATTTCTGCGGTTTAAAAGTTTTGTTTTTGGACATGTCTGATTCTGTTTAGCACGCTCTGCAAGAATCGGGATCATCCTTACATAGTCGAATAAGATCTGCAATATATTCACCCTTCGGCTGGTTGTCGAGTGCCCGATCTAAGTCTTGGTAGAATTGTTGCGGCTGCACCACTTGAGAGATGGTGGCATTACCAGAGTATACATCATCGTCAGTTTGGCTGCTAAACGACGGGTGTTGTAAGTTATCTCTGTCCATATTTCAGTGTTTATTTCATTCTAGCCTTAAGTACAAGTAAAATGAGGGAAATGGTTAAATATTTACCCTGTGTCACACCTCATTGTATCACGTGAAACGTTTCTCGGGGCTTTAATCCTGCAATTTCCCCCCCACTAGTTGCCTCTTGTTGTTCTACTTTGCGTTAGCGAAGTTCAGTCTATACAATGTTCAATCTTAACATATACTTCGCCGAAGGGTAAATTTAAATGACTACCTCTATAAATAGTCTATCGATAGCTATTGTTTTTCTTCGAATTCCAATTGTGCATTTTTCTCTCATTATTGTCAGCAAATGTTCACATAAATCGATGCACAAAGTATTTATAAGTGTCTCTATCAATTTTCATAAATACCTTTTGATTAAAACGTGCATTATCATATAAATCTTCCGGAGCTGCTGAAACCGTGACCACCCGCCATGACAGTCATACAGCCGGTATGTTAACCGTTGGACCAACCCATTTTTTCCGTAGAACATGTTTATATATATTAGTGCACTTTACTTTCCTTTCAGTTGTAATATAATCATAAATGTCTGAGTCGGTAGTATCGGGGTCAATGTTGCCAAGGTTATATGAGTTGGTGTTTTTCTGCGCACCGCTATAAATCGTTCAGCTGATGCATGTTTTGGGGCACTAGATTTTAAACTCTGCGTAGTTATATTTCGTGTCTTTCCCATTCCGTAGGTACTTGTAGTCAGTGTCTTATCTAGAGATCTATTTGTGGTATTTGAGTTTCTGTGGACTTTGACGTTGTCTCTAACAGTGGCTATCAAATGAATTGTACCACTATCGGACACTCTTTTTGTTGGTTTCGATATATGGTGTGTGTTGTATGATGTTGTATGAATATAGAAGTAGTAGTAGTAGTAGTAGTTGTAGTAGTAGTAGTAGTAGTAGTAGTGTAGTAGTTGTAGAAGTACTTGTAGTCAGTGTCTTATCTAGAGGTCTATTTGTGGTATTTGAGTTTCTGTGGATTTTGACGTTGTCTCTAACAGTGGCTATCAAATGAATTGTACCACTATCGGACACTCTTTTTGTTGGTTTCGATATATGGTCTGTGTTGTATGATGTTGTATGAATATAGAAGTAGCAGTAGTAGTAGTGTAGTAGTTGTAGAAGTAGTAAGAGAAGTTCATTCATTCATTCATTCTCTTTATTTCCTCCGTTCGGAGATTAATTGAATACATATATTATATCAACTGTTAACAACAAGTATTTGGACTAGTTTCTATACATAAAATGATATGTAGAAGTTGTAGTAGTAGTAGTTGTTGTTGTAGTAGTAGTAGTAGTAGTAGTAGAAGTATAAGTTCATTCATTCATTTATTCTCTTTATTTCCTCCGTTCGTAGATTAATTGAATACATTCATTATATCAACTGTTAACAACAAGTAATTGGACTAGTTTATATACATAAGATGATATGGAAATTGAAAATCAATCTTTACATTATAGTACTCAGATTGTAAATAGTCACAATATGTATATATGCATATATTTACACACACACATATATACACATACATATACATATACATATTCATACACACATATACACATATACCCACGTATTCACCCATACACAGAGTCATTGTGTCGTCTAAAATGGGCCGTTGAAACATTTGTATGCGAATAATATAGCTTCGCAGCGAAAGTAATACTCTGAATCAGTGGTGACTGATGTAGGGCTTGCACCTAAAACCATCATCAAACACGTTTCACTGGTTGCAAGCATTAGCTCAGTATATACTTCATGGCCAATATTGGTGTATATGCCACTAAGAAATAATCGTTTCTTATCATATGTTGCGCTACATTCTGTTATTCTATGTTTGATAACATCTAAATGTATACGGCCACACAGATCACATGACGAAGGTTTTTCTGAAGCAACAGTCACCCACAATTTAGCCATAAAGGCTATTTTATGTGCAGCTATTCTTGTACCATAGAGATTATACAGGTTGCAGGCTGTGATTGATGTATGCAATCGACTGAACCTGACGAAATCAGTCGATTGCATCCTCATTAACCACTCATTTGTTTCCAACTGGTCAACAGCATTATTGATACATTGCTTCCATACTGGTTTATGTGGCAGGAAGCAACCGTCATTTACAGTACAGTACAGAATTTTGTGCAGGAATATTAACTTCTTTTTGTCAATCAATGATGTGATTCGCTTAATTCCAAGCATTGATTCGCACATATCAGATCTTGTTCTGATATTAAATCCCTGAATAATTTTTACAATAAAATGTTGCAAACGGTTGAGCTTGAGTTATATTACTCCATAGCTCACACCCATACAAGGCTATTGGGATAATGATTGTGCTATACAGCTTAACAGAAGTTAATGGATTTAATGCATTAGGTCTCATACCAAGATCAGCCATTGCGTAAAAGGCATTTTTTTGCTTTCTGACAGCGTTCTGAAATGCGATTTGTTAATTTTAGAGATCCATCCTGTCGAATTCCGAGATGTACAACACTGTCGATTTCGTGAATGTAGGATTCTCCCAGTACAAACTTGACAGGGGCATTTTTCTTTTTGTTATTGTTAAATACAACGACATTGGATTTCTTGCAATTTACTTCGAATTTCCATCTAAAGGAATACCTGTACACAATGTCAAGCAAATTTTGTAGATACATAGGCGTTAATGCAATTACAGATAAATCATCAGCAAACGCAGGATTCCCACATTTAGCATGGATTGGCGAATAGGGACGTAGGCTATACTCTGAATTTTCAAGTTCTTTAAGTAAATCATTTATAAAGATAAGATAACAAAATGTGGAAGCGACCCCTCCCTGACGTACGCCGCGTTTTACCGGGACTTGGAGTGATTTATTGTCATTTGCCATGACAAAGCAATTCAAGTTTGTATAGGAATCCCTTATTATCCTCCATACTTTTCCAACTATTCCTAGATTATCAAAGGCTCATTTAAAGTCAATGAAAGCCACGAATGCTTTACTATGTAGATCCGCGAGTTTGTTAATAGTTTCCTGTAGACAAAACTCGGCTGTAATACAACTTAGCCCTTTTTGAAACCCTTGTTGCTGTGTAGATGGAAATATGGTTTTATTACATAATAATAAAGAATGCATTCTATCTACCAATATCTTCTCAAAGATTTTGCAGAATGACGGTATCAGTGAAATTGGCCTATAGCTGGTAGGGTCATTTTTTGGCTTTCCGGAGCCTTTGTAGATCGGTACTATGTAACTAGTACGCCAGGAGTCGGGTGTACTTTCAAAGCGTAGAATAGAATTAAAGAGCTCTACCAAGGCATGCACTATTGGTGTTTTACCATATATAATATGTTCATTAGTGATGTTGTCATGAGATGTACTTTTCCCACGTTTAAGGTCAACTAAAGCCTTTTTAACCTCGTCGCATGTGAACTCGCGTTCTACTGTTTGTGAGAGCGTTATTGTAGTAGGATTTAGTCTAGCATAATTTTCCAGCGTTTCATCGACTTCTATTTCAAGTTTACTTTTGGGATTTAACGCTTGGGTATCAAATATATCAGTAAAGTATTTTTCAAACCCGCTTATGACATTTTTAGCTTTATAGTTAATATCTTTATATATTATTTCTGATGTGTGTTGACGGGGTGTTTTCTTATGACGTTTCATTAAATTCCAAAATAGACGAGAGTCTAGCTGAGAACATCGTTCGAGTTCTCGGAAAATATTGTTTATGTAATTGTTCGATGCTATACGTTGGGTTTTTCTGAATTCTCGTTTGGCCGCCTTATAATTAAAATATGAGGGATAATACATGCCACGTGGTATCCCTTCAATTAACCATATTTTGCGTTTGTCTCGCGAGTAAGTGTGAGCCGCTTTTACTTCGGCAGTCCAATATGGTTTCGCGTGTCTATTAAATTTGCGTTTAGGAAGGGTTTCGAGTGATGCATTGTTAATCGCTGCTACGATGTAATCCGATAATTGGTTTGGAGTAGTATAGCTATGTATAATATCGGTCAAGAGGCTATCCTCCAGTTTTTTGTGATATTCTTCTATGATATCATCTGTACATTTATTCCATGCGACTTTGTCGCTGTGTTGGTATTGTTGGGCTTGTTCCGACAATTGCGGCAGTTCGATTTTAGCGATTAAGGGTAAATGGTCAGACGTAATTACTTCTTTTTCGGATATCGTTACAATGTCCTTGCATTTCTTAATGAACGACGTTTCGACAAGTATATGATCGATAATTGCCCGGGTTTTTATATATGTATATTCAATGTTTGGAAACAATGGGGTATTACAAAGGGATACTAATCCTGAATCGGACAGAAAGTCACTGAATAACCCATCCTTTTCCGATTGGTGCCCGTTATTCTTAGTTTGTACATATGACAATAATTTTGCATTAAAGTCTCCTAAAAGGATAACGTTGCCGTTTTCTGAACAACTGTGTGTAATTGCACTCAGACAATACAACGTTTCTGCATATTTATCAATGCAACTATCTGCTGGCATGTATACGCCTATTATAAAGATGGGTGTACACAATTTTCTATCAATTTTGATGGCCAGTATACGTTCGTTTTGAAAGCAGTCTCCTTTACTAATATTCTGGCTGAGACACTTCTTAAAAAGAATAGACACTCCTCCTTTACCACATTTCAGTGGTCCATATTGGTCAATCGAAGTGTCCGCTATGGAGAAAACTTCGTATCTACTGTTTATTGAGTTCATAAAATAGAGAGAATGTGGCATGAATTTGTGTTCTACAATCACTGAAATGTCTACACTGTTTTCATCTAGAAATTCCGAAAGGGCAAATGCTGATGACATAATGCCGCGCGCATTCCAACACATAAGGTTTAAAGTCATAAATGTAAGATATAAAAAAGCGTACTTATACATTATCAATGAATAATAATCTATCGTCTAAACAGGTTAGTAAGCTTCAGTGTTACTACTTGCCCAGCTGTCGATGTTTTCATTCCAATCGTTGTAATCATTATATACACTCTGTGACTGTGAATTATTTTCATTTTCATAATTGTTTTTGTTGTAGTCGTCGTTATAGTCGTTTTCACGGTGTGTATCGTATCTAGTACGTCTTTTATGTGACGTGTTTCGTTTCAGAGTAGTAGTAGTAGTAGTAATAGTTGTAGTAGTAGTAGTAGTATTTATTTATTTATTTATTTATTTATTCCTTTTAATTCCTCCTAAAGGAGATCAATAAATAAACATACAAAGTTTTGCTATATTAACAATAAACAATATGAAAGGAAAGGCTAGTGTTGGGGCTATATTTACACATGTTATTATATATAAAAATACGCCGTTATTGGGCATATTTTATCATTTCTGAACACAGAACTTATATAAGATTTTTCAGACAGCTGTATGCATAAGTTAAATACCGATTGCAAAGTAGAGCTTTGTTTTCTGCATCAATGTTCGTATCAGATTCCGATCCCAGGACTTTCAACATGAATATATCCGGGGCGTCGGAGCCTAATTCGTCTGCGAGTTCGGTGTGAATGTTTAGTCTTATATCCTGTGACAGCAGTGATCTCGGAAGCAACGATCCTGGACATTCGCAGAGAGCATGTTTAATGCCATCAGGCGTGGACTCCGAGCACAAATTACAATACTGATTTGTATCGCCCGGGATAGCTGTCCATGCTTTGGCTAATCTTCTGGCAACTTGTGGGCTTAACTCGGTATACATATCATAAAGTAAGCATGTGCTCATTGAAGTTTGTAGCTGTTGAAATATTATGAAATCCGGGTCGGCACTCATCCTCGACCTCCAATTTTGTGTTTCACATGCATTAACGACATTTTTAACAGCCAATTTCCAACTATATTTAGACGGCAACGTAGCTGAATTATAAATGTATGCATGTAGTATGTGCAGAAGACCGTACTTACTTAGTATGTTCGTTATGTCAGGGATGAAGCCCTTTTTTACTTTTGATGGGTTTTGCATATATGACAAGCATTTGTTGAGGAATACATTTTTACTCAACGATCCGTTTTTAAGACTGAGAAGTTTGTGCAGAAACATCAACTTTCTGATATCAATTCTTGACGATAGACGATGTATGCCGACCATGGATTCACACATATCTGATCTCGTTCTGGTTTTGAAACCCTGTATTGACTTTACAATAAAGTGTTGTACCTTGTCCACTGTATTTGTGTCAGCCTGTGACATCTCATTCCAAAGCTCACACCCGTATAATGCTGTAGGTACAATTATGCTATTATATAGTTTAATTGATGTAATTGGGTTTAAAGCATCAGACCGCATACCTATATCGGCAAGTGCAAAAAATGCATTTTTCGCCTTTTGACACCTTTCTTTAATTCGATTTGTTAATTTAAGTGATGCGTCTTGTCTTATACCAAGGTGTACTGCATGGTCAGTTTCAAAAATATACGTATCACCAATGATAAGAGAAATTGGCGAGTCATGTTTAGGTTTGTTAAATACGACTATATTAGATTTGCTCGCATTAACTTCGAATTTCCACCTGTTGGTATATCGATAGACAATATCTAATAGGAATTGCAGCGTGTTCGGAGTCAGGGAAATAAGGGAAAGATCATCGGCGAATGCAGGATTGCCGCATCTGAGGGTATGCCCGATGTTTAAACTATATTGCGAGTCCTCTAGTTGTTGTAAAAGTTCATTCATATATACGAGATAGAAAAATGTAGAAGCTACCCCTCCCTGCCGTACGCCTTTCTGTATATTTACAGTACATGAAGTCGCGCCGTTTACACGGATACGGCACGTTAATTTCTCATATGAATTGATTATGATCCGTAGGATTTTACCTTTTAGTCCTAATTGTGTTAGTTTAAAGAAAATGCCTGTATGCCACACAGAATCGAACGCGGCCTTAAAATCGAGAAAGGCAACGTACACCCGACTTTTCTTTTCGGATATGTCGTATATGGTTTCTTGTAGATTGAAGGCTGCTGTCATGCAACTTAGATCTTTTTGGAAACCTTGCTGTTGTACGTTTGGGAACGGAGTGTTTCTAGACCGTAAGAATGTCTGTATTCTGCATAAGAGTAGCTTTTCGAATAGTTTACAAAAGCACGGGATTAACGATATAGGTCTATAACTCGAAGGGTTGTTTTTATCCTTTCCCTTTCCTTTGTAGATAGGAACTATAAGGCTTTCTCTCCAGTCTTCTGGAATAACCTCTTGGTCTAACACACAATTAAATAAGTCCGATAAACTTTTATAAAGTGTTTTACCGCCGTGAATAATATGCTCATTAAGTATGTAATCATGTGATGGACTTTTCCCACGTTTTAAGTCCTTTGCGAGGGTCTCTACGTTTTCCCAATTAAATGGGGCAACCATTACCTTATAATCATAGTCCGCGCTTTTTTCGACTGATCTATCATGCTTACTATGTTCGATCAATGCTTCTAAATCGTCAGTAAAGTTATGCCGACTTTTAGAAGTGTGAGGGAATCGGAATGTGTCTTTGAAATATTCAGAGAAACCGGTTGGTATATTTTCTTCCGTATAAGTTGTATCTTTATACACTATTTCAGAACATTCACGCAAACCTTTTCCCTTCCGCTTGCTGACTAGTTTCCAGAAAAGGTTTATATCTAATTGAGCTACTTTATCAAGTTCTTCGAATGCTTTGTTGAAGAAGTTGTTAGAGCCATTTCGCTGTTTCCTTCGAAGTTACTTTTGGCAGCTTTGTAATTTCGATAAGATTCGCGTTCGGATCCTCTGGGCCGACCTAGATTAATCCAGACTCGCCTGAGGCGTCTTGATTCGGCATGGGCTAACTTAAGGTCGTTTGACCAATACGGTTTCGTATGTTTACTAAACTTAACCTTAGGTAAACATTCATTGGCTGATCTTAGGATAGACGATATAATGAGATCAGATGTCTGATTGGGGCCATGACTTGGTGAGATGGAATGTGTGTGTAGATAATTCGACAATGTATTTTGAAACTTTTCAAAGTCATTTTCGTTACATTTGTCCCATGCGATACGGATTCGATGTTCATGATTTTCCTGATCTTGCTTTTTCACATTTACCGATATTATTAAAGGTAGGTGGTCTGATGTAAATATTTCAGATTCAGGCAAAACATTATAGCTTGTGATTTCTTTCATCAACGACTTTTCTATGAAAATATGATCAATTTTCGATCTATTTCTTACATATGTATAATCGTTTTTATTATTCTGAGCAGATATGAGGCCATTACGTAATATGAACTGTTGTAGCAATAAAGATTTTTCTCCTTAATACTTAGCAATGGAGTTTGATTCTCCTTGAAGGCGTGCATTAAAGTCACCAAGCACTATGATTTTTCCTTTCTCAGAGCACAAGTGTGTCACGGCTTCGAGTTCTGTTATTGTTTCAATATAGTTTGAAACGTAGCTGTCAGATGGCATATACACTCCAATTATATAGATGCGTTCGGTATTGACTAGTTTGATTTCTATACCTATGATTCGCTCACTGTCCAAGCAGTCTATTTCACTGATTGATGGCTGTAATGATCTTTTATACAGAATAGCCACGCCACCTTTTCCACACTTAGCGGGGTCATATTGGTCTATAGAGCTGTCACACACCGAATACGACTTATATCTATGATTAATGCTATCCAGAAACGACTTTGAATGGGTAAATAGCTTGTGTTATGCAACTATACAAAGGTCAATATCGTTTGCATCTAATATATCAGAGAGTGCATATGCCGAGGACATAATTCCCCTGACGTTCCAACACATTACACTTAGCATAGCCATACTATAATATATAAGTACTTCTTTTCTCATTGTTGTATATTATATTCACGGCACTTTGTCTAATATATATCTGCATTGGAATTAGCCAACCTATCAGTGTCTTTATTCCATTCATCTTCATCGCGCCATATACTGTTGGTGTTATCATTCGAGTCTTTTGACATGTGTTTGTCATCCTAATCGTATGTATCATATTTGTTATAGTTATTGTCTCGTCGTCTATTTCGTTGTGAATTTTGTTGGTAGTTTGTTCGTTGTTGCCCATAGTTTGGTGTTGTATATCGACTATTTCTGTCGAAATAGGACTTGGTTTTCCATTTTCTAAATGTAATCTCGGAAGGCCAAAACCCTTCACTCTCGACTTGGTCGGCGAACTCAGCCGATATGTTAACCTTTGCAGCAGACCCATGTTTTCCGTAGAACATGTTTATATTAGTGCACTTTACTTTCCTTTCAGTTGTAATATAATCATAAATGTCTGTGTCGGTAGTATCGGGGTCAATGTTGCCAAGGTAATATGAGTTGGTGTTTTTTCTGCGCACCGCTATAAATCGTTCAGCTGACGCATGTTTTGGGGTACTAGGTTTTAAACTCTGCGTAGTTGTATTTCGTGTCTTTCCCATTCCGTGGGTACTTGTAGTCTGTGTCTTATCTAGATATCTATTTATGGTATTTTAGTTTCTGTGGACTTTGACATTGTCTCTAACAGTGGCTATCAAATTAATTGTACCACTATCGGACACTCTTGTGGTTGGTTTCGATATATGGTCTGTGTTGTATGATGTTGTATGCATATTAACGGAATGTGAGGTGTCAGATATTTCACACGTTTCTGATACTTTAAAGGCACAGTCTTGTTCTTCACTACTCGCGATTAGGGTATTTTCCGTTATCAGTGTTGTTTGATCTCTTTCTTCGTCCCTTTTCGTCGTTCCTTTTGGCGCTGTACACGTTGTTTGGACGACGTCTGCGTATGACGGTGCTGTAATATTTACTACACTGTCTTGTGTATTCACGAGTATATCGTTAACTTTTTTATTCATTGAGGCTAGATTTGAGTTCAATTGCGTCATGTCAGTTTGTAACTTGTTAACAGTATCACTATCTGTTGCTCGTGATCTTAGTCCGTTTACTGACGCTAACGTGTGTCTAACATTTATTGTTACTTGCTGAAAATCGTTTTCTAAGCCTCTCAATATGCTGTTGTTTTGATCTGATGTGTTCTTGATATATGCCATGTCAGACTGTATATTCAATAACATAGTTATCATTTCCGGGATATCATTCGTTACTGCTTGGGCTGTATAAGTTGAGTGGTTTTCGTCGTTTTCTGTTGTTTGGCAGTTTGTAATATTCAAGGTTTGACTACTATCTACAGCATTTTGAACTTGCGTGAATATCTCACATATTTCTATCGACCTGGATCCATTTATGAACATGTGCAAAATATAGCAGTCATGGGCGTATTTCCGAGCTTTAGATGAGCCAGTTGAGTTTCTTCTATTTACCAGTTTGTTATGTTCAAAATTTGATGTAGCCCTTACACGATCAGCTAAGCGTTCTCTGTAATCCTCGATACGTGCATGGTCATTTTGACATAATTCTATGAGCTGTTGTATATAACTATCCTTGGGAAGTTTGCCTAAAGCATGATCAAGGTCTTGATAGAATTGTTGGGGGCGGGGCTGCTGAGATATTAATTCTTCATTCCTACGGTTTCGTGATTTTAACCGAATTACCCCTTTTTTCCCTTGTGACATAAATTCTATATCAAAAACATACAGTTAGTTATTCTCTATATATCGCCTAGTCAACATGTTATTAGACATACACGATTATAAACGTACACATGTAAATAGATATAGCCTGAGGATACAGTAACTGTTACAAAGTTAAGACATTGACAAGACCATTAAGCCTTTCCAACTCACAAGAAATGTGCGGCAGACGACTTTTAAAACATCTAGACAAGCATATAGAAACTATCTATAAATGGACTTTTACTTTGAAAACATTGTGGCAAAATTCGTCTGCTAGTTGAAGCTTCAAATGCGTTAATTAATGATAAAGACATGGTAATAATTTGTTATGGAAAATCAACTGAGACTCTTTTAAAAGAAACATATTATCATGTATTTTGAGAAGATATAAACCCTTACCACCGTACAGATGCATGTTCGTGTATTTAAAGAAGACGAGCCATGAACATATTATGGCAAAGGGATCAATTGCTTCGTTTACCACAATAAACACTTTAAATGTCACTTTCAGTTATAGGGACAAGTTTTGCTCATGTAATTTGCACCTAAGGTTTTAAAGCGACCTTAAGCGTAAATTGATTTCAAATTACAGTTCCTTACATTTAACCTTAAATTACGCACAGATTCTTAAAAGAAGATGCAATATAGGTATAAAAATAAATGTGCGTCGGCCGGGACTCGAACCCGGATCGACTGCTTGGAAGGCAACCATGCTAACCTTTACACCACCGACGCCTCATATACAGCTACGAATATAGATTGATTATGTAATTTATCTCCAGTCAGCATGTCAACATTACAGATTCATGTTGGTGTATTGACATCAGACGACCCATGATAACATTATGGTAAAAGGATGGAGGAATAATGAGCATGTGCTCCGTCTTCCACAATGTTTTCAACAGCATTCAATAATTGCACATTCAGTTATAGGGACATTTTTGCTCGCTTTATTTACTCTTTAGGTCTCGAAACGATCTCAAGTGTTAATTGATTTCATATTTAAGTTTCTTAAAAAAAAATTACAGCACGTAGAGATTCTTAAAATAACAATCATCATTGCTATAAGTGTTGTAATACTTCAATCACTTCCCGTTCATTTTCTGAATTTCTTTCAAAAATCGCATTTGTTTACACTTTCTACTCATTACCTCAACCTATAATTTTACTCTTAGAACTGTTTATAAATTGAAAAATGTTTGCAAGAAGAATAGAGTGTAAACTTTTCCCACTTGCAGACGCATGTCCATGCATCTGCAGCAGACGATCTTTAAAAACTTTTTTTTTAAAAAAGAGGCAGTTTATCCTCGTTTTTCATCACTTTCTTTCAACTCTATTCAATAATTACACTTTCATTTATTAAAGGTTTGCTCATGACGTTTTCAAGTCGTCTAATGCAAAAATATTCTTTGGAATACTCAAAATTGCAAAAAGAATAGAGTTTAACCTTTTTCCACTTGTAGATGCATACCGAGGCACCTGAAGCAGTAAATATTTGGAAACATTGTTGCAAACGGATGAATAACTCATAATGGGCAATTTCTCATTTTGTTACAAAGTTTTTTTAAACTGTATTCAACTACCCTTTCATAAATAGAAAGTGTTACCATGACGTTTCAGGGGAGTTGCCTGCTGCTGTATGTAGGGGATAACTCGATACACTGCTGCTGTATGTAGGGGATAACTCGATGTACTGCTGCTGTATGTAGGGGATAACTCGATATACTTCTGCTGTATGTATGCGATAACTCGATATACTGATGCTGTATGTAGGGGATAACTCGATATACTCCTGCTGTATGTATGGGATAACTCGATATACTGCTGCTGTATGTAGGGGATAACTCGATATAATCCTGCTGTATGTAAGGGATAACTCGATATACTCCTGCTGTATGTAGGGGATAACTCGATATACTCCTGCTGTATGTAGGGGATAACTCGATATACTGCTGCTCTATGTAGGGGATAACTCGATATACTGCTGCTGTATGTAGGGGATGACTCGATACAATGCTACTGTATGTAGGGGATAACTCGATATACTCCTGCTGTATGTTAGGGATAACTTGATATACTGCTGCTGTATATAGGGGATAACTCGATATACTGATGCTGTATGTTAGGGATAACTCGATATACTGCTGCTGTATGTAGGGTATAACTCGATATACTGCTGCTGTATATAGGGGATAACTCGATATACTCCTGCTGTATGTAGGGGATAACTCGATATACTGATGCTGTATTTAGGGGATAACTCGATATACTGCTGCTATATGTAGGGTAAAACTCGACATACTGCTGCTGTATATAACATAACATAACATAACATAATAACATAACATAATATTTATTGGCGTTAAATATTAACAATATTTATAGCCATACAAATTAATACAAAGTGGTAATGACATGAATTCTTTACCAGAAGAACGAATAAACATATTTGATATCATACGGTACACGTATATCTATATTTCAATATCTTTTACATCTAATCTCTTTCCTTAAAGGACAGATAAATGAATGTATATAGGGGATAACTCGATATACTGATGCTGTATGTTAGGTATAACTCGATGAAATCCTGCTGTATGTAGAGGATAACTCGATATACTCCTGCTGTATGTTAGGGATAACTTGATATACTGCTGCTGTATATAGGGGATAACTCGATATACTGATGCTGTATGTAAGGGATAACTCGATATACTGCTGCTGTATGAAGGGTATAACTCAATATACTGCTGCTGTATATAGGGGATAACTCGATATACTCCTGCTGTATGTAGGGGATAACTCGATATACTGATGCTGTATGTAGGGGATAACTCGATATACTGATGCTGTATGTTAGGTATAACTCGATATAATCCTGCTGTATGTAGGGGATAACTCGATATACTCCTGCTGTATGTTAGGGATAACTTGATATACTGCTGCTGTATATAGGGGATTCTCGATATACTGATGCTGTATGTTAGGGATAACTCGATATACTGCTGCTGTATGTAGGGTATAACTCGATATACTGATGCTGTATATAGGGGATAACTCGATATACTCCTGCTGTATCTAGGGGATAACTCGATATACTGATGCTGTATGTAGGGGATCACTCGATATACTGCTGCTGTATGTAGGGGATAACTCGATATACTGCTGCTATATGTAGGGCAAAACTCGACATACTGCTGCTGTATATAGGGGATAACTCGATATACTGATGCTGTATGTAGGGGATAACTCGATATACTGCTGTTGTATGTAGGATATAACTCGATATACTGCGGATGTATGTAGGAGATAACTCTATATACACCTGCTGTATGTAAGAGATAACTCGATATACTCCTGATGTATGTAAGGGATAACTCGATATACTGCTGCTGTATGTAGGGTATAATCGGTATACTGCTGCTGTATATAGGGGATAACTCGATATACTCCTGCTGTATGTAGGGGATAACTCGATATACTCCTGCTGTATGTAGGAGATAACTTCATATACTCCTGCTGTATGTATGGGATAACTCCATATACTCCTGCTGTATGTAGGAGATAACTCGATATACTGCTGCTGTATGCAGGGGATAACTCGATATACTGCTGCTGTATGTAGGGGATAACTTGATATACTTGTGCTGTATGTAGGGGATAACTCGATATACTTCTGCTGTATGTAGGGGAAGACTCGATTTACTCCTGCTGTATGTAGAGGATAGCTTGATACACTGCTGCTGTATGTAGGGGATAATTCGATATACTGCTGCTGTATGTAGGGGATAACTCGATACAATGCTGCTGTATGTAGGGGATAATTTGATATACTGCTGATGTATGTAGGGGATAACTCGATATACTGCTGCTGTATGTAGGGGATAACTCGATATACTGCTGCTGTATGTAGGGGATGACACGATATAATGCTGCTGTATGTAGGGGATAACTCGATATACTGCTGCTGTATGTAGGGGATGACACGATATAATGCTGCTGTATGTAGGGGATAACTCGATATACTGCTGCTGTATGTAGGGGATGACACGATATACTGCTGATGTATGTAGGGGATAACTCGATATACTGCTGATGTATGTAGGGGATAACTCGATATACTGTTGCTGTATGTAGGGTATAACTAGATATACTTCTGCTGTATATAGGGTATAACTCGATATACTTCTGTTGTATGTAGGGTATAACTCGATATACTGCTGCTGTATGTAGGGGATAACTCGATATACTTCTGCTGTATGTAGGGGATAACACTATATACTCCTGCTGTATGTAGGGGATAACTCGATATACTGCTGATGTATGTAGGGGATAACTCGATATACTCCGATGGACTAATAATCAAGACTAATTGGTGAAACGTGAATTAAGTGATTTCATCGAAATCAATGAAATAGTTTTGGGTTCAGACAATAAACATTTGAAATTGCATTACAAAATGATTAGAGTGCGTTACTTTTAGCTGATCTTCAGGGCAAATACATTCTTCTTGCAACAATCTTTTTTCCAAATAAATTGCAGTGCATATCGAACACAAACACACCTCCATTCCGTATAATACAATTGAGCCGTCCCGCGAGAAAACCAACATTGTGGTCTCTGCGTAAAGTATCGACCCGGATCAGCATAAGCATGCCGCGCAGGCTTACCCGGATAGACACGTTTTGCCTCCTGTGGATTTCCTGTTATCCTGAATCATAACTCTATACCTCTATCACCTGAGACGGAATGTGTCGGCCCGGATCTGTCTGCGCGGACTGCGCTGGCTGGTCTGGGTCGATACATTACGCAGAGGCCATAATATTAGTTTTCTTGCGGGACGGCTCAATTATTGTTAACAGTTTATCAGAAGTTTCTTTTCTTGAGGTTTTTTCTACGATCAAGGTAGAGGTAGATAAGACTGCGCAAGAATACATTGATCGATTATTATGTTAATACGTGTTTCGGATGACATTACTCGTTACTTGTGATAGCAACAACAACAACAACATCACTAATTATAATGATAACAGTATTAATAATAACAAAAAGAGTTATCACTTTTATAATTTATAGATGATTATGGTGATGATGGTGATGATACAGCAGAAGAAAATGAAGGAGAAAAAGAATATATAGAAGAAGAAGAAGAAGAAGAAGACGATGAAGAAGAAGAAGAATATGTTGTTGTTGTTGATGATGATGATGATGATAATGATGATCATGATGATAATTATGATAACGATGTAGTGTGTTGATGATAATGATGATGATGATGAGGATGAGGCTGATAATGATGATGATGATGACGATGATGATGATGCTGATGATGCTGATGATGATGATGATGATAATTTTGACGAGACTATGATTCTGACGACGACTATGATTCTGACGACACCGACGACGACGACGACTATGATTCTGACAACACCGACGACGACGACTATGATTCTGAAAACACCGACGACGACGACTATGATTCTGAAAACACCGACGACGACGACTATGATTCTGACGACACCGACGACGACGACTATGATTCTGACGACACCGACGACGACGACTATGATTCTGAAAACACCGACGACGACGACTATGATTCTGACGACACCGACGACGACGACTATGATTCTGACGACACCGACGACGACGACTATGATTCTGACGACACCGACGACGACGACTATGATTCTGACGACACCGACGACGACGACGATGATGAGGATGATTTACCTATACTCATTTATATTAATTTCGACATAACAAAATGGCCGTCTCTGATTTCTAGATAGTCTGTATCACATTCATTCGACCCGGGGCTCCCAGTGAAGGGTATATCTAGAGCTGTTATGTTGAGGACGATCTTCTCCACGTGGGTCGCGGAGATTCTCCACTGACAAAGTTCCTCCTTCTCGGGAGTCGGGGAATGGGAAAATAACCCAATCGAATCCTGGAGTGTCCGTCCGCTATACTGGTAAAAAAAAAAGGAATCCGCATTAACCATTTCTCAAATATTCTCAATCGACATGTGATGCCTTTACAGCAGACGATTTTTGTAAACGGTGTGGGAAAAGGACAATTTGTTTTAAAGGAGTAATTTCCTATTAGCCCTCAATTGTTTCCACTCTGTAAATAAGAAATACTTTCTACATGTTTTAGTTTCTTTCGAAGGTGCTTTTTGTAAAGCTATCGACGGTAAAAAAATCAATTATACATTTGATATTGAAATATGTGTTTGCCAAAAGCAAAATATTGCTCGTTTATTAAAAGGGGTGTTAATTAGACATAAAAAGAAATGCATTTTGATTGTAAAACACAAAAAATAGACTTCTGTAATTGTTACTATTCTTCTATGTGCGAAACCACATGTAAGTACTCAAATAACTATTCGAAACAGATAATGAATATGATTGAGCCGTCCCGCGAAAAAAAAAAACATTATGGCATATGCGTAATATATCGACATAGATAAGCCTGCGCAGTCCGCGCAGACTGATCCGGGCCGACATATTCCGTCTCAGGGGGATATAGGTATAGAGTAATGATTCCTGAAACAGAAAATCCACAGGAGGCAAACATTGTCATTGTTGTTTTTCTCGCGAGACGGCTCATATTATTTGATTAAACATTAACCTGATGACCTATTTTTAGATCCGTTCGTTTAAACATGTTACCACATACAGACGCTTTCTGACGACCGTTCGTTTAAACATGTTACCACATACAGACGCTTTCTGACGACCGTTCGTTTAAACATGTTACCACATACAGACGCTTTCTGACGACCGTTCGTTTAAACATGTTACCACATACAGACGCTTTCTGACGACCGTTCGTTTAAACATGTTACCACAAACAGACGCTTTCTGACGACCGTTCGTTTAAACATGTTACCACATACAGACGCTTTCTGACGACCGTTCGTTTAAACATGTTACCACATACAGACGTTTTCTGACGACCGTTCGTTTAAACATGTTACCACATACAGACGCTTTCTGACGACCGTTCGTTTAAACATGTTACCACATACAGACGCTTTCTGACGACCGTTCGTTTAAACATGTTACCACATACAGACTTCAGTCGTCTGCAACATGTGTTGTATGTGGGAAAGGGTTAAGTAACAAGTTTAATATTAGGAACACTGGAATATTTTATTTTTTATTCAGGTTTTACTGATAACATTGAAGGAAATTGAGAAATTCCTCATGGTCATACACCATTTTAAAAGTATTTTTCTAAAAACGCGTAACGTGTCGTAAGTTACAGGGAAAAGGTTAAACGACAATTATAACAATTCAAAGAATGTCGGTCAATATTCCCCAATATAATTCTTAATGCTCATTACGAGGGCGAAAGATTAGCACTGGAATTGATTTTGAAAAAAAATTGTTGCAAGAAGAATGAAAATAACGCACTCTAATATTTTGTAATGCAATTTCAATTGTTTATTGTCTGAACCCAAAACTATTTCATTGGTTTCGGTGAAATCACTTAATTCACGTTTCACCAAATAGGCTTGATGAAACAGCATTTATTGAAACGCCACTTAAGGAGTATATCGAGTTATCCCCTGCATACAGCAGCAGTATATCGAGTTATCCCCTACATACAGCAGGAGTAATTCGAGTTATCCCCTACATACAGCAGGAGTATATCGATTTATCACCTACATAGAGCAGGAATATATCGACTTATCCCGTACATACAGCAGCAGTATATCGAGTTATCCCCTACATACAGCAGCAGTATATCGAGTTATCCCATACATATAGCAGGAGTATATCGATGTATCCCTTACATACGGCAGGAGTATATCGAGTTATCCCCTACATACAGCAGCATTGTATCGAGTGATCCCCTACATACAGCAGCAGTATATCGAGTTATCATCTACATACGGCAGCATTATATCGAGTTATCCCCTACATACAGCAGCAGTATATCGAGTCATCCCCTATATACATCAGCAGTATATCGAGTTATCCCCTACATACAGCAGCATTATATCGAGTCATCCCCTACATACAGCAGGAGTATATATCGAGTTATCCCCTACATACAGCAACAGTATATCGAGTTATCCCCTACATACAGCAGCATTATATCGAGTTATCCCCGACATACTGCAGCAGTATATTGAGTTATCCCCTACATACAGCAGGAGTATATCGAGTTATCCCCTACATACAGCAGCAATATATCTAGTTATCCCATACATACAGCAGGAGTATATGGATGTATCCCTTACATACGACAGGAGTATATCGAGTTATCCCCTACATACAGCAGCATTGTATCGAGTGATCCCCTACATACAGCAGCAGTATATCGAGTTATCATCTACATACGGCAGCATTATATCGAGTTATCCCCTACATACAGCAGCAGTATATCGAGTCATCCCCTATATACATCAGCAGTATATCGAGTAATCCCCTACATACAGCAGCTTTATATCGAGTCATCCCCTACATACAGCAGGAGTATATCGAGTTATCCCCTACATACAGCAGCATTATATCGAGTTATCCACTACATACAGCAGCAGTATATCGAGTTATCTCCTACATACAGCAGCTTTGTATCGAGTTATCCCCTATATACAGCAGGAGTATATAGAGTCATCCCCTACATACAGCAGCAGTATATCGAGTTATCCACTACATACAGCAGCAGTATATCGAGTTATCTCCTACATACAGGAGCTTTGTATCGAGTTATCCCCTACATACAGCAGGAGTATATCGAGTTATCCCCTACATAAAGCAGCAGTATATCGAGTTATCCCCTACACACAGCAGCATTGTATCGAGTTATACCCTACCTACAGCAGGAGTATATCGAGTTACCCCCTACATACAGCAGGAGTATTTCGATTTATCCCTACATACAGCAGGAGTATATCGAGTCGTCCCCTACATACAGCAGGAGTATATCGAATTATCCCCTACAGTACATACAGCAGCAGTATATCGAGTTATTCCCTACATACAGCAGCAGTATATCGAGTTATTCCCTACATACAGCAGGAGTATTTCGATTTATCCCCTACATACAGCAGGAGTATATCGAGTCATCCCCTACATACAGCAGGAGTATATCGAGTTATACCCTACATACAGCAGGAGTATATATCGAGTTATCCCCTACATACAGCAGCAGTATATCGAGTTATCCCCTACATACTGCAGCATTGTATCGAGTCATCCCCTACATACAGCAGCAGTATATCGAGTTATCCCCTTCATAAAGCAGCAGTATATCGAGATATCCCCTACATACAGCAGCAGTAAATCGAGTTATCACCTACATACGGCAGCAGTGTATCGAGTTATCCCCTACATACAGCAGCATTGTATCGAGTTGTCCCCTACATACAGCAGCAGTATATCGAGTTATCCCCTACATACAGCAGCAGTATATCGAGTTATCCCCTACATACGGCACCAGTATATCGAGTTATAACCTACATACAGCAGCATTGTATCGAGTTATCCCGTACATACAGCAGCAGTATATCGAGTAATCCCCTACATACAGCAGCAGTATATCGAGTTATCCCCTACATACAGCAGCAGTATATCGAGTCATTCCCTACATACAGCAGCAGTATATCGAGATATCCCCTACATACAGCAGTATTGTATCGAGTTATCCCCTACATACAGCAGGAGTATATCGAGTTATCCCCTACATACAGCAGGAGTATATCGAGTTACCCCCTAAATACAGCAGCAGTATATTGAGTCATCCCCTACATACGGCAGCAGTATATCGAGTTACCCCCTACATACAGCAGCAGTATATTGAGTCATCCCATACATACAGCAGCATTGTATCGAGTTATCACCTACATACAGCAGCAGTGTATCGAGTTATCCCCTACATACAACAGCAGTGTATCGAGTTATCCCCTACATATTTCAGCAGTATATCGAGTTATCCCCACATACATCAGGAGTATATCGAGTTATCCTCTACATACAGCAGTAGTATATCGAGATATCCCCTACATACAGCAGCAGTATATCGAGTCATCCCCTACATACAGCAGGAGTATATCGAGTTATCCCCTTCATACAGCAGCAGTATATCGAGTTATCTCCTACATACAACAGCAGTATATCGAGTTATCCCCTACATATAGCAGCAGTATATCAAGTTATCACCTACATAGGGCAGGAGTATATCGAGTTATCCCCTACATACAGCAGCAGTATATCGAGTTATCCCCTACATACAGCAGGATTATATCGAGTTATCCCTACATACAGATGCAGTATTTCGATTCATCCCCTACATACAGCAGCAGGCAACTCCCCTGAAAATAAATGTCCTGGTAACACTTTCTATCAATTAAAGGGTAGTTGAATACAGTTTTAAAAAACTTTGTAACAAAATGAGAAATTGCATTATGAGTTATTCATCCGTTTTCAACAATGTTTCCTAATATTTTCTGCTTCAGGTTCGTCGTTATGCGTCTACAAGTGGGAAAAGGTTAAACTCTATTCTTCTTGCAAATCTTTTCAATTTTGAGTATTCCAAAGAATAGTTTTGCATCAGACGACTTGAAAACGTCATGAGCAAACCTTTTATAAATGAAAGTGTAATTATTGAATAGAGTTGAAAGAAAGTGAAGAAAAAGAGGAGACGTTTTGAGAGGTCGTCTGCTGCAGATGCATGGAAATGCGTTTGCAAGTGGGAAAGGTTTACACTCTCTTCTTCTTGCAAACATTTTAGAAGAGTTCTAAGAGTATAATTATAGGATGAGGTAATGAATAGAAAGAGTAAACAAATTCGATTTTTGAAAGAAATTCAGAAAATGAACGGGAAGTGATTGAAATATTACAACACTTATAGCAATGACGATTGTTATTTTAATAATATCTACATGCTGTAAAGTTTTATTTAAGAAACTAAAATATGAAATCAATTCACGCCTGAGATCGTTTCAAGACCTCAAGTGCAAATAAAGCGAGCAAAAATGTCCCTATAACTGAATGTGCAATTATTGAATGATATTGAAAACATTGTGGTAGACGGAACACGGGCTCATTATTCCTCCTTTTGCCATAATGTTATCATGGGTCGTCTGCTGTAAATACACAAACATGAATCTGTAATGTTGACATGCTGACTGGAGATAAATTACATAATCAATCTATATTTGTAGCTGTGTATGAGGCGTCGGTGGTGTAAAGGTTAGCATGGTTGCCTTCCAAGCAGTCGATCCGGGTTCGAGTCCCGGCCGACGCACATTTATTTTATACCTATATTGCATCTTCTTTTAAAAATCTGTGCTTAATGTAAGGTTAAATGTTTGGAACTGAAATCAATTAACGCTTAAGATCGCTTTAAAACCTTAGGTGCATATTAAATTAGCAAACCTTGTCCCTATAACTGAAAGTGACATTCAATAGTTTTGAAAGAGAAGCAATTGATCCTTTTGCCATAATATTTTTAAATGCTTTAAATACACGAACATGCATCTGTATGGTGGCAAGGGTTTATATCTTATCCAAATACATGTTAATATGTTTACTTTAAAAAGAGTCTCAGAGGATTGTTCATAAACAATTATTACTATGTCTATATCATTAATTAATCCTTCCCACCTGGAGACGCATTTGAAGCTTCAACTAGCAGACTAATTTTGCCACAATGTTTTCAATACATTTATAAAGTAAAATTTCATTTATAGATAGTTTAAACTTGTCTATATGTTTTAAAAGTCATCTGCCGCACATTTGCTTTGAGTGGGAAAGGCTTAATGGTCTTGTCAATGTCTTAACTTTGTAACAGTAACTGTATCCTCGGGCTATATCGTGTATGTCTAATAACATGTTGACTAGGCGATACAAAAAGATAATGGATCTTAATTTGTAAATAGAACACATATTGCGTCGGTGGTGTAAAGGTTAGCATGGTTGCCTTCCAAGCAGTCGATCCGGGTTCGAGTACCGGCCGACGCACATATTTTTTGCGATGAAACCGTATCGCGCTACTGAGAATTATTTTCCATTTGATTGAGAAATGTTTAACCCTTTTTCCACACACATTTGATATCTGACGACTTTTGAAAAATGTGTGGCAAAATGAGGCATTTCCATTTAAAGTTTTGCCTGGCTGTTTTCAAAGCCGTCTGTTGCATATTTGTTCTATTTGGGACGGCTAAAAAAAGGCCGTAATACATTTACCTCATTAGTGTATTAAGAAGTCTTCAATAATAAGCCTTTCCTAGATACAACACATCTGTATTCGATGAATAAATATGAAAATGTCGACTTTCTACGGCAGTATTTGGAATATTTACATAGGCTTACATTTGGAGCAGAGTTGAAAATATTATCTCGGGAAAAAAAAGAATTGCATCATTTGAATAATTTGACCTGTTTATATATTTATTTAAAAGATATCTGCTTCAATTGTGATAACTGTCTACTGCTACAGAGATATATAAATATATTGTATACATACATGGACATATGTATAGTTTATTTGCTGGAGCAATGTTACCGGGACTTAGGCGCACGCGCTGTCCAATTTCCGGTCTCACCAACATTTCCGGTTTCTTCCAATCAATATGGTGTCGACGTATGTGGCCCGGGCAAACGTATTTCTGGCATAGTGCATTATACTCCCATAGTCATACTCTTCTCCCAGAGAATTCACTTCTAATGGTGTCAGTTTGTGAAAGTTGTATTGCTGACTTGAAAAGAGAAAAAAATATTATTGGGGATTTTCGCCATTTACAACATCATTTCAGTTATATCACGCCGACATTTCACTTATTCATGATACCGTGGTAAAGACACCAGTACTTGGCTTGGAAATTTGCCTTGCCCAAGAGCACTCAACCATTAGCACTGCCACCTATGTTCAAAACCGGGAAGCCCGGTTCCACATACCCGACGCTAACAACTTGGCCTGGGAATAGGCACACACCACGGTAGATTTATAGAACATTTGCTATAACAAGCACAGTATCGGCTGTCCTTCACTACATTTCAGAAAGGTCTGTTAAACACTATTCAACTATTGAATCTTCTTAACCGTTGATTCCCATTTACACATCATCAGCAGACGAATTTGAAACATCTTTGCAATACTATTGACACTTTCTATAATCAAGCGTTGAAAACATTGTGGCAAAATGAGAAATGGAAATATCTCCTTAGGCCACAATGTTTGATAGGGTACAGACAGTGGGAAATAAGGTATGAGCCAAAATAACTGCTACTACTACTACTACTACTACTACTACTACTACTACTACTACTACTACTACTACTACTACTACTACTACTACTACTACTACTACTACTACTACTACTACAACTACTACTACTTCTACTACTACTACTACTACTACTACTACTACTACTACTATTACTACTACTACTACTACTACTACTACTACTTCTACTTCTTCCTCTACTGCTACTACTACTACTACTACAACTACTACTACTACTACTACTACTACTACTTCTACTACTTCTTCTTCTACTACTAATACTACTACTAATACTAGTACTACTACTACTACTACTTATCGTCCATAATGATGGTTTTTATAACTCGATTTTCACCTCTTATATCGGCTAATCTGCCTTAATTAAAGGTCCAGTTATCATCAAATCATTTTTGGAATAGTTTATATCTTATGTTTTATGACCAAGCGACTGTGAGGCTTGTCAAATTATTTCCAATAGTATTTTCCATAAATATATTGTTAAATATTTGAATTTTATTTCACAGTTCACTGTTGCAACCTACACAAGTTTTGAACTATTGTGTCAAAAAAAAGGAAATTGCTAATATTTTGCCACAATGTTTTTAAAGATTAAACGTCGTCTGCTGCATATGTTTAAAAACAGCGTCTGCATGCGAGATAGCATGATTGAAAGCTTAAACCAATCCAACGTGTAGATACAATTTTCAGCATCTGTAGCAAACGACATTTGAAAACAATGTCAAAAAGGAGAAATTTTTCATGAGTGCTTTCAAAGTCGTCTATTTCAAATTCGATGAATGTGGGAAATGGGTAAATATGTGTGCTTAAAACCACCCTGGAATAGCAATTCCCTGTCTATAGCGACCATACTTTGAGTTTCCCTAATACTCATGTTCTGTATGAATGACCATGCGATTAAAGACCACCTGTGAACATATTGTTCACTTACTATTGGTGGTCTTTAAACACAGGTTTTACTGTATCTACACATTGTTATATGATATGACTACGACTGTTTTTGAAAATGCCGTGGTTACGGGTTGTCTAAGTGCAAAACATGTTAATGAAAATAAAAAGGTGATTCACTTTTTATGCTTTACGGTTAACTCCCTTTCCCAAATATAGACGCCTTTGAACGTATCTTCGCCAGACGACTTTTGAAAATATCGTGGCAAAAGAAGACATTGTACATAATGAGAAATAATTCCCTTTTCACAATGTTTTCAACTCTATTCAATAACCGTACTTTCTTCTATAATATGTTCAAAACTTGGTCATGCTCGACAAAGTAATTAGACATATCTGAAAAATGATTTCTGTTTGGACCCAAAGCATAGATGTGTTTTTACAAATGTAGTAATTACGCTAAGGTTGGTTAAGCTGGACCAGTTCCTGTTAAATATCTTAATGCCCTTTACTACTTGGCGCTCAGGATTGTGGTGTTAGCGTAACGACTGACTCGGGATAAATAGATCAGTAGTACTGGTAAATTACAAACGAATCCCCGTGATATGACCGAACATTTGTTGAAAGCGACGTCAAACGCCGTACGAGTCAAGCCGATTCATATTATACTCTGACAATACGTAGTTACGCCAGCTTGCGCTTTAAACACTCGTAATAACCTCTAACCCTTTCCCAAATACAACACATTGTCAGCAACCGACTTAGAACACACGTTGCAAATAGTATTGAAAACAAATTGAATGAAATATTAATCGTTGAGAAGAGTTGAAAACATTGTAGCAAAAGGATGAATTGCTCACTGTGAGTCATTTCTCCTTTTCCTACAATGTTTTCAAAGATCGTCTGCTGCAAATTCGTTAACATTCGTTTGCAAGTGGGGAACGGCTAGATATTTATTGCTACTGTCTTTGACGTATAGAACCTAGAACATAGACAGAACACAGTAAACTGAGATACACGACTATAGAACCTAGAACCTAGACAGAACACAGTAAAATGAGATACACGACTATAGAACCTAGAACCTAGACAGAACACGGTAAACTGAAATACACGACGTATAGAACCTAGAACGTAGACAGAACACGGTAAACTGAGATACACGACGTATAGAACCTAGAACATAGACAGAACACGGTAAACTGAGATACATGACGTATAGAACCTAGAACATAGACAGAACACAGTAAACTGAGATACACGACGTATATAACTTAGAACATAGACAGAACACGGTAAACTGAGATACACGACTATAGAACCTAGAACATAGACAGAACGCAGTAAACTGAGATACACGACGTATAGAACCTAGAACAGAACACGGTAAACTGAGATACACGACGTATAGAACCTAGAACATAGAGAGAAAACGGTAAACTGAGATGCATGACGTATATAACTTAGAACATAGACAGAACACGGTAAACTGAGATATATGACGTATAGAACCTAGAACATAGACAGAACACGTTAAACTGAGATACACGACGTATATAACCTAGAACATAGACAGAACACGGTAAACTGAGATACACGAAGTATAGAACCTAGAACATAGACAGAACACGGTAAACTGAGATATACTACGTATAGAGCCTAGAACCTAGACAGAACACGGTAAACTGAGATACATTATGACATATAGAACCTAGAACGTAGACAGAACACGGTAAACTGAGATACATGACGTATATAACTTAGAACATAGACAGAACACGGTAAACTGAGATACACGACGTATAGAACCTAGAACATAGACAGAACACATTAAACTGAGATACACGACGTATAGAACCTAAAACCTAGACAGAACACGGTAAACTGAGATACTTGACGTATATAACTTAGAACATAGACAGAACACGGTAAACTGAGATACACGAAGTATAGAACCTAGAACATAGACAAAACACGATAAACTGAGATACACGACGTATAGAACTTAGAACATAGACAGAACTCGGTAAACTGAGATACTTGACGTATAGAACTTAGAACATAGACAGAACACGGTAAACTGAGATACACGACGTATAGAACCTAGAACATAGACAGAACACGGTAAACTGAGATACACGAAGTATAGAACCTAGAACATAGACAGAACACGATAAACTGAGATACACGACGTATAGAACTTAGAACATAGACAGAACTCGGTAAACTGAGATACACGACTATAGAACCTAGAACATAGACAGAACACGGTAAACTGAGATACACGACGTATATAACCTAGAACATAGACAGAACACGGTAAACTGAGATACATGACGTATAGAACCTAGAACGTAGACAGAACACGGTAAACCGAGATACACGACGTATAGAACCTAGAACATAGACAGAAAACGGTAAACTGAGATACACGACGTATATAACTTAGAACATAGACAGAACACGATAAACTGAGATACACGACGTATAGAACCTAGAACCTAAACAGAACACGGTAAACTGAGATACACGACGTATAGAACCTAGAACATAGACAGAAAACGGTAAACTGAGATACACGAATTATAGAACCTAGAACATAGACAAAACACGGTAAACTGAGATATACTACGTATAGAGCCTAGAACCTAGACAGAACACGGTAAACTGAGATACATGACATATAGAACCTAGAACGTAGACAGAACACGGTAAACTGAGATACATGACGTATAGAACTTAGAACATAGACAGAACACGGTAAACTGAGATACACGACGTATATAACCTAGAACATAGACAGAACACAGTAAACTGAGATACACGACGTATAGAACCTAGAACCTAGACAGAACACGGTAAACTGAGATACTTGACGTATAGAACTTAGAACATAGACAGAACACGGTAAACTGAGATACACGACGTATATAACCTAGAACATAGACAGAACACGGTAAACTGAGATACACAACGTATAGAACCTAGAACATAGACAGAACATGGTAAACTGAGATACATGACATATAGAACCTAGAACATAGCCAGAACGCGGTAAACTGAGAAACACGACGTATAGAACCTAGAACAGAACACGGTAAACTGAGATACACGACGTATATAACCTAGAACGGAGCACGGTAAACTGAGATACACGAAGTATATAACCTAGAACAGAACACGGTAAACTGCGATACACGACGTATAGAACCTAGAACATAGACAGAACACGGTAAACTGAGATACACGACTATAGAACCTAGAACATAGACAGAAACGGTAAACTGAGATACACGACGTATAGAACCTAGAACATAGACAGAACACGGTAAACTGAGATGCATGACGTATAGAACTTAGAACATAGACAGAACACGGTAAACTGAGATACACGACGTATAGAAACTAGAACATGGACAGAATACGGTAAACTGAGATACACGACGTATATAACTTAGAACATAGACAGAGCATGGTAAACTGAGATATACGATGTATAGAACATAGAACATAGACATAACACGGTAAACTGAGATACACGAAGACAATAATTGGCCGTTCTTCCTCTCTTAAACAAAGCGCCGAATGCACGATTGTGGCGATCGTGTACATATGGCACAATGCTCGTCATGCCATAAACAGGGGAGACAATGTACCACTGTTTAAGCCGTACTAATTATTGACTGTTATCTGCTATTGTTATCATTTTGCTAATAAACGGAAATTACCGGACATTTACGTAATATTCGGTATGTATACATCGATAGTGATGACGGAGGGCAGTGAAGAGATACACAGGATACGTCATTGGCTATGCTGGTAATATATAGGGTAATAAAACTCGGGTTTTAAGAATTCGATATTTTTTAATCCATTTATCGAACCCCGATGCTAACCACTTAGAAGATTCTTGAAAACACAATGTTTTCAACTTCATTCAATTGTTATAAAGTTTTCATATGTTCATTTTTTATTTTATTTTTAGATCAACTGAACTGAAGACTCAAGTCTGTCTTTCTGAATATTGGGGTATTTTCAATGGTAACATGACTTCAATTGCACAACTGCCTATAATCAATAACGATGAACGGCTGGAGTTTTGGAGACTTTTTATAATTAAAAAACATTCACAACTTCGTAGTCAATAGAAATGTGATTTATGATTATGTTAACTTGGCTCCTGTTTTTTTATATGCCTCGCAATTGTTTATATTTGAAAACATTTATTTCTGAATTAATTTATCAGGAAATGTAAATCGTCGGAATCGGAATCGAGAAAGCTGACCTGTGGTGCAGATGTAATATCTACATTATCGGTAACTTTTCTTAATCTTGTGGAAAAATATAGACTGTGTGACACAATACACACACGACAAACCAATTAACATATGTCCCAGTATAAATATTCCGATAATACTCGGTAAACATCGGGAGCTTTCGCTAGCAATCACGGAAACCTATATTTAGGCTGAGAAGTTAGTAGTACTTATATCAAATGTTAAAAAGGACCAACATTTTATTACTTTATTGCAATAAAATATATGTCAAATAAAAGGTAAATGAATTTTATACATTATGCCGTAAGTGCCCTGTTATTTTTTTATTTTTAAAAAAATATATTCACTGAAGAACGTGTACAAATTAGCGGAAAAAAACCGTTTTCTTAACGGTTTATATGTAATAAAGAGGGAAATTAGGGTGACTGTATTCAAAGTTAAAAAGGACCAAAATATTATTAATATAAAACAAATAAAAAAAATTATAACATATCTATCCAAATTTTGCATTGAAATTTAAGTGACATAAAATCAATATCAATTTTTAAAAAAATGATAACTAACACTGTGACGATAACACTTTTAGTTATTTTTATATCATCACTAGTGATGATATCATTTTTGCCGGAACTACTTTTTTTAGATTTGGAACATCTTTGGAATTTAAAGTGGGTTTAATACTAGGAATTTAAAAAAAACTGAGACCGAATACTAGGAAAATGACGTCACGTCAGCGGTTTTGACTTCATAACGCAAGTCATTTTTTTTTTATATGTTTCTTTAAAATAAAGGGGAGATTTATTCCAGATATATAATAAATAGAATAACTAACTGCATGTTTTTGATATCGAATTTATGTCACTCGGGAACAAAGGGGTAATTTGGTGTAAAATCACTCAACCTACGGTTTCGTGAACCAAATTACCCCTTTTTTCCCTTGTGACATAAATTCTATATCAAAAACATGCAGTTAGTAATTCTCTATATATTTATATTCAGGAGATATTTTTCTTGAAACTTGATAAGTGCCTTTTTAAATTTTTGCAAAATAAATTGTTATTGAGTAAAAACTAAAAAGTTGCTCTATAATTTTAGTTATTTTAGTTATCGATTTTTGACAGTCGCTGATTCTCATAGTTGGATATGGGAACAAGCAGTATCTCGGAGTACATGTATCCACATGCAGATATTAAAATGAACAGGACCAAGATCATCCTTATTATATCACATTCTAACACCTAAGTGATGACATGGTAGTTAATTGATCCTGAAAACGTAAATGAAATAAAAGCTGGTGATTCTTACAAGCAAAGTGACTCAACAAACCCCTAAACTGTTGACAATATCCGGGCCGGAGGAGTCAGTCCTATCAAACAGTACTCATTTTGACCTTTGACCTCTACGAGTGACCTTAACATTTGAGGTACAGGCCTGAATGTTGTGCAAGACACACGACCTCATCATGGTTTACATTTGTGCTAATTTTCTTAGAAATCATATACATGTAATGCATGGTTAAGATGCTGGTCGAACATGGACAGATTGACACACTCACCGAACCGCCATTGTGACAGCTATATATCTAGCTCACCAACAGCGTCATCGACAACAAGTGATTTCAGACAGTAAAATGGTTATCAACAGTCAACAAACAACAGGCTATTGAAAACCCCTTTCCAACAATCAACACATTTGCAAAGAAAGAGCTACTCGTATTGATAAATGTATGGTAGCATTATATTCTATAATGTGTTTCCTGGCTTTCTCACACCAGTACTGACTATTCCACAAAACATTTTTTCCGAGCAACTGGCTGCTTTACCACAAAGACTGTTATGCCATTGGTGGAAGACGAATGCCGCTTGTCACAGTGACCTTTGTCAAACGTCGGAATGAATGTTGGCAGTGAAGGGTTCGAACTTACAACCCCTTGGTTTGGTTAGGAGTGCTCCAGTTAGATATCAGACAAATACTATCAAACTAAATTTCACTAATTAAGGGGATATAGCTCTGGTATAACTGGAGAAAGTTGACTTGAAAGTGAGTCTGTCCCTGAAATTATTCTCATATACAGTCAAACCTGTGTTTAAGTCAGGCTTTGTTTAGCAATACCCTGTCTATAGCAACCATTTTTTTATTTCCAATTACTCATTTTCTGCACAAATGACCCTGTAATTAATCAACATATAGATGCTGTATGACTCCTCTGCAGCAGACAACTTTTGAAAACGAACAATTTCTTCAATATTTTCAATTATTTTTAGTAATTACCTACATTTATAGAGCTTTTCCGTGTTTTTGCCTGGATATTTCCAAAGTCATCTGCTGCAGATGTGTTGTATGTGGGAAAGGGTTAAAGACCACCTGATTGTTCCCTTACCATGGATGGTCTTTAAAAACAGGTTTGCTCAAGTAAGAAAGGAACATGTTCGTCTAACGCCTTATTCTGAAACCTTCCATTCATACAGACTCTATCCGGTTTATTAGTTTTGTTAGAAGGTTTATTGTATGAGAATTCAGACACAAGCAGGTGATGCCAGCGTCTTCTTCTCAAACGTATGGGCCGATATTGTCATGATCTTAAAAGAAGCAAGATAGAGTATTACTATGTTGTTGTTGTTGGATGGTGTTGTTTACCCTCGCGCTCGGCATTAAAGTTTTACTATCAGTTATGTTCAATTATATAAACTATTTTAAGAAAACATCTCAGCAACTCTATATTACTTTATAGTAGGATTTTACTTCGAAAAGTGTTAAATCAATGTATTTGTACTATATTCAACATAGAATCTAAGAATAATGTAATGATTTCTGAATTACCTTCCTTTATATTAAAATTCCATTCACGCTCTATTTACAATGGAAGTTGTTTTGCCAAACAAACGTCGGGTGACCTAACGGGCACCTGCTTACTACGTCACTCCTGAATGGGCGGTGTGTCTCTCGCAATAATATTCTCTGTCTCCAGACACGAAGAAGGCTAATGGTGACATTTTTTAACTCAATTACATCTTAGTTCGATAGTTCTAAAATCTAAGTATCAATTGTGCACCAAAATAGCACTGACATTATTATTGTTAACCATGTATCTGCAGAAATGATGGAACTATCTGTCGGTAAAAGTTTTCAATTAAGGATTTCTGACGTACTCCCTATATATTGTTTTTCTTGTGTCATAGTACAGCGGCTATTGTTACCACAATCGCCACAAAAACACCAAGTTATGATAAAGTTGATAAGAACCATTCATTCCAATGTTTTAAGTCTGTGTTTCATTAACCTAGTAATTAACTTGATTCCATGCTACTTACGAATATTGAATCTTTCATAATATCATCATTAAAGAACGTAATTTTGTCTTTAAGTAGTAGCTCCACATTACTAAATTATGTTTGAAGTTCACAGAGATGCTTGATGTGTGTAGATTTCATAAAATATTAATAACATAACATAGGGTCAATCCGGGTAAGTACTGACTGATGGGTAAGTGCGGACAACACTAACTTTTACTTTCATTTCGACTGATCCTGGTCGATTCTCCTTTTAAAACATAAATTTGGTCTAAAATCGTAAGAAAAAGAAAGTGTCCGTACTTTCACTACTAGTTCCTTTTGTCAAAAAACTACGGACAGCTACATTCTTTAAGTTTTTCATGTCTTATATTTTCTTGAATAAATCTAAATGTAAATATTTTCTTAAATAAAATTATTTCTTAATTATTCTGTTGATTTATGACTTGATATCTAGATCACTTCCATGTTAAAGAATTTGTATACAGCCAAAAAGAAATATACAAATTGAAACATTCAACGAGCCGTTGTCGTTTTCGTTGTCATTAAACAAAACATCTTCGTCGTCGTCGTCACTATTATCATTATCATCATCATCATCATCATCATCATCATCATCATCATCATCATCATCAACAACAACAGCAGCAGCAGCAACAACAACGACAACAGCATCAAAGTCGTCGTCATCGTAATCCTAATCCTCCTCATCATCATGAATGCCAAAGAAATGGGTATACACTAAAAGGGGGAAAACGTAGAATTACAGTCCAGAAGATCTGGTAAAGGCTGTTCAAGCGGTTAAAGATCAATCAATGTCAACTAGAAATGCTGCAGCTCATTTTAGTGTGCCGAAAAGTACTATTGGCGATAGACTTAGCGGGAAACATGAACTACATGTTCCAAATGGACGACCTCCACATATTCCTAGGAAAGTAGAGCAGAAAATTGTCGATGCTGTGAAAATGTCGGCAAAACGGGCAATTGGGCTAACCAGGAAACAAATACTTGCAAGAACACACGTTCATTGCAAGCGAATGAAGATTAATTCAAGTTACATGACATTTAGAGCAGGGAAAGATTGGTGGGAGGGTGTAAAAAGGAGGCATCCTGATATTGTAATAAGGAAACCAGAGAAGCTCACTACAACAAGAACGAGTATGATGAACAGGGAGGTCATCACTAAGTACTTCGACGACATAGGTACAATTGTGGAAACATTAAAACTAGAGAATAAACCTCAAACAATTGGAATTGTGATGAAATGGGGAAAAACTTTGAACATGATCCTGTTAAGGTGGTTGCCGAAAGGGGGAAAAAAGTCTGTGTTAGTAGAACTAGTGCCAAAAGTAACAATATGACGATCATGGCATGTGTGAATGGAACAGGTAGGAGAATGCCTCCTATGTTCATTGTGAAAGGGAAGACCTCCAGATCCCTTCATGGGTTTAATACAACGGCAGCCCCTGTAGGAACGCGTTGGTGTTGGCAGAACAACGGTTGGATGGACGATAGTATAGGTGAGCGATGGTTTAACGAAGTTTTCCTACAATTCTGCGGTTCCGAGAGGCCACAGCTCCTTATACTAGATGGACACTCATCACACGAAACTCTAGGAATTCTAATGCAAGCCATGGAGGATGGGATTTACATTCTTGCACTTCCACCGCACACTACCCATGCACTCCAACCGTTAGACAAGGCAGTATTTGGGCCCCTCAACAGAGCATACAATGAAGTATGTTCTGAGTATCTGCAAGAAAATGCATTACACCAAATCAACAAGTGGTCTTTTCCAGCTCTATTTCGAAAGTCTTGGGATAAAGCTGTCACTAGGGCTAACATATTCAGTGGCTTTAGAGCATGTGGTATTTATCCTTTAGATAGAACAATTATTCCTGAGAAGCTTTACAGTCCAAGTGAGCCAACCGACAAGCCTTTACCTGAAGAACCTGTTGAAATTGATCAAAGTGCTGCAATCGCTACTGTAGAGGCCGAAACAACTACTGCAACACTGTCGGATGATATTTTAGTTGCTTCTCCTCTGCAAGCGTCATTGTCTATTCCTATGGCTTTTGGTGACTATTCACTTGATCCTTACTTAAATGCAACAAGTGAAGGTTTTGATACATCGTTTGAATATGTTTACAATGACGCCAATGTCAGTCATATTGAAAGTGCAGTTGATCTTCAGGTGCAGCCAGATGTTCTCGATATAAGCGACCCACTTCAGTTACTGGAGCTTCTTTCAAACGGCAGTGTCGTTGTCAATCCGTTGGTAGACAACAAGGGAAATGAGATAATAATGCCAGATATAACATCACCTATGTTTAATTCTGCTGTTAAAGAAGATAAATGTCTTGAAAAGGAGGTAGAGAGTTGTTCTTTACCACCTCCAGCGAAGTTGCCAACTATGAAAGAAACAAATAAGAAAACCGTTACGCATCATCGTCTCCTTACTAACGTAGACATAATCAATGAGAAACGTAGAATTGAAAACGTAAAGGTGGAAAAGGAAGAAAAAGAAGGAACAAAGGAAACAAGCAAAACTTGAAGCAAAACCAAAGCCCCGTACACACAAACATATCAAAAAGGAAAAAAACTGAATTAAATAAATTCATAAATAAACATGTTTTAAAGAGTAAAGTTATATAGTTCGTTGTTTTACTGAATGCTGTTCATGACATTCAATTTGTTTTATTGTTTCTTAGGTATGCAGAAAGTGATCATATATTCAGTGAAAGTTGTTGGTATAAACCACTATGGAAGTAAATCCCTGAATGTAGGAGAAGGATACCACGCCAAACATGAACCTGCCAATGATTACGACTGTAATGCAATAGTTATAACATAACGTGACAGTAAGAGACCAGTGGCGTATCTGCAAAGACAAGACGCAGCTGTACTTTCAATGATCTTCCGTGCTAAACATGTGAATGACCAAATGTTGCTTAAACCTAAATTTGAACCTACATTTAAACCAAGGGTTGGACCATCTCAACGATGCAATGTTGGTTTTTATTGTAAATCCATTCATTTGCAGGACGTTCAGAGGATATTAGACAACTCTTCGTTGCAATACAAAGTTATGTAAATTGTGAAATTAATTTCGGTACGTTTTTGTTGGTACATACACATGTATAAACAGCATAGATTCTATATAATAATAAAATATGGCTTATGATGATTATTTTTATCCAAATATATTTAAAAGTGAAGTTGCTTTTTCTATTCTCATTATCTTGGACTAGATGGGAACTTATTTATTAGGATAAAATCCGAGTTACTCTCTTTTGCAAATGGAACTAGACAATTTGGCGTGTATATTTCCTTATATAGTAAGTAGCGCGCTGCTAACATACAGCTTTGTAATAATTGTCCGTACTTACCCGGATTGCCCCTAACATTGTTTATTTCTTTTGACTTTATCATACAAACTACAAAATATACAATACATCACATTGAAACATGAAACGAACGGAAAAGAAAAAGAAAACAGGGTCTTAATTACAAGTTACTGAGGACAATCAAAATACTTGACGTTATTATTAAGAAAATATTAAACAAGAGGACCATGATGGTCCTATATCGCTCATCTGATTTAATCTAACTTAAAAAGTTTTCATTGTTCTTTGTCTATATATATATACGGAAAACAAGCAACACCCCCTGGTGGCCATGTTTATCATCCTATCAAAATAATTTGAAGTCTTAGTAGAGGGGCACCCAAAGAACATTCATTGTAAATGGACAATAACATTTTTTTTTTAAAGTGTTTCCCCAATAAAAGTCTATGAAAAACAAGTGATCCGCAGGATGGAGCCATGTTTGACACCAGGGCTATAATATTTTGACCAATCTTGGTAAAAGTCCACTAGATGAAGTTAGATTTCAAATATTAAACTTTTAGGCAATATTTTTAGAGTTTTTATTTATACAAGTATATGTAAAACAAGTGACCCAGGTGGGACCATTTTTGACACCATGGCTATAATTTGAACAATCTTTGTAGGGGTCTACTAGATGATGCTACATACCACATATCAAAGGCCTGGACCTTCTACTTTTAGACAAGATGATTTTTTAATTGTTTTCCTTTATGAGTCTATGTAAAACAAGTGACCCCCGGGAACTGATAATTTTTGACCCGAGGGCTATAATTTGAACAATCTTGTTAGAGGTCCACTAGATGACGCTACATACCAGATATCAAAGGCATTGGCCCTCTTCTTTTAGACAAGAAGATTTTTAAAGTTTTTCCCCTATACGAGTCTGTGTAAAACAAGTGACACCCAGGGGAGGGGTCATATTTGACCCCATGGCTATAATTTGAACAATCTTAGTAGAGGTCCACTAGATGATGCTATATACCAAATATCAAAGGCCTTTGTCCTCTTCTTTTAGACAAGAAGATTTTTAAAGTTTTTCCCCTATATGAGTTTACGTTAAACAAGTGACCCCAGAGAGGGGTCATTTTGACCCCAGGGCTATAATTTGAACAAGCTTGGTGGAGGTCCACTAGATGATGCTACATACTAAATATCTTTTAGACGAGAAGACGTTTTTTCCCTATATGAGTCTATGTAAAACAAATGACCCCTAGGGTGAGGTAAATTTTGACCCCATAGTTATAATTTGAACAATCTAGGTAGAGGTCTACTAGATGATGCTGCATACCAAATATTAAAGGCCTTGGCCTTCTAATTTTAGACAAGAAGATTTTTAAAGTTTTTCCCCTATCTTTGTCAAACAAGTGACTCCCTGGGAGGGGTCCTTTTTGACCCCAGGGCTATAAGTTGAACACTCCTGGAAGAGGTCTACTGGGTGATGCTACATACCAAATATCAAAGGCCTGGGCCCACTACTTTTAGACAAGAACATTTTTTAATTTGTTCTCTATATGAGTTTATTTAAAACAATAGACCCCAGGGGAGGGGTCATTTTGACCACAGGGGAGGGGTCATTTTGACCCCATGGCTATAATTTGAACAATCTAGGTAGAGGTCCACTAGATGATGCTGCATACCAAATACAAAGGCCTGGACCTTCTATTTTTCGACAAGAAGATTTTTAAAGTTGTTCTCCTATCTATGTCAAACAAGTGACTCCCGGGGATGGGTCATTTTTATCCCAGGGCTCTAATTTGAACAATCTAGGTAGAGGTCCACTAGATGATGCGACATACCCAATATCAAAGGCTTGGGCCCTCTACTTTTGGACAAGAAGATTTTTTAAGTTTTTCCCTTATATGAGTCTAAGTACAAGTGACCCCCGGTATGGTGTCATTTTTGGACGGTACTGTCTATAGTCATGTGCATTTTATGAAATCGTACAACAATTGGCTCCCCGACTATAAACAGAACGACAGTGTAAAGCTGGGAGCCGAAAATGAGGGATTTTTTTAACCGTCAACAAAAAAGTAGTGTCAATTATCAGGCAATAAAACTGCATTTTCGTAAACCTTGGTGAATCAAGATATCTGAATATTGAAAAAAGACTGTAAAAGGGAAGCATTAGTGGTTGAAAGTTGAAGTAGAACGTTAACAAGATTGAGTTGAAGTTTGAATAAATATATTCATAATTAATGTATGAATATATACCAAGAATATAAGAAATGTATGCACGCCTAGAATGTTCATTTAGTCATCAATACGTAAAACGTTCGAGGTAGATCTGTCAATTAAAATGTAATTTGGAATGGAAAACTTTTTTATTTTTATTTTCGCCCTGTGCTGTATCGTAGCCGGATATGAAAATAAGCTCACATGTATTTCATGTACACGTATGTCTGAAAATAGCCCAATTCCTGTAGACATTCGCTTGTCCGTTTTATCATCTGACATCTGTTAATGTTTTAAAAAGGGTGGCATATGAAGGAAAATAAAAATTAAGGACTTCGGAGACTTCGTACATATATTCAGAGACATATATATACATTATATATTTCTATTTAGGTCTCTGATATATTGTACAAGTGTATAATCGTTCTTGTATGTAAACACTATTTAGGCTCATTTAAGGACTTAGGAGACAAATGTGGTTAAGTGATGTGAAAACTGCTTTCAAACTTAAGTGTGTACACTTATTTGTATTGAATGATGATATTATGTATACAGGTTTTATTATTGAAAAGAATGAAGAAATACAATATATATTTATAAATCAATTTTCCAGATTTTGTCTATAATTAGATGGAGCATATGCATGATGTTTTGCCAAAAATGTTATTCAATTAACGCACAAAAACACGTGTATATTTGTATCAAGTTTGTGTACGCTATGTTATAATTTGTCTAGTGTAGACACTCTGCCTTGGCGTCATTTATAATGTTATATTGACATAAAAGTAGTGAGGCTACACTGTTTCTAGGTCTAAATTACATGTATATGGTCAGTTAAGACTGGTGATACTGCATAATATGATACATAGGCTCCTCTGAGTCTTCACTGGATACAGATGCATTATAACCCCAAATAACTTAATGAAGATCAATAATTGTAAAGTATCTATTATAAACGGACTATTTTATTATTCAAATCATAGCATACGTATATATTGATAAAAAATGGTTTTGCGCAGACATGTAAACAACTATACACATCTTGATTTTATTTTTATTGTGCAATCAGTAACTGTATGTATTTTTGTTTCGTTTCAGATCATGGAAATGTTGAGAGGTTATATAATGCACAATACGCAACATTACTTGTGAAGAAGATTCATAATGTCATATATGGGACATTTTTACAACCAACCTTTATGTATTGGAAAAGTTGGGGTATATTAACTGTTAGTTCCGATTTGCTTTTTAGTTGAATCAGAGAAATAAAAGACAAATGTCAAGTCGTGGACGCAACAAGACTGGTAGAAAACAAAAACAAAACGACGTTAATGACATTCTTCAAAGCTGGTAAAAGCAGCGAGTCGTTGTGACAAGTATTCTGGATGAAAGTGTCTATTCTGTAAAAGTAACTCGGAAAACAATAACGGAATGGAAGAACAAATATCTAGGCTAGATGTAAACGACACAAATACGAATCAAGGATGCACAATGTGATCTGTTTTTGTTTACTATAATACAGGAAGATAACTGTGTAATTAACTAATTACTATGAACAAGACTTTCAAGTAAATCATTTTGAGATATAAAACAGAGATGACACTTCTACATGATAACTAACATTAAGTAGATCATTTTGAACTACATATTGTGTCACACAGTGGGATCATTTGTTTTGTTAAATGACCAAAGATGAAACATTTAAAAGTTAAACTGTAAGTTAACTAGCATTTGTCAACAGTAAGAGGCATGAGTAAAAAGCATTGTGACAAAAGGAGAAATTACTTGTATAGAGCAATTCCTTCCTCTGCTTCCATGTTTTCAAAAAGCCGTCTGCTGCAGAGGCGTCAGAAAATGTCTATTTGAGGGAAAGGGTGATTGAAATATTATAATTAGCTCCACTGGCTGAAAGCCAGTCGAGCTTATGTCATGGCGATTTTTCCGTCGTGCATTCGTTAACCTTTTGCTTTAAACAACTTCTTCTCCCTAACCACTTGGCCAATTGAAATGAAACTTCCTAGGAAGCGTCCTTTACAATGTCTTTTTCTAAATTCCTTCATAGTTTTTGGATCCATGCAAAATTCTGGTTTCCATGGTAACCGAAAGAAAAAAATAGTGAAAACTTAAAAAAATCTTCTCCGAGGAAAGTGTCAGGTCGATTGTCTAATCATTTTGTAGAAATATTCCTTGGGTGACCCTCTATCGGATTCCTTCAAGCCAAGTTGATTGGACGAAAAACATAGTCGCCAGGGGGGCGGGGCTATTTTGCCGTATATGGCTATAATGAAAACTTAAAGTATCTTTACCTCAAAAAGTGTTTGGCAAATTTTCAAATAATTTTGTAGAAATGTTCCTTGGGAGACCAGACCCTCTATCAGATTCCTTCAAGCCATGTTGATTAGTCGAAAAACATGGCCAGAGATTCCATATCTATATTCCAGAGAGTACTGGTACATGTACATAAGAAGAATTCATTTCACAATGAAATTCTTGATCACAAAAGGAAAAGGCACATTATGAGATTTAACTTCTGACATAAAGTTTAAAGATTTTCTGTTGCATCATTATTGTCTACAGCCTATATACATTCAAAGGTCAGTTTACTATATTTTTCTATGCATATTCAAGTTGATATGTTCTCATCATGCAACAGAATTTTCATTGACAAAATATGTCCCCAATTTCTCAATTGTTGAACATAGTAATGGGAAGAAATGTTTGAATATTTTAACAAAACTGTACATTTTGACCTGTTGATTTTTTTTTTTGCAAACTTCAAGGATTGGAAGAAATAATTGAACGGAACAATATCACAGGCTCTTTTTAAAAAAAACTTTACACAAATTTAAACCAATCTACAGCAGACAACTTTGAAAATATCTTTGCAAGCTCACTTTGGTACAGCATGTTTCCTAGTTTATTACTCAGTTTACCGTAGCTCAGTCAGTAGAGACACAGGCTGTTAATCAAGGGGTTGGGTGTTCGAACCTCAGCTTGGCCTACATTCCTTCTGACATTTGATGTGACTACCACCAATGGGCTTTCAGACTATGTGGAAAAGCAGCCAGTTGCTTGGAAAGAATGTTGTGTGAAGTACTGGTATGAGAAAGCCAAGAAACATATGAGTAGTTGAACTGGCTGCCGTGATATGACTGAAAGATTGATGAAAATGGTGTTAAACCCCAATTAATCAATCAAACTATTTTATTACCTAATACTTTGAGACTTGACAAACTTCCTCATCTAATACCCTTCTTCTCATTGTATACTAAATATGATGAGTGTAGCCTATTTTTGGGGGTAAAAAGTATAAATGTTGATGAATTTTGGTTGTATAAGAGAATTGGACATTGTTGGTTAAGTTAAAGGTCAATTTGACAGAAAATCCACAGGTAAAATGTGTCTATCCTTGTAAGCCTGTGTGGCATTCTTAGGCTGATCCGGATCAATACTTTACGCAGAGTCCACAATGTTGGTTTGCTCACAGGACTGCTCAAATTAAAGGAAAATCTAGTTAACCCTTTCCCTCATACGACAATTCTGCAGCAGATGACTTTGAACATATTTTGTCAACATATAGAAAATCTCTATAATTGAATGGATAACCTATGACTAAAAGTGGAAAACATTGTGGCAAAAGGAGAAATTGCTTGTTTTGAGCAATTTATTCTTTTGTCACTATGTTTTCAAAAAGCCGTCTGCTGTTGAGGCGTCAGAAGGCGTCTATATGAGGGAAAGGGTTAACACTCTGGAAGCTGCATGTTTTACTTGAGCATGTTGAAACTTCCTCAGAATATTTGCTTGTATGATATCTAGCCTAAGTTCGAATATGTGTCAGATCCAGTAAAGAACTAGGTCAATTAGCCAAACACTGTAGAACAATCTTGTTAACACTATAGACACTGCATTTTTGTATTGAACAGTTTGAAACCTTGTCAGAAAGTTTGTCTTGATGATAGGCCAATTTCAAATATTATTTATTTTGGATAAAACATTAGGGCACTAAGCCAAGTAGGAGGAAAATCTTGTTAAGACTCTGGAAGCTGCACTTTTAGCTTGAGCATGCTGGAACTTTGTCAGAAAGATTGTTTTTATTAAATTTAGTTTGAATATGGTTAATGTTTGTTAAAAAATTAGGTCACCATGCAAAGTTGTAGGACAATCTTTATTTAACACTTAAGAGACCACAATTTTGACTTTAGCGGCTTGAAACTTTGTAAGACAGTTTTTCTTGACGATATACAGGCCAATTTAGACATTGGTTATGTTGAGTCAAAAAGAAAAAATGTGTTAAATGCTCAGGAAGCCATGTTTTTAACTCTAGCATGATGAAACTTTACCAGAATGTTTATCTTGATGATATCTAGGCTAAGTTCGAATATGGTCTGGTTAAAAACTAGGTCACTAGGCCAATATTGAGAAATATCTTGTAAACACTCTGGTCACCACATTTCTCTCAAATGTTCCTTGGGTGACTCTTTACTAAGAGTGTTAAAATTAAGTTGATTCTTTAGATACTATAGATAATAAATAGCTTTGCTACTGGTACTATTTTACCCTTTCTACATTACAGACACATGTTGTCTAATCTTCAACAGATGGATGGTATGAGCAATTTCGACAGTTTTCTCAATGTTTTCCTCACACGTCAATACTTTTAGTTTCATCAATATAGATTTACCAATATCTTTAGTTAAACATTTTCAAATCATCTGCTGTAGAGTTTATCCATGTGATAAATTACCTATCACAAATGTGTTTGTTTAACTGTATCTACCGTCTACAGTTCAAGAGTTTAATTATAGATCTCTGGAAATAAGGTTCACCCTGTCTTAAATAAATATTTGAACTGTATGCATTTCTTCTGTTTTGTTTACATTTTTTGAAATTATGTGACTTGTTTTGTAACTTTCCAAAAAATGGAACAGTTGACCATCTTTTTTCCCCTCATACAATGGGTACCATCCCACAGCACTTTCAGTGCTTTGATTTACCCTAAGTCTATAATTTGAACAATCTTGGTAGAGGTCTAATAGATGATGCTACATACAAACTATCAAAGGCCCGGGCCCTCTTCTTTATGAAAAGATTTTTTTTAAGTTTTTCTCTATATGAGTCTTTGTAAAACAATAGACCCCAGGGTAAGGGTAATTTTTGACCCCAGGGCTATAATTCGAACAATATTGGTAGAAGTTCACTAGATGATGCTACATACCAAATATCAAAGGCATGTGCCTTCTACTTTCAGACAAGAAGATTTTTTAAGTTTTGGGTAATTTCCCCTTTTTTTGCCGTGGCAATCAAAGTTCTGCATGGAATATAATTCTCTGAACAGGTTTGAAAGAAATCCACCCAAGGAACATTCCTGTAAAATTATTTTGAATTTGGTTTATTGGTTTTGGAGTAGAAGTCGTTTGTAGGAAAATGTGAACGGACCGACGACGACGACGACGACGACGACGGACGACGAACGCTGAGCGATCACAAAAGCTCACCTTGCACTTTGTGCATAGGTAAGCTAAAAAGCAAATATTGTTTTAAAACAAATTGTGAAAACAGTGCTCGATTTCATTGGAATTACAATATAAACAATAACGTAAACTTTTATTTATCATATCCCCCCTATACCGATCTGTTGTAATACGTATAGGTAGAATTTTTATTCTTAGTTTTGATTAAGATAATCTTCGTATTCAAACTTCATTTTAAAATTGTTATACATTTCCAGAGAATGACTTTGATGGATACTACCATACCATTCCTGGATAAAAACGTCAATGACACGTAGTTTGAATATGTGTGGGATTTTTTTTGAGTTCGTGAATATGAGTATGCGCTGATAAATACATCCGCAAATCCATATGAACATAACAACTTATTTACATTATATACCCAGTTGATTTTACCCTTTTAAAATTCTGCCACACCATTTTCGTACACCTTTTTGAATAAGATATTTTCAGTAGATAATAATTTACAAAATTACTTAATTATTTTTATATATCGCATTATATACAATAGGTATCGTCCAAGTTCGCCATATTTTCATATAGTGCTAGGTTTAACATTTAAGATTCGTTTACAAAACTTGAGGTGTATTCGTTCTATTATTCTTTATTTACAGTTGCCCAACACCTGACTGGCGTATCCAAGTATAGATCCAAAACATGAATCAAAGAACTGACATAACTATTTAGGTTTTAAATGGGATATGTTTTTACAATTTGATAATAGGACATTTAGTGCTTTTACAGCTTTGCTAGCAAGATAGTTTTGATTTACAGAGAAAATGCCAGATTAATTAAAAAAAATGTTCCGAGGTAGTTTTAGATTTGTTTTAGTAATTTCAATTATAATCGTACATCCACGATTCGCCCGCCAAAGGTATGAAAAGTACATGATTTGAAATACTATACATGTTACCAGGGACGTAGATAAGATCTCCCTGATGTCACGGACATTCCGCAACAATTTACCTCGCATGCCAGACTTAAATAACTTTAAATATAACGTCTTTCGGTATATACTATCAAAACACTTAAACATGTCAATGAAAGATACATACAGACGTTTAATGTTAAAAGAAATTCTATGTGCAACTAACGAGTGTTAAAACCACGAAAACAGCACCTGTATCACCTTCATTATGGATAGGAATAATTATACCATCTGTCCATTTCTCTGGGTAATACCCAGAGTTAAATATGTTATTATATAATTATGTCGCAAATATGTGAACATAGGATATCAAAACTTTCTATAAAAATACCCGTTGAGTAAACAATTAATCCCATGAGCTTTTCCAGATTTTAAACATTTAACAGAAATAAATATGCAACTTGAGGATATCGCTGCCCAGTGTGAACAAATAATAATAAAAATCATCCAAGTTTTCGTCATTGGCACTATAGCGCCGTTTCTTCTTAAAATATTTCCAAACATGTTTGGGTGAAGAGTTTTTCAAATGTTCTACCTCGGACCATTTTATTGAAACAAATCTACGTTTTCTATAGTGTAACATATTTTTATATTCCTTTTTAATTGTTTGTAAACATTCTCTATTGGCTTTAGTTCTACTTTTATTAAATTAGTTTAAACTTATTTGTTTTACATCGATTGTGAAACAAGCTTGCAGCTTAAAGTAATCATGCTCGATATCGGCTTCCTGGAGACTTAACCAGTACTCGCGCCGTTTATGTGGAAAAATCTAAGTAATCCTCATGACTATTTCATTTTCCTGCTCAGGTTTATCACAGTATCATAACAAAGAAAACAGTAGAGGACAGTGGTCACTAAATATAGTCAACGGATCAATGTAAAAACCGTTAATCTTGTAAAAATGGTGCTTTCGATTGACTAGGTAATCGATTACTGACGCACCTGTATGGGAAATAAATGTAAAATGACGAGTGTCGAAAAGCCTACCGTTAAGAATGCTGAGACCCTTAGATTTACACAAAGCAATAAGTTTTAAATCATGAGTATTTACTGAACTATCTGAGGAGGCCCGATCTAGGGGTATATCAAGGGAATAATCAACATCATCAATATTAACTGAAAATATATCAGTTATATAACCATGTTTTGAATCGACCCGACTATTCAGATCACCAACCACACATACAGAACCAATGCGTCTACATGTTTCTACTCTAGACAATGAAGCGTGATAGCAGCTGGCTCTCTGATTGGCTTATTATTTACAAAGAAATCTCTTGTTAGGAAGACTTCTAATTCACCACAACGACGTAAATCATTTTATTGAACACCAAATTCGTTGTTTACATGAAAAACAATATATTTTTTTTTTCTGCACATTGCAATGCTATTTGGAAAACATGCAAACCACTTCACTTGATTTGGCCTACAAATGGCATTACAACTGGAGCATGTGAATAACATTAGACTATTTTTTAAACAGTACCAACTCAGTACATACTTTAGAGAAAAGTAAAATATCGCGTCATTCACGGTAAACATTCAAATCTGCAAATTTGCTTAAAACACATTTTCATTATTTAGATAAATAAAGCAAATATAAATTTGCATGTAGTACATGTACACTATTTAGTACATTCACATTACAATTCGCCAATGTAGTGAATACAGGAACATTAAACCAGTTTAAGACGTCAAAATAACCACGCGTGACAATTGATAACTGTCGAAATGAGATATTATGTGTTGCTTGTCACGTCTTTAATTAATTGTATCGAAAATATAGAGAAGTAATATTATTAAATTTTAACTATAAAGTTTTTGTTTGACTATATCATTAGCTCCACTGGCTGAAAGCCAGTCGAGCATATGTCATGGCGAATTGTCCGTCGTGTGTCCCTAATACGTGCGTGCGTGAACGTTTTGCTTTAAACGACTTCTCCTCCCTAACTACTTGGCCAATTTGGCTGAAACTTCATAGGAAGCATCCTCGCAGTATGCTCTTCTAAATTTTTTTGATCCATGCAAAATTCTGGTTTCCATGGCAACCGAAAGAACAAAATAGTGAAAACTTAAAAAATCTTCTTCTCCTTCCTTGGGTTTTCCCCTTAATTAGATTCCTTCAAGAAATGTCGATTGGTCGAAAAACATGGCCCACAGGTGGCGGGACTATTTAGCCTTATATGGTTCTAGTGATAACTTAAAAAATCTTCTCCTCCGAAAGTGTTAAGCCGATTTTCAAATAATGTTCCTTTAATGGCCTACTATCAGATTCCTTCAAGCCATGTTTGTTGGTCGAAAAACATGGCCGCCAGAAGGCGGGTCAATTTAGCCTTATATGGCTATTGTGAAAACTTAAAAAGTCTTCTCCGAAATTCAAATCATTTTGTAGAAATATTCCTAGGCTGACTTACTTGCCATTTTGATTGGAAAAACTATGGCCGCCAGGGCGTGGTGCTATTTTGCCTTAAATGGGTTTAGTGAAACACTTAAAAATCCTCTCTTCCGAAAGTGTCAGGCCGATTTTCAAATAATAGTAGAAATGTTCCTTGGGTAACCCTCTATCAGATTCCTTCAAGAAATGTTGATTGGTTGAAAAACATGGCCGCTTCCTCCTAAACTATTTGGCCGATTTTTAAATAAGTTTGCAGAAATATTTCTTGGGTGACACTCTACGAGATTTCTACAAGCCATGGTGACTTGGTAAAAAAAACTGGCAACCAGGGGGCGGGGCTTTATTTTTGCATTTTCATTATTAAACAACCCTTTTAGATAAAACGTGCCATTTTTTCTCCAATCACATTTTCGATATTTTCTTGAAAATTATTAATTGAATTTCTGTATAATTCAGTACACATTAATGAAAGAAAAATAATATTTTGTAGTAAAGATTTCAACCTGGTTGGAGTGATATAAATATTAAAAATATACATGATATCTCTAAGTTGTTTATTTTATGATGTATTTTTTCCAAATTTAAATTTGTTTTTTTAGAAATCTTTTTCTATATTGCCTTAAAAACGTTAAGCCTATTTCAATTTTCGGTAATGACGTTGAATCACCTTATCTCTGAAAACTCGTGCAGTGCTTTTTCTGGCGGAAAAAAACACGCGAATTCTATATACATTTGTATCTCAGGTCTGAATATTAAAACTGTGCTTCTAAACTGTTTACACAACGTTTTTATTATTTTTTGTTTTGGTTATTATGCTGTATTTTTAATATTGTTAAATAATTGATAAAAAACATTATACCCTGTCTATATACGTTTTATGAAGCACACATTTTGATATATAATACTTGACCTTAATTTCTAAATCTGAATTATCAAGGACAAATTGTGTCCTCTTGATAGTTGTATTTCTCGTGATGCCGGGTTAGCTTGCGTTACGTCTCTATTAACTATTGATTATACATATTAAGGATAGATATCTAAATAATGGCAGCAATAAAAAAGGGTAGACTTAAAAATATATTTTGTGATACTTGTAAGGAGTGGATGACTGAATATTACGTTAGTCGTCAATTAAAGAGTTCATTTCACATCCAAACACTTTATAGCGAAATCCACCATCAAAAAGTATAAGACAAAACGGAAGTGTAAAGTGGCATCCATCATAAAGAAGTCTAAAGCAAAACGAACGCTTCAATTAGGTAAACAAAACACTGTTATATCAATCGAGATACATAAAACGCCGGAAAATCAATATGAACATTATAGCATACACGGTAGCACGTTAAAGAAGTGTTCTCACGATCATGATAATGTAGAATTGGAAGGATGCAGCGAATTATAAAATAGTCAAATATCTTCACCTGATATATTTCAAAAAGCAAAACATAAATTGTTTTAAGAAGAACAAGAGCGGCAAAATATAATGTTAGATGAAGTTCCCCAAAATCTTCTCGGTGTGTCCCAATGACGATTGGGTTCATGACTTGTTACATCAATGTGAAAAAGACAATAACGACACTTCAGTAACGCAACCATCCGTTATTCAAATACTACATGAACCTGATCTAAACGCGTTTAACGCATCTACAGTCTTTGAAGTGGATGACAATATTATCCTAACAAATGGGAGTAAAGCCGTTAATGGTTTTGATGTTTCATTGAAACTGATTGAAAAATACAAGTTAAAATATCATTGAAATCGATATGAAATATTCCGAGTGGAAAAACAAAATAAAGAATTTATCTGTGAAACTTGTGTTGCTGGAAAAAAGATTTTCATAAAATCAATCTCTATGTATTATATATATCTCTAGTATATATTATATATATCTCTGTATATTATATATATCTCTATATATTCTATAAATCTCTATATATTATATGTATAAATATAAATGTTTAGAAATAAAAGGTAATTAAAATCAATAATTCTGTTTTTTACTCGTCCTATCCTATCATTTTCGTATAAAAGTTTATGGAAGATGTTGTAAAGTTGGAAGCAAATTCTGCCGCTCAAGTAATTGCTTAGCAAACTTTTCGCAGACTGATAATGATTTTAAAGTTATATACGAAAATGATTCCCAAATGACTGTCAATCCTTTATTTATTTTCAGGACCTAGTAATGTTGGAAAAAGCACAATTTGTGTTCCAACTATTTAAAGAAGCCGACAGATCTTTCACAAGACCGATGAAAGCGATTTACTACTGTTATAGCGACGATCAGCTTTAATTTGCGAAAATGAAGCAGCCGATACCGTACATCATATTTTACGAAGGTCTTCCCACTCAAACCGAGGTTGCTTTATGAATGAACCAAGAGAAAAGGTATTGGTGATTTATGATCTTATGACAGAGAGTGCCCAGTGTCGGGATGTCGTCAGCATTTATTGCAAATATGTGCACCATTTTAAGTTCTTTTGCTTACTGATTTGTCAAAATGCTTTTTATCCCGGACGGGTATTTCGAACCATCAGTACGAACACTCAATATTTCTTTTCGTTAAAAACTGCTCGCGATGAGTTACAAATACAGACAATAGAACGTCAAATTTATCCTGCCATATTAGAGTATTTTATGGATGCCTATAGAAAAACTATTGATGTTAAATACGGTTATCTGCTTATAGATCTTTCACCACATTTCGACCCGAAGTATAAATTAAGGAGCATATTCTTACCTTCGCAGTTAATGATTATCTATCAACCTGTGTAAGACATGAAACATTCTTATGAAAAAAACAACTTTTTACGTATGCTTCTTAATACTTCTCATACATAGCGGAAACTGTTGATTGAAAGTATTGAAAAGCCTCAGATGAAAGCAATTGTACAAATTGTGTATAAAGTAATGTTCTGCTATCGTCCACTATTTTTTGAAGAGAAAAAGTGCCTAACAAGACGAAAAAGGATTAATCGTCAATTTATTAGCACAGGGATTTCTTTGACAAGTAGAAAGATATTGCTGTTGAAATATTTAAACTATATTTTACCCTTCATAAAAGCGGATAAAATCGATTTTTAGAAATGGCTCGCAAATTAGTGTTAGTACCGAAAAGTAAATATGAAAACTTAATCAATATGATAATTCAGTTGCAGCAAATTGGTGGTCAACGGGAAAACAAGGAAATGCCTTCAGATGTGGTAAATGTAGGAAATCCAATAAAAAGGAGACAAACAGTGATACTATTGTACAAAAATCGAGTGAGGATAACGATAGACCAAAAGTTTATTTGGATTAACCACTATTGAAAATGAAATTTAGTGACAAAATTGTGAAACAAAATGGCGTTCAACGAAAAACGTTACAGACCGTAAAACGAGTTAACAAAGGGAAAACATGGACTAACTACGAAATGTGAATAAATGTGTATACTTTAACAAAATTGTAACACGATAAATGTTGATTTGCATTATATAACGTATAAATACACTTGTTTAATACAGTTTAGAACGTTATTTATACAATCCTTATTTTACCGCTAAACTGTTACCGCCTGAACGTTGGCGCTATTTAAACGAGCCTATATAACTCAATTTGATATACCTATAATCCATTTAAAATAGGTTGTCTGTAATGTAAGCACAGTTCATTCATATGTGAATTCAAATGCTAGTTTGTGAATAAGTGCATTGGAGTTAAGAATAAACCTTGAAAAAAAAGTGTTAATAGCAATGAACGATGTGACTTACAACAACAAAAGGACTTTACATGTACAATACGTTCTAATACCTATGGAATAAAAGAGACACTGAAACAACACATGATAAGTCATATATTAAAACAAAAGTGTGATTTATGTCATACATCTTACGTGCGTCTTGCCGACCGTAATACGCATAAGAGCTTAAAACATGGATTAAAAAGTGAGAATAGGAAAAGAGATGATTAAATTATGTGCAAACATTGTAATAAAATGTTCAATAGAAAATATAATCTAAATAGACATATCGCTTCTATGCATGGGATAAATTCTCAACAAAATAGACCTTTACAGTTTGCTTGTAGACATTGTGAAAGTGAATTTTCAAATTATGATCAGGTATTTCAATATGTTCAGGAAACCATCCTTTGAATCAACAAGGGGGATGGTAACGACATCATATAGGAAAATGTTGGATACAAACTTAGGACAAGAAACTTAGAATGAAACAGGGTTAGAAGACAATCGAATCGGTGATGAAACGGCCCTTAGAGACAATGCATCAAACAGGAATGTATATCCGAGACAAAACGAGCAATACGACATTTTAAGTTTTTTCGCAAATGTGCGAGAGAAAATAATATCGTTTTTTGAAAACAGAGAAGGACGACTCTGTGGTATAAAGTGGAATTTATGCATACAAGTGGAGATGGAACGTGATGATGAAGAAGAGGTTGTAAGAGCGATACATTGTTTTAGAAGTCGTGCATATACGTTACTAGTTGATTGTAAAAGTAGATTGAACTATGCTGCTTAAGACGGTAAAAGGAGTGGGCTTTTATTTAATTGGTATGACCTAACAGTGTTCCATGAAATGCATCAATGGGACATCATTGTTTTCTTGAAGCAGCTGCATGTAAAGGATTCGGACGAATACATTTTAAGAAAGCCGATGACAGCCACCTGCCTAGCTTTTTAAGTTGCTCATTTGACACATTTGTTCTGTGTGCATATGTAGCACTACCTATCTTCAGTGAATGAGCTGTGTATCGAACAGGGTCTAAATTACAAGATAATACACATCTTCGGAGAATGGTTTTAAAACCAGTCGCTGTTATTGGACAGAGACAAGCATAACGAAAAAATGGGCCCTGTCTTGTTGAAGAGGTGTAAACTTTGTAAAGAGCTTTTACTGGACATAAGGATTTTAATGGATTGCACTTTAGTAGCACCGTAGCCATGTTGCCCTGTGAATGTTGGTATGATGTCAAGTGTAACATAAGTTGGTGTGGTTTTAAACCCAGAAATTGTACTTGACCATTCTGGCGGATAATTTCATGTTGAGGACTTGAAATTTTTACGGCAATTTCGCTGACTTTGAGCAGACCAAAAATTGCAGCTAGAGCCATGGCTTTGAAAACACTACGAGTATATACATCCTCGCAATGTTGTGGTAATGCTTGAATAAGATTTTGCAGAATATCTAAAGTTATTGGTAGCCTTTTGTCAGGGGAAGAGAAGCAGCAAATACCGTATAGGATGTTTTGTATCAGAAAGGCTTCCCCGGATTAGGGTATCCCCTAATGTTATGACTATATGCTATGTCAGACAAGTATGTGGTTATTGTAGAAGATTTAAGACCATTGCGATGACACACAGCTATGAACTGGGCTAGTTCTCTTCTACCGAGATTGGCAAAATCGACTCAGATGTGTGAAATGTCATGTGAAAGATTTGATAATGTTTAAGAACATTTTGATAAGCATTGATAGTGGAAAATATTTTCTTTACCTGGGATATGTTTAGCCCTGATAAGGATATTCAAAGTCATACATACTATTACCAGGGCCATAACCATGGGTTTCGTTGTCGTTTGTTTATTATTTATTTGAACCACCGCCATTTTATCAGAATGTATGATTAAACATCTATTTTGAAAGTGTTGCCCCCATACCTTTAATGCTAATACTATTGGAAAATATTCTTTATAAGTAATGTTTAAAGGAGTCATAGCAAATGACCACTTGCCATTGAATCACCTCCTGCCAACAATTGCCCCAAATCCTATTGATCCAGACGCATCTGTGTGCATGTAGCATGTCACTCGAAACCCAACGTCTGTCTAACAGTAGTTGTCTACCATTGAAATGTTGCATGAACATAAGCCTTGCAAAAATATCTTTGCGACTTTCTTTATTAAGAGTGATATGGTGATTTGCGTTGCTAACTTTACAAGTTATGTCAGTCAGAAAGCGCATGAAACAACGCCCCGGGACAAACACTTAGCAGCAGAAAATCGAAAGGCCAAGCAATGACTGTATCTGTTTTAATTTTATTGTACGTTTGTTCTTGTACAGGCGAAAAAGGGGCTTGCAACTTTACCAATTTGCCATCTGGTAAATGAGCCTCTATAAAAATTGAATCAAGTTCTAAACCCATGAAAGTTATAATATTGCATGGATAAACAGTTGTTTCCATTTTTATGGGTATTCCAATATTGAAACAAAATAGTCAAAAGTCTGTTAAATTTTTGTGACAAGTATTTTTAGTGCCTAAAATTAAAAAATCGTCCAAAATGTGGACAATATGCTGGATATTTAAATGTGTTGCAGCTATCCAGTGGATAGCTGTACTGAGTTTTTCAAGCTTGATACACACATGGGAAAACATGCATCAAAATAATATTTATTAAGAAAAGTGAAACCTAGCAGTTCATGGTCCAGTGGGTGTATGGGAATGAGGCTATCTATATCTGTTTTGGCCATGAATATCCCTTGACAACGAAGAACCAACTGAGATACTGCATCGTCAAAGGGAGAATAATGGACGGATGAAAAGATTGGATCAATAAAGTTGCCTTTTGGGTAGCTAAAATGGTGAATAAGTATGTACTGCCCTGGTACTTTGTTAGGAATTAAATCTATCAGGCTTAATTTCATGTCAGGGAATGGAGCATTATCAAAAGGACCCCGGATACGATTAGCTTGTAATTCAGTCTGAAGTTTTTCTGAGACGGTGTGTGGCATTTTAACACAATACTTCAGGTTGGAACAGGATGAAGGAGATCTAGAGCCCATGTAACCGAGTCTGAAACCAGTCTGAAAACCTTTGATTTAATAATGTGTATCGGGATACCCAATTAAGAAGGGTGTTAATTTATTGATTTTTATTGGTGTAACGATGTGCTTATTTAGCAGGTCTGATAGTAGTTCAGCTGACAATAGGGGAGGAAGAGTTGGTGGCAACATTGGGAATGGATCTGTCCTTGGGCTTGTTGGGACATGCTATTGCGAAATGTTGGCCTCGGCAGAAACCACATATGTGTGGATGTCTCCACATACTGATGTGGCAGGTCCCTCTTTTATTGAAGGCACAGCATGTGTTTTCCAGATATTTCTCGCGCCTATTATTTTGTCCCCTTTTTTGTTGTGCACTAAATGTTACTAGCTTGAGTAGAGGCCAACAACCAGAACTCCATGTGTAACCTATCCCATGGGTGTGGAATAGTCTGACGCAGAATCCTGAACTAAGTGTCATAGAACACGAAAGCTCTGCCAGGACGACGATGAGATAGATCTCACATTATCTCCCCGTATTTCATTAATGCCGACGTCTCAAATGGAAAACGTACGGAATATACAGAGACAAACCGTAAAAAGGCAGTTAAAAAGGCAGTTGTCCATGCTTCAATTGAAGTTATTTTATTCGTCTTTGTGACGGAACCAGACCACTGTTCGTCTCTGTATCGACTAGTAGTTGAAACTTTGATTTTGTGTTGAATTGCAGCAGATATTTTGGAATTGATAGCCGTAGAAACAGGGGTAACATATACCTAACAGGCTGTCTGTATGTGAAGATAGCACATTACGACACGACATATTTACATCCTCATTATCGTCTTCACCTTCGATTGTAGAAGTTGTTGGCATTGGCAAATGTCTGTTATATATATTAGTGTTCTGTGTTCCATGTGTACAAGAATGTAAAATGATGTCTGGAGATGTAATGTTTATAAGGCTGCTTGGTCAAGGTAACTCTGGGCGAATGTTCGTCATGGAATGAGACTCTTTCATTGTTTGGATATTTGTCCCTTTTGTGGCCCGTTGAACCGTGGTTCTTTCCTTTGCCGCTTTAATAGGCTGTCCAGCAGTAGCTGTTCGTTCTTTGAATGAATTCTTTAACATTGATTTAATTTAAATGTATCTGCCAACAGATAATTTCGAGATCGACTTGCAAACCATCCATAGACAAACAATTCGGGCATTAATGGTTGCTTATAGGCTCATAACTCAGACAGGCACTGGTGACTTATACTATATTGAAAATTATAGAACAAACGCCGTCTTCAAAACCTGGCATAAAGCGGGCACTGTTTCACTAATTTCGGTATTTTAATGAGCAACCCAAGCAGGCTATGAAAGTCAAATATTCCAGACCGAACCAATGAATAAATGTGGCAGGTGTAAGTCATGAAACAATCCTTAATTTGCCTATGATGATACACGCACTATACATTATGAAACCACACAGGTGCAGCCTAGTAAAAATTGGGGCAGTAGTATGCCCATTGTCTAGAGATTCTTTTGAAAAAAAAAAATATAGCCTTTTCAATTATTCGCCAACCTCATACAAGTGTTGAATTTTTAAGTATGTAAATATTTGTGCCATTTTCAAATTGAAAATAATTAATTTGGATATATATATGTATGTTAAAAGTCACATTGAAACATGATTTTCTAATAAAATAAATACATACCTTGATTTAGAATGAGTTGTTCAGCACATGAATCACGGCTGCTCTGATATTGTTGAAGAATTTGAATTGTCCCTCATTCGTCTAAGGTGCTGAGATATCAGTTGATTCGTGGTGTCGTCTCTGGAGTTGAACCATTCGAGATCGAACGGATATCGTGTAACAACGGTTGGTGCTCGGTGTTTATTCACAAGTTTTCCCACCAAACTCACATTGTCACTAGCCACATCCGAAGGAGTGTTAACATCTTAATATATGTCATTCGTCCGAATCATAAGCACTACAATATCAGGAGCAAAATCTTCGATAACATCTAAATGTTCGTGTAACGTTATTATTTTTGCACCTGGAAATCCGGAATACTGCACAAGTACTGATTGTCGTAGACCTAGGTCATAGCGTAGGTTAGAAAAGTGCGAAATAAATCGCTTGAGGCGATGCACAAAAGAGTGTCAATAAGTTTTAATCTTCCCAGGCGCCATTTCTTATTTCTTGAATTTAAACCAGTATGCCAGGTATGTTCGAAAAACACAAATTACGATGAAGGAATTAACTAAAAACGTACTGTAACGTCGACGTTCACTTATGTTGCATACAAATATGTTAAAATCCAATCACAAAAGCGATAATAAATGGCATAAATTAAATGAAATAGTTTAAAAAACAGAATTCCTTCTTCACAACATAATTAGTTTTAAACAAAGTAAGTCTGATCTCTGAGGATGGCTGTTCTTCGCACCCAGACGCAGCCTCTATTCTAAGACAAGAACAGAGGTCAGCGATTGGCTGACACTCGTCATATTACGCAATCATCACAAGCGAAGGGAGCGTGTTCCATCACGTGACTTGCAGGTGGCCAGAACATCAATATATTCCCCCACTCAGTGGGGAGTAACCGCTCCAGATAAAAAGGGGTCCCCAATACCATAGATACTTTTATGTAGGCATACAATCTATATACGTTACTAGTTGGAGACGATTTGGATGGGCATGATTTAAATCAAGCCAAGCAAAAAATCCACGAGAGTCTAGTGACCTTCCTAAAACAAGGATCAAATTTGTATGTGAAGAAGGTGATCAAATTGGAAATTCACACCGTCCTGTACAAATCATGAACCGGATCTACATACATACAATTACCCCTAACACTCGTGCGTAGCGGTAGTATATTAAAAATTCAAAACGTTGATGAAATGTGTTTTTTGTATTGCCTTCTAGCTTCTCTACATCCAACAAAAATCGAGCCAGATCGTGTAGGACATTATATAACATTTGAGCATGAAATACATATGACTGATGTTACATATCCCATGGCAATATCGCATATTCGCAAAGTGGAAACTAAAAATGAAAACATTTCCATTAACGTTTTTAGTTATGAAAATAGTTCTATTATACCGCTAAGAATAACAACCCTCACTCAACGTCTTCACCACGTTAACTTGTTATGGCTTAAATGAGGCGAAAATGGGCATTATTGTCTTATAACAAACTTAAATAGGTTTTTATATAGAACGAAAACTAATCGGCGTCAGGACTCTGTCTGTCCTTATTGTTTACATGGATTTATGAATGAAAGATTATTAGAAGACTGCTCTCCGAACGGGGCACAAAATGATTGAATTGCCAACCCCGGGAATAACGATATTTTGGAGTTTAAGGAATTTGAGAAAACTTTAAAAGTTCCTTTTGTAATTTAAGCCAATTTTGAAACCACCAATGTTAAATTACACACCTGTTCACCGAATCCTAATAGCTGTGCCTTCATTCCCACCACTAAACTCGAAGTGTGTGGTTTCGCGTATAATGTAGTTAGTGAATAAAGTCGTTATACAAAACCGACTGTAGTATATAGCTGTAGTGACTCTTATGAGCGATTTATAGAGTGTTTACTAAATGAGCATCAGGAAATTGTGAAAATTCTCGATGCAATAAAGCCAATGTCAATCACGAAAGCAGATCAACAATTGATCGATAATGCTATAGACTGCTGTCTTTGTAAAAAGAAATTCACTTTTTATGATGAGCAATACGCAAGAGCAGTACGTCACCATAATCATTTGACTGGTACATTTATTGGTATGGTATAACAAATGTAATCTCAACTGTAAACAGGCCAAGTTTACGCCAGTCTTTTTTCATAATTTGAGAAACTTTGACGCACATGTCAAAATTCTGAACGATATGTTAGCGATGATTACTAAATTACTTCTTCGCAAGGGTGTCTATCCTTATGAGTATATAATAGATTCATTCGTTCAATTCAGTGAAACAAACATCCCCTCGAAGGAAATGTGCTATTCTTCTATCAAACGAGAACATATATCAAACAAAGATTATGATTTTTTTCAAACGATTTTTAAGCATTTTAAAATGACGTGCTTGCGTGATTTTCACGATTTATATGTTAGAACAGACATGTTATTACTCTGTTCCGTTTTTGATAGTTTCCGAAATGTTTGCATGGAACAATATGGACTTGAGCCGTGTCACTTTTACACCTCACCAGGACTATCTGGGCCAGTTGTCTGAAAATGACAGGTGTTCAGTTAGAATTACTTACCGATATTAAAAAGATGTTAATGTTTGAATTTTATCTCAAATATCCAACCGATTATGATTCGTGTAAGCCTACACAATTCCTCCTCCATATTGATGCTAACAATTTATATGGATTAATTATGGTCAAACTTCTTCCAGTAGGTGAATTTACAATCTTAAACAGTAAAGAAATTGAAGAGTTTGATGTAACATAGCTCCCGGAATATGGAGAGACAAGATACATACTCGAAGTGCCACTTCATTACCCATCACACCTCCATGACTTGCATAATTGCCTTCCTTTAGCACCGGAGAATAAAATCCTTAGTGATGATCAATTGTCGCCCCATACCAAACACTTATTAAGAAAAGTATATGGAAAAACCCGATATATTACTCAACTATACATACGACTGGGGATGCAGATCAAAACCATACATATAATTATAAAATTCCGTAAGAGGCTTGGATGAAACCTTACATTGAATTCAATAAAGATATGAGGAAAAGAGCGACATCGACCTTCCAAAAGAACTTCTATAAACTGATGAATGTGTCCGTCTTCAGAAAAGTAAGTGTTTTATTTTGTTTCAAAAAATATGTTTTTTAAAGCAGATGATGCGGGATTGTTAAAGAGCGGCAAATTCGACGGCGTGGTTTCCGTTAAACAAGAGAGAAGACTGACGCGAGTAAACAGCTAAAGATAATGCGTTTATTACGACCCTTTAAAAACTAATAATAATAATAATACATACATACATACCCTTTAAGTATTTCCGTCTACACAATTTTGTTATCATAATATTTCAACAGCAACCTCATAGCAAATGTGTTTAACTTCTTTCCTATTCTTCTGTGAAACAGATGACATATACTGCGATATGAGTGCAAATTTGGAGATGTTTGATACATCTGACTATCCAATAGATCTTCCACTTTATAGTGACCACAACCAGAAGGTTATTGGGAAATTTAAGGACGAAGCTAACGGGAAAATCTTAAGTGAATTTGTTGGACTCAGATCTAAAATGTATAGCTATTTATCTGCTGGTATATTTTGTCCTGATTTATTGATTGGAGTTTAACGTCGTTTTCAACGGTATTAAAGTTAAATCACATTTAATGTGTTTAAGTAGGCTTTCTCGCAGCAGTACTCCCAACAGCATTCATCCCAGGTAACTGGATACCTTTCCCATATAGAATATTTAACTCGTTGGCGAAAGAAGAACGTCGCTAGTCATAATGACTTGTGTCAATCATCATAAAGAATGAATGTACGAGCTTGGATTTGAACTCACAACCCTACGCCCGATGGACTGATAGCCCTCGTCGTTACCGACCTAACTATCACGACCGACAGGTACATAAATAAAATAACATGTATTGCTTATATACTTTATTTGTATAAATATTTACAAAACATAAAAATCGCCTACAGAAAACGTTGTTCACGTGGAACACTTAATTGCCCGTAATTACTATCACTTTGAAGGCATTGCGGGAAGACAGCTGACATAACATCAATTATATAGGCATCATTATTGTCTGTATTAATGGTAACAAAAACTTCGATGAAACTCTATAGCGTATTCATAAGAAATGTATTGTGTAAGAACAACACACAGTAAAGACCACACACGTTCGATTCATTGATTTTAATTTGAATGTTATTAAACAATACAGTTTTAGCACGTCCATTTATCCAGTTTGAGATATAAACACTATTTTCTCTAGGAGATCTCCCGAACGAGTTCATCACTTCCATGTTTCCATTACCATCATCATAGATCAACAACCAATGAACTCCCATTTTGGAATTAATATCCGCAAACACTTAACATGGGGTCGTAGTTGATACAGCACAACAGTTGACTTTTATTCATCATGGAAAGATAACGTCTCTCTCCTTGTTTATTTCGAAATAGCCTTCGACTTTAATGTAATCGATGCAACCCATCGGCTCTGAAAATAGGCAAAATATAAAAATTCATATATGTAAGTCATATAACCTTATAAAAATATAATATGAGTTGCTAGCCTGATTTAATCATACATAAATAACTATTCTGATTACACTATTTTATTCATTAATATATAAAAAGGTCATATGAAATGTATATATTATTCAATAATTACCTGATAAGGCCTTGGCGAACTGAGCAGCTAGTCTAACATTGCCGTTTTTTAATATGCATATTATTAATCATCATTAAAATCCAATTTCAACGGATTACCACCAACAGCTGAACCGTCTAGATATAAAGCAATGTGCCGAATGTTACAGTGTTCAAAGTTAAATGGGTTTGTGTTATAGTCTCCATTCACTGCTTTGCTCTTCACAAAGCCTATCATCACTGTCTCCTTCCTTGAAACATGTTCTCCCAGTGAAAAGATGAACTACCTATAGCGATATTTGAGACTGACATTCCACGTTCGTAAAAGGATAAAGAGCATTTTGCTTTTCTAAAGTCTGTGAATGAACGTAATTAACGGCAGTGTTGCATATTATTTTATTTATAAATATCTTCAATTTGAATTTCAAAGTCAGTACTGCTATCCTTTGCTAACAGAGCAAAATTGGTGGAACTTCTATACAGCTTCCCATTAACATCCACTTGATTAATGAGATAATGATCCATAGAGACCAAATCGTGGAAAATAGGTCCTTGCATATCCAGAGTTTTGGATTTGGCGAGTAATGCCGCTCTAACATATAACCCATTATTCGAACTAATAGGATCTGTAACTCCTGGTGAATCCGCGGCGTTCATCCGCCATACCTGCGTCTGCAGTTGACTTGACAAAGCATCCTGACCATTATTAAACAGAGTATGTATGTACGCTCGATATGGGTTGTAGTTACAGGTTAAACTGACTTTGTTTTGAAGCGTGACTTCGCTTGTAAAAAAAATGTTTGTTAAAGTAAGTTGACAGGTCCCACTAGTTCTGTTGTTAATGCAGTCTCGTCTTAATTTGACATATAATTGAAAATTCGTTAGATCACAATAATCACTGGCATTTCTGTGAATGAATTATTAACTCAAAGGGGCTGTCGTCTGACACACACTTCTTCATAGTATACGTCGTTAACGCTGGGTTGAGTTGGAGGCAAATCGAATAAAGCAAGTTCAGACACGAGTCCTTCTTTAAACTGTTCTTCGGTAAAGACCGACATTGTCTTTAATTTATTTCAAAAATATCACGTGATCGGTTAGAACTATGCTTTCTTCGTTTATACTTTGCCGAAGACGTTTTGTCATTTTACCTGCACCACTGTGCCGTTTAACACGTTTATTCGAACTCCTTTAAAGCTTTTTTTCCTTTTGATCCTTCTTCGTCGACGGTCTTTAATTGTCTGAAGCAAATCCACAACTGTAGTTGGATTTTTATCTTCTCTTTGTAATTCCGATTTAGCTTGAGCAGTGGTTTGCTCCGCGGGAAAAATCTGTTCTAACAGGTTACTGTTTGTTATCACTATATTTTGAATGATTGCCAGATATCAACTGTAACCGTCTTCCACCACCTGATTGGTTTAAAGATGCACTTCCGGAGCTATCGCGATCAAACAAGTCGAGCCATTTTTGCGGATTAGGTATATATAATTTCATGTTTTTACAAAAACAGGTAAGGCTTTAAATGTAATGTTAAGTATGCTGGTCCACTCAATTCTGACGCGTGTATATCGTTCCCGTCTTTTATAGATTTCGAATAATTCTCTCACTTCACCTCTTTTCACCGGAACGTAAAATGGGTTATCAAAAATACTCAGCTTCACTCAGCTTTTTTATTCTGTCCAAGTCGTCTTAGTAGATGTCGTTCTTCGCCATATACAATACTTTCCTTACAGAGGTCTGAATATTTGTAAATAGCATCCGTCGCTTTCGATTTCACCTTCTCTTTAACACTCAATTCTGACGCGTGTATATCGTTCCCGTCTTTTATAGATTTCGAATAATTCTCTCACTTCACCTCTTTTCACCGGAACGTAAAATGGGTTATCAAAAATACTCAGCTTCACTCAGCTTTTTTATTCTGTCCAAGTCGTCTTAGTAGATGTCGTTCTTCGCCATATACAATACTTTCCTTACAGAGGTCTGAATAAATGTAAATAGCATCCGTCGCTTTCGATTTCACCTTTTCTTTAACACGAAATTAAACTAACTCCGGTTAAACATAAAGGTAGTTTTGAATTATCTTAAACCTAACGCTGATTATCCGTGAAATAAGAGTTATTTTCATCAATTTTTATATAAATATAACGATCCATAATCATTTACGATGCGTTCTCACTTGCATCTTTCACATCGTTCGCGTCTATCTAGCTATCAAATGTCTTGGGAAATCCCTGCCACTCGACAAAGAATTGTAGCTTTTTGTTTCGTCGTCTATTTCGTATGATTCTTTGAATAATCCACATGCTGTTTTCATCTTTACCAACCTTATGTAACTCTTTCGTATATAACAATCCTTTAATACTCTCATCTTTAAGTCTTTCAATTATACATGGGTATACCTTCTTTCAACAATCTAGCAGACACTTTAAATACTTCTGTAGTACTCTTTTCTTGATAGGCCCTACGAAACGGCTGTTTCATTAAACTAATGCGAACTAAATCACCCGTATTATATCTAAAGACGGGTTTTGTTTTCACTACTTGTTTCCTTTTAGCTCGACTTTACGAAGGAAAGGCTAGTTATACTACTCGCCTCGGCGTCGGCGTTGGCGTCGGCGTCGGCGAAGGTGTCACAACTTGAATAAGGTTTTTGTACCAATTCCCTTTTTAGTTAAAACCATTATAGAAGTTGCTTTCAAACTTACAATACTTATTCACCATCATTACCTCCTTCAACAGACAAGAGAAAATAACTTTGTCAAGGTTTTTGTAAGAATTATGGTCCCTTTTTAATAAGAATTTTGGATAAGTTTTGTTGTACCAATTCACTTTTTTCAAAACCATTACAGATATAGCTTGAAAACTTACAACACTTATTCACCATCATTAGTTCTATCAACATACAAGAGTACATAACTCTGTCAAGATTTGTGTAAGAAATATTGCCCTTTTCGACTTAGAATTTTGGTTAAGTTCTTTGTACTAATTTACTTTTTTTCAAAACCATTATAGATATGGCTTCGAAACTTACAACACTTATTCGCCATCATTAACTCCGACCACAGACAAGAGTACATAACTCTGTCAAGATCTTTGTAAGAATTATGGCCCTTTTTCTACTTAGAATTTTAGTAAAGTATTTTGTTCCAATTTACTTATTTTGAAAACCATTACAGATATAGCTTCGTAACATACAACACTTATTCACCATCATTAATTCAATTAACAGACACGAGTACATAACTCAAAATTGTTGTAAGAATTATGGCCCTTTTTCGACTTAGAAATTCCTTTTTTTTAACTAATTTATTTTTTCCAAAACCATTACACATATTGCCTTGAAACTTACAACACTTGTTCACCATCATTACCTCCAGCAACAGACAAGAGTGCATAACTCTTGTAATAATAATAAGTTATTCATACCAAATCAATTTTTTTCAAAACAATTAAAGATATAGCTTTAACACTTTAAAAAATCGTTTTACCATCATGACTCCCATCAACAGCCAATAGTGCGTATTTCAGTAAAGGTTTTTGTAAGAATTATTACTCTGTTTCGACTGATAAAGTACTTTGCTTATAAATAATATGAGAAAGTACTTGGTTATGTTTTCTCTATCACCAAAAAAGGTTTTGTTTTATTGGCAAGCACAAAAAGTCGAGCGCGCTGTCCTCCGACAGCACTTGTTTAAACACATATAAGCCCATACATCAGCTTCGATTTTCTGATCAACCTGGTTAGGTGTTTATCCATTTAAACGTCTATGCGATGTATTGTTGTAGTTACTGGCGATGGCCTCTAGGGAATCGATGTAACGATATGAACCTTTCTGTCTCATCATCCTGTAAAGCGAAGTTTTAATTGTACGTGCAACGAAGTGTGCTTTGGTGGGATTTTGCGTTGTAAAAAAGTAAATTCCTCCTTCTCTCATGAGGTTTTTAAACCAACAGTTAACACATTTTGATCCACGATCACCTCGTTCTTTTATTTGTTTTTGCTTACGTAATATACTTTTCATCGCTTCCAAAACAACCTTGGCTGTTTTGTTTTTAAGCGGTCGTATCCATATTCTTCTCGACAAGATGTTGATTGTAAATAAAAGAAAATGTATGCCATCATTTTCATCCGCCAAATTGGCCATTGAAAGCAAAACTATGTACCATTGTTCATTAATAGAAGTTACACGAACATTCGCCGTCTTGAACCGGCTTCTGTTAAGCGTATGAATCTTGATTGCCCAACCATTATCGTGCATACTAAATAGAAAACACGCCTGGATACTTCCAATTTAACGCATTTAGTAATTGTGCACCATAAGCTGCTGGATTTTTATCTTTAAAGTAATACTTGTTTATATTTCGTTTTTTCTCATCAATCATCTTTCATCATACACCACAAACTCGAAGACTGAAATGAATACTACTTAAAACGTATCATGTCTGATTTAATTAATTCCGTTTCGGATGAGTCCAAATAATGTTAAATAGGGTTTTAAAGGTCTGAATTCGTAATATATTATTAATAATTTTAAAGGGGCGTAATGAACGCATTACATTTAGCTATTTACTCGCATCAGTCTTCTCCCTTGTTTTATCGGAAACCGCGCCTGTCGAATGTGCCTCTCTTTAACAATCCCGCTTTTTAAAACTCGATCACCACCCATCTCGGAAGGCACGGTTTAACGACATTATATGATACCGAAAAAATGATACGTCATCGAGTATTATAGTCCCGAGTTTTTGCTAAAACCAATTAAACGCTGTTTACCGACTAAATGCTCTTTACCAAGTGTTTGCATTTTACCAAGTTTTTGCTCTTTACCGAGTTTTTGCTCTTTACATAGTGTTTGCTCATACCGACAATTACTCTCTTTACCGACTAATTTGCTCCTAAATACCGACAATTACTCCCTCTAGTTTGACACTACTGTTGATTCCTTGTCTCACACTAGGTAATGTCCACACTGCAACTAATGGTATTTTAGGTTTGATAGTAAAATTGACTTTCTTTTGATCTTTGCTGATCTTTCAGTATAACAGCATGATTCCAGTTGCTTTTCACAATAAGGAATCTAAGGAAGGAACACCTAAATAAATTAGTTTGGTCGCTTAACAAATATCCCTTTGGACGCCTTTTTGATGACACTCAATCTAGAATATTAGAGCAGTATCTGCAACTTTGTTGAAAGTATGTAAATACTGGTTTCAGTCTTTCTTTCCAAAACTGATTATAACATGTATTCATAGAATTGTTAGCACTCATAATAATTTAGCCGTCCCGCGGGATAAACCATTTTATAAAAAACATTAAAGTAGGAGGAACGATTGCTCTTGTAAAACAATTTTTTTTAGAAATGTTCCTTGGGTGACCCTCCTTCAGATTCCTTCCAGCCAAGTTGATTGGTCGAAAAACATGGCCGCCAGGGGGCGGGGCTATTTTGCCATATATGGCTAAAGTGAAAACTTAAAATATCTTCTTCTCCGAAAGTGTAAGGCCGATTTTCAAATAATTCTGTCGAAATGTTCCTTAAGTGACCCCCCATCAGATTCCTCCAAGCCAAGTTGATTGATCGAAAAACATGACTGCCAGGGTCGGGGCTATTTTGCCTTATGACTATAGTGAAAACTTGAAAAGTCTTCTCCGAAAGTGTATGGCCGATTTTCAATATATTTATAGAAATGTTCCATGGTTGACCCTCTATCAGATTTCTTCAAGCCAAGTTGATTGGTCAAAAAAACGTGACCGCCAGGGGGCGTGGCTATTTTGCCTTATATGGCTATAGTGAAAACTTAAAAAATATTCTCCTCCGAAAGTGTTAGACAATTTTCAAATAATTTTTCCTTGAGAGAACCTCTATTTGGAAGATTTCTTCAAGGCTATTATGCCTTATATGACCCTCTTGGGCCTCTTGTTCCTTGATGTTGTCATAGTTGTGTGCTGTATATGGAATGGTTAAAGCAATTGTGTTGGTGTACTACAGGTAATGTTGGACCACTACTCAGATCTAACTTTATTAAAGTAGTCGATGTTCTAGATATGAATTATTTGGCCAGTGTAGATAAAGGGGAGGTAAATAACATGTTTATTTTCATAAAACCTTCATTTGATATAAGCCGCCTCGGTGGTGAAGTGGTAGAGCGTCCACCTCGATTAGTTATGTCTGCCGTCCTTGGCGCTCAGCGTTGTGGGGTTAGCATTACAACAGACTGGCTGGTGTCGGGATAAAAGGACCAGTAGTAACTTACTTATCCAGCAACTTGCCGTGATATAACTGAAAAATTGTTGAAAGAAGCGTAAGCCATCAAACAATCATTTGATATAAACGAATTTGGACACATCTGCAGCAAACAATATTACATAGAGCCAAGCCATTTCTCCTTAAGATGCATTTTGATGCTTTTGCAGCATCGCTTTTAAGACGCTTTTGCGACTTTCGAAAACATAGCACCAATATGAGAATTTGTTCATGATTAGCAATTTCTCCTTTTGCTGTTATGTTTTCAACTGTATTCTAAAACTAGATTTTTCCATAGTTTTTTCCAGAATATTTTGTACTCATCTACTGCAGAATAGTAACAAGTTGTAAAAGGTTAAAACAATTTTTAAACCTCGCTTGAAAATCTTTATTTTAAAGTTTTGAGAAGAAAGGCAGTTCTTTTAAAGTTTGGACTTTGGTTTCTAGAGGCTAATTAAATTAATTAATTTCACCTTCAAATGTAATATTCCTATTTCACAAGCATAAGATCAGATTTCTACACATTATTCTTATATGATAAGATGGATTACAGAAAGATTGCAGTACGAACTGTATTTGTTTTTCAAACGTATAATAACGCAGAAATGGCTGTTTTGTTTTGAAGCGGTCGTATCCATATTCTTCTCGACAAGATGTTGATTGTAAATAAAAGAAAATGTATGCCATCCTTTTCATCCGCCAAATTGGCCATAGAAAGCAAATCTATGTACCATTGTTCATTAATAGAAGTTACACGAACATTCGCCGTCTTGAACCAGTTTCTGTTAAGCGTATGAATCTTGATTGCCCAACCATTATCGTGCATACTAAATAGAAAACACGCCTGTATACTTCCAATTTAACGCATTTAGTAATTGTGCACCATAAGCTGCTGGATTTTTATCTTTAAAGTAATACTTGTTTATATTTCGTTTTTTCTCATCAATCATCTTTCATCATACACCACAAACTCGAAGACTGAAATGAATACTACTTAAAACATATCATGTCTGATTTAATTAATTCCGTTTCGGATGAGTCCAAATAATGTTAAATAGGGTTTTAAAGGTCTGAATTAGTAATATATTATTAATAGTTTTAAAGGGGCGTAATGAACGCATTACATTTAGCTATTTACTCGCATCAGTCTTCTCCCTTGTTTATCGGAAACCGCGCCTGTCGAATGTGCCGCTCTTTAACAATCCCGCTTTTTAAAACTCGATCACCACCCATCTCGGAAGGCACGGTTTAACGACATTATATGATACCGAAAACATGATACGTCATCGAGTATTATAGTCCCGAGTTTTTGCTAAAACCAATTAAATGCTGTTTACCGACTAAATGCTCTCTACCAAGTGTTTGCATTTTACCAAGTTTTTGCTCTTTACCGAGTTTTTGCTCTTTACATAGTGTTTGCTCATACCGACAATTACCCACTTTACCGACTAATTTGCTCCTAAATACCGACAATTACTCCCTCTAGTTTGACACTACTGTTGATTCCTTGTCTCACACTAGGTAATGTCCACACTGCAACTAATGGTATTTTAGGTTTGATAGTAAAATTGACTTTCTTTTGATCTTTGCTGATCTTTCAGTATAACAGCATGATTCCAGTTGCTTTTCACAATAAGGAATCTAAGGAAGGAACACCTAAATAAATTAGTTTGGTCGCTTAACAAATATCCCTTTGGACGCCTTTTTGATGACACTCAATCTAGAATATTAGAGCAGTTTCTGCAACTTTGTTGAAAGTATGTAAATACTGGTTTCAGTCTTTCTTTCCAAAACTGATTATAATATGTATTCATAGAATTGTTAGCACTCATAATAATTTAGCCGTCCCGCGGGATAAACCATTTTATAAAAAACATTAAAGTAGGAGGAACGATTGCTCTTGTAAAACAATATTTTCTTCAGTCTATAACAGTGTTTTATTGATTTTCAAATATTTTTTTTAGAAATGTTCCTTGGGTGACCCTCCTTCAGATTCCTTCCAGCCAAGTTGATTGGTCGAAAAACATGGCCGCCAGGGGGCGGGGCTATTTTGCCATATATGGCTAAAGTGAAAACTTAAAATATCTTCTTCTCCGAAAGTGTAAGGCCGATTTTCAAATAATTCTGTCGAAATGTTCCTTGAGTGACCCTCCATTAGATTCCTCCAAGCCAAGTTGATTGATCGAAAAACATGACTGCCAGGGTCGGGGCTATTTTGCCTTATGACTATAGTGAAAACTTGAAAAGTCTTCTCCGAAAGTGCATGGCCGATTTTCAATATATTTATAGAAATGTTCCATGGTTGACCCTCTATCAGATTTCTTCAAGCCAAGTTGATTTGTCAAAAAAACGTGACCGCCAGAGGGCGTGGCTATTTTGCCTTATATGGCTATAGTGAAAACTTAAAAAAAATTCTCCTCCGAAAGTGTTAGACAATTTTCAAATATTTTTTCCTTGAGAGAACCTCTATTTGGAAGATTCCTTCAAGGGCCTCTTGTTCCTTGATGTTGTCATAGTTGTGTGCTGTATATGGAAGGGTTAAATAAATTGTGTTGGTGTACTACAGGGAATGTTGGACCACCACTCAGATCTAACTTTATTAAACTAGTCGATGTTCTAGATATGAATTATTTGGCCAGTGTAGATAAAGGGGAGGTAAATAACATGTTTATTTTCATAAAACCTTCATTTGATATAAGCCGCCTCGGTGGTGAAGTGGTAATGTCTGCCGTCCTTGGCGCTCAGCGTTGTGGGGTTAGCATTACAACAGACTGGCTGGTGTCGGGATAAAAGGACCAGTAGTAACTTACTTATCCAGCCACTTGCCGTGATATAACTGAAAAATTGTTGAAAGAAGCGTAAGCCATCAAACAATCATTTGATATAAACAAATTTGGACACATCTGCAGCAAACAATATTACATAGAGCCAAGCCATTTCTCCTTAAGATGCATTTTGATGCTTTTGCAGCATCGCTTTTAAGACGCTTTTGCGACTTTCGAAAACATAGCACCAATATGAGAATTTGTTCATGATTAGCAATTTCTCCTTTTGCTGTTATGTTTTCAACTGTATTCTAAAACTAGATTTTTCCATAGTTTTTTCCAGAATATTTTGTACTCATCTACTGCAGAATTGTAACAAGTTGTAAAAGGTTAAAACAATTTTTAAACCTCGCTTGAAAATCTTTATTTTAAAGTTTTGAGAAGAAAGGCAGTTCTTTTAAAGTTTGGACTTTGGTTTCTCGAGGCTAATTAAATTAATGTATTTGTTTTTCAAACGTATAATAACGCAGAAATGGCTATAAATTATATCCAGTCACTTATTCTTATATATATAAATATATAATTAAATGTCACAAAAACATATTTATTCTTTATGGAGTTATAATAATGGTGCCTTTCGGCTGCCGTTTTTAAATGTAAATGCAAGAGATAGCACACAATATCGTGGTTTTTAAAAGCAAAAATATATGCTGGTCTCATTGTTTCAATTTTTAAAAGAAGTTTGTGATTTGATGTGAAAATTAATATTCTATAATAAAATGTATTTATGTTTACTCATGTTCGAAATTTAGGGTCACTATATTGCTTCCACTAAATGTTTTTTAGTCCAGACAGATATTAGAACTTTCCCACATACAACAAATCTTTGGCAGTTGACAGTGAAACATCAGTGAAATAATATTGAAAATCTCAATAAATTGATTATGATTATTAAAAAAAGCTGAAAATGTTTTGGCAAAATTATAAAATGCTCAGTATCAGTTATTTTTACTTTTGCCAAAATGTAATCAAAATGCCTACTGCATTCGTGTCGAATGCTTTTGCATGTTGGAAAGAGATACATTTTGAATAGTGGCTAACGAATATGATCAGCATGTCGACCAGAACATTGATCATATTTTCAACGATGTAAACTTGTGTGACTTTTTTCTGCTCAAGAGGCATTTTTATGTTGAAAAGGATTTGCATGATAATATGTTCCTATAGATTAAGGTTGTCTTCCATTCAACAGTGTTTGTGTCCAATTCATGTCCCCATAATAGGATTATTTATTCAATGTTTCTTGTAGGTCTGTATAAAAGGCCGCAGAGTATTCCAAGGCTATTTGAAGGATCCAGCAACAACATAAGAAGCTATGGACGTTGAAGGCTGACTTCATACTGGGGATGTTGGACAATGGCTGCCAGTGAGTAATCTATAATATCATCATTGCTCTTGTTTGTATATAACTGATTTTATTGTTTCCCTTATACAGACGCTTTATTACGTCTCTACAGCACATGACATTTGAAAACATGGCAAATGTAGAAATTGGTCATTATGACCAATTTCTTCCTTTTGCCACAATGTTTTCAATTTTATTTAAATGATATTTTCTATGTTTGACGGATTGTTTCACAAATGTTTTCATCAAGTAGAAAAGGATAAATTTATAAACCAACTCAATGTTCCATAGTATTAGCTTGTCTGTCACAAAACTTACCTCAAATGTCTATACAAAGTCACATAACTCTGGCTTTAATAATTATTCAGTAATGCCCCTTTTTCGACTGTGCTCCTGTTATAGTACCCATCTAGAGGGAGAGAATCCAGGATTTGAACCCAAAGCTGAAAATTGGATCGATTTACTGATGGTATTGGTTATTGACCTTGGAAACCCCACGAGTAACTAAAATATTGTTGAAGAGACATAAAAAAAACATAGACCTAATTATTTGTTTGTGGCAAGTTCTAAAAATGTTGTGATCTTTTTTTAAAAGAACTTTGCAAACAGAGTTTCTGAGTGATTTTCTGAAATCGCTCAATCTCCAAGATAGTACTTATGATAATTAAACTATTTGCATACGTTATATCTGATTATTTCTGCCAATTTTCATTAACTTTGATTCCTAAAGCAAAGTATCTTTACTACATTAGTAACGCTTTTAAATGTTTAAAATCATTCAACTTGGTACATAAGAAACGAGATGCCTCTCAAACAAACAGCTTATGAAAACATTGATGTACAGCAGAAATGCTCATACTGAGCAACTATTACCTGTAAAGTTTTTTATACTATTTGGTATTATTTACTTTTAAACTTTCTCAATAAAGAATGATTCTAAGAATTGTTAAAGCAGATTACTAGCATGTAAGGAAAATGGTTGAGGTTAAAGAGCTTACAATAGTTATTATTGAGGCATTTAAATTCAAATCGTTTATTAATCACATGCAACCAACCCTTGACTAGATTGTAGCTCTGCATATCAAATACTTCAAAATATATCAGAAGGGAAAAGTGCTTATACTTATATTTCTTTCATTAGTTACGGCATAACAATCATACTTCTATTTCTTTCATTAGTTACGGCATAACAATCATAGTTCTATTTCTTTCATTAGTTACGGCATAACAATCATACTTCTATTTCTTTCATTAGTTACGGCATAACAAACATACTGCCATTTCTTTCAGTAGGTAGGGCATCAAAATCATATTCCATTCCTTTTAGTAGTAAGAGCATCAAATTCACACTTCCATATCTTTCAGTAGTTACCGCATCAAAATCATACAATTTCTTTCCGTAGTTCAACAAAATCAAACTTCCATGTTTAGCTCACCAGAGCACAAAGTGCTCAAGGTGAGTTTTCTGTGATTGCCTTTTGTCCGTAGTCCGTTTTCAATAATTTGCCTGTTAACACTCTTGAGGCCAATAGATCATCCAAATCTTCATGAAACTTATTCAGTTTGTATCTCTTGCTGATTTATATTGCAAGTTCGAATATGCATCATGTTGGGTCAAAATCTAAGACACTAGACCAAGTTAAAGGAACATTTTGTTAACACTCTGAAAGCCGCCTTTTTGGCTTGAGCATGTTGAAACTTTGTCCGAATATTTGCCTATATGATATCTAGGACAAGTACGAATATGGGTCAGGTCTGGTCAAAAACTAGGTATATTGGCCAAATTGTAAAAACATCTTGTTAAAACTATGGAGGCGATATTTTTTAATTGAGCAGCTTGAAACTTTGTCAGAAAGTTTGTCTTGATGATGGGTCATGTCGAGTTAAAAACTAGGGAACTAGACAAAATTGTAGGAACATCTTGTCAACACTCTGGAAGCCGCATTTCTCAGAATGTTTTTTTTTTTTTTTTTTTTTTTTTTTTTTTTATATATAACTTTATTTGCCACGTGCATAGATATGTGAAGGTCGTGGCCATCCTCCCTCATACCTTACAGTAAATTTGTTTTAGTAGATCTATGTTAGAATATTAGGTTAATATTATGAATCAATAAATAGGGGGTCAAACTTATAAAAGGTTTTTAAGTTTTACACGTGTTAATAAAGCTATACATTTTTATGGTGGGAAAAGGAAGCTTTAAAATAAAAACAAACAAACAAACAAAAATAAAAACATGCATTTTTCTGTTTGTAATACGAATATAAGTCCACATCAGAAGTTAAGAGTGGTTTTGTAACATATATCTTACAATTGTCCAGCTTTCTTTATCCAGCTTTCTTTATCTTTATTATTTCTCAGAATGTTTGTCTTGGTGATATCTAGGTTAAGTTTGAATATGAGTAATGTTTGTTCAAAAACTAGGTCACTAGGCTAAATTGTAGAAAAATCTTTTTAACACTATGAGACCACATTTTTTACTTTAGCAGCCTGAAACTTTGTCTGAAATTTTGTCTTGATAATATCTAGGCCAAGTTTGAACATTGGTCATAGGAAATTCTTTAATACAATCTGGAAGCCGTGTTTTTAATTTTAGCATATAAAAACTTTACCAGAATGTTTGTCTTGATGATATCTAGGCTAAGTGCGAAAATGGTACGGTCAAAAAGTTGGTTACTTGGTCTAATTGTAGAGAATTCTTGTTAACACTCCAGAAACCGCATTTATGACTTGAACATATATATACGTTATATTTTGTCAGAATATTTGTCTATATGATTACAAGACTAAGGTTGAATATCGGTTATGTCCAGTCAAAAAGGTCACTATTCTAATATTGAGAAAAATCTTGTTAACACTCTAGAGACCACATTTTTCTCAAATGTTTCTTGAGTGTTACTAAGATTATTGAAATTATTTAGATGATATGATCCTTTATAAACATGGCTTCTCTTATTCAGTCTTAAATAGCACATTCCCAGGTGAGTGATCCCGGGCCTCGTCGCTCTCTTGCTTTCAGTAGTGCGGCATTACAATCATACTTTCTTTCATTCAGTAGTTATGACATCAAAATCATACTTCCATTTCTTTCAGTAGTTACAACATGGCATCAAAATCATACTTCCATTTCTTTCAGAAGTTACATTTTTACCAATCATTTCGAAGCAGATAACTAACTGTATTAGAATAGTTATTTGTAGGGTAGTAGCAAAATATATCAATCAAATTACAGCTTTTAACCCTTTCCCACATCAGCAGGAGACGTCTTTTAAAAACCTTTTGCAAAAACATGAAAAATCTGAATAAATGAGACTTAAGGTAATAAATAGTGTTGAAAACATTGTATCAAAAAAGGGAATTGCTCATGATGAGCAATTTTAAACGCCATCTGATGTAAATGCGTCAAAATGCATCTGCAGGTGGGAAATGGTAAAAGAAACTAAATGTTTTTTATGCAACAAGATTTATACCTAAATGTATTTTTTATTTTTCAGGGAAAAGACTTTCGACTCCAACTTTCAAAAGTAAACGAAATTAATTGAAAAGTTTTCTTCAAATCTGAAATTAACAAGATGTACAAACACCTACAATAACCCGGATATTACAAATATAAATCGATAGATAAAAGGCTAATCAACTGTTTGTGTATGATATTATTAATTATTTATGATAAAGAAATGTTATTAGGTTAAAAACGAGATTCGAGAAAGAGTGTTTATGATTCTACCCTTTCCCACCTACATCAAATCTGCGGCTAATAAGGTTAGAAACATCTGAACAAAGATATAGTTAATCTGTAGAATTTAAAGTGTAATTTCTGTAAAGAGTAGAAAACATTGTGGCAAAAGAATAAACTGTCATTATGAATAACATTATCCTTTTGTAATAATGTTTTCAAAAGACTTCTCTAGATAGGAAAGAAATAAAAATGTCCTATTCGAATCGAATATTTTTGTATCACACAAATGCAATTGATTATTCTTTTTATTATATACATATCTGTTTCGTTGAACGAGTTAGACAGAGAAGTTACGGAATTATTTATTATCTGGAAACAGAAAAAGGTAATTCAGATACTTCTTCAAAAATAATTGAACGGTCTTATCCAGGGGTGATTTCTGATCCTTCCAAAGATATTTCTCTCATTGATACAATTTGTTAACTCTTTCCCACATACAGAGTCATTCTGACATATCTGAAGTAGACGACTTTTGAAAACCTTGTGGCTAAATGAGAATTTCTCATGATGAGCTATTTCTCCGTTTGCCATACAATGTTTTCAACTCTTTTCAGTAACAAATTTCATTTACTGAGTTTTCTATTATTTTTTCTAGATGATTTCAAAGTCGTCTGCTGCAGTCTTGTTGTTTGTGGGAAAGTGTTAAATGAATGCACTTCATAACATTTGAAAAAGGGAAATTGTTCAAGAAAGAAAAAGAGAAATTGTTCAAGAAAGAAAAAGAGCAATATCTCCTTTTCCCACTTTGCTTTCCAAAGCCCTCAAAGTCATTAAAATCAACTCTATAAGATAAAAACGTAAGATGATTTAGTATCATTTTGTAATACACCTTTGATTAATTCAATCTTTTCTGTTATGTTTATTTCTTGTCTGTTTGATTTTGTTTTCCCAAGTTGGAAATAACAAGTTTATGTAGTGATATTTAATTGTACTCTAACCTTTCCCATATAAAAACAAATCTGGAGGAGCTTGCGACTTTGAAGTCATCTGGTGGAAATTATTGTAAAAAAATAGTAATAAAAGCATAATTATTTAAAAGAGTTGAAAACATTGTGACAAAGTAAGAAATTGCCCATTGTGAGCAATTCATCTGTTTACCATGATGCTATCAATACTAGGGTGAGAATGTATCAAAACGTATCCGTATGAGGGTCGAGCTATGATAATAACCAGTTTTACTAACAAAAGCAACGATTTCACATTAAGTTTGAATTAAACCATTTCCTGATATATTTTTGTAAGAGTCACAAGCTTCACAAAAACACAGGAAATAGTTTTTGAAAATTAGAAGTATGAATTTGATACAGATACGAAAATTTATAGACAAAGGTAGAAATTGCATGTTTTGAACAATTTCTTTGCTCATTATGTTTTTAAAAGAAGTATTTTTCAGAGGTGTTAAAACAGATCTGTATCAGTGAAAGGGTTAACTACACTATCAAATACATACATGTATATTAAAATATCCAACAACATTCAATATTGCACATTTTTCTGCATTATTATTGTAAAGTCTCAAAACAGTGCTAACTTTAATATGCTGTTGAAAGTTTTTCTCTTTATAGATAGTGAAAGAAAATTGGAAGTCAGTTTTGAAATCGTTCAACTTATGCATGTACAACAGTGTATGTGACTTCTAAAGGCTTTATAAGAAAAGATCTGTAAACAATACTCATTGCATGATTTTACGGATTTTATACACTTTACACATTTAATGTCCTACTAATGCAGGCACTTTATCTGCAACTGGAATCCTGTCATTTCATGCTCCACTAGTCCACTCATCTAAAGATATATATATATATATATATATATATCAGAGCCAAATGATATGTGTCAGGACATATTTTTGTAACAGTGTCTCATTATAATACATTCAGTTTGTGTCATTTGTGAATCCCATACAGATTTATTTTTTATTTTTGAAGGATCCATGTGTACTCGTTGTTGTGAGAAACAGATATAATATGTATATATATATATTTATTATAAGTTAAAGGCAGTCGGTTTCTTCATTGGCAGATGTCAAGTGCACTCTTGTTTGTAAAAACGGATGACTCAGAAGTAGTCTTTCAATACAATACGTGTAGTAAGCTTATGACTGTGTATACAAATTTAAGATATTGCCTAAAATTGAAAGATCTGATGAAACCAATGGAACCATTGATAAGTTAACCCTCCAACGTCTCTGCAGCAGACGACTTTTTGAAACCATAGTGACAAAAGACGAAATTGCTGAAAACGAGCAATTTCTCCTTTTGCCACAATATTTTTCCACTTTTAGTCATAGGTTATCCATTCAATTATTATAGAGATTTTCTATTTTTTGACAAAATATGTTCAAAGTCGTCTGCTGCATATTTGTTGTATGAGGGAAAGGGTTAAAGTGTTATTTAGAGATGGAGTAGAAATATTTCTTGTAAGGAAAAGACAAAAGGATTTGGTGTATGATATGGTGTTGGTCGTTTGTACATATTGTATAAATCATAAGAAGTAGGTTTCTCAGCTAGTACATACAGCTACTAAAATGTTTAAAGTAAAAAGGAATGTTGTGAATTGATTTGTGCCTTCTGTATGGACTACTCTTTATACATGTGAATATGAGCCATATTTGGCAATTAAGGGTCTTAATGAAGAGGCAAGTGAGCCTTTGCGTAAGCATTGACTCTCTTTAGTGACTTCACTGTTTGCTAACATTTTGTAAAGACTCAGATTTAACTTCTAACAAACCTATCAAAATGTAGTCACACTGATTTAACTGTTAAGCTCTCTTGTTTGATACATAGACAGGGAGATGCATTAAGACCACTATTAACGAGATTTGGCTCATGCATTTCTCTGCATCAAAGTATGTCAGCTTTTGAAAGCATGGCTGAAAATTGCTATTAAATAGTAATGGCTGCATTTTCCCAAGAATGTTTTATTTTTCTATCATTGTAAGGTAGTGTCTGAATACATTTCTGCCTGCTTCTATAGCATATGTCATGGTACTTCTAAATGGACAAACGCTTTTATTATCTTTTGTGAAGATGGTTTTACTTACTTTGCTCTAAATGATTTTATGATCGATAAATAAATGCCTGGGTATCGAGTTTTATGATTGAACCTCATTCTTTGGACTTGATCTATCATAACAATAAGTAATGCTTTAGAAAGAGGTCAGTCAGCCTAGACATCTGTTTAGGTTTGATCTTGTCTATATGGATGGTCATGTAATAATCTTTTCTCAATGTAAAAGATGAATTTTACAAATACATGATTGCACTGGTTGCAATTTGTATTCAGGCATTTTGTTTCTGAAAGGAAAGTGGAAATATCTCAAGTGTCCCAAAGTAACATTTATATACAGACATGTTGGTTGTTCATTTTATAGTTCAACCTTTCCAACAAACAACAAATTTGCAGCAGACGACTTTAAAGGCGAAAAAGTGGAAAATCTGTATATATGAAGGTATGATTATAGACGAAAGTTAAAAACATTGTGGCAAATGGAGAAATATCTCCTTTTGACACAATGTTTTCAGAATTGGTATGCTGGATTGGCATCAGAAAGCGCCTATATGTGGGTAAGGGTTAGAGAATGGTGATGATAATAATGAACAGAAATGAATCAAAGAGATCTACCGTTACACCAATTTGATATGCATGATGTCACATTTAACAGATTTCCTTTAAAATTAACCATACACGAGTTTAGCCTTTTACCACTTGAGGACACAATTCATCACATCTGCAGCAGATGTCTTTTGAAAACTTTGCGGCAAAAAGTTAAATGGGCAATTAATCCTTTTGCTACAATGTTTTCAAGTCGAGTCAATGATAGTTAGTTACTGGCAGGTGAAGTTGTTCAAACACTCTTGTTAAATAAAATGTGTTCATATTGATAATATAAGACCAAGGCTCATAAATGTACGTCAGTTTCGTGTGTAATCATATGAAATTATTATGTATTATATTGTAATATTTTTCCACGATAGAGATGATTTTCTAAACCCTTTCCCACATACAACAAAACTCTGGTTCAGACAACTGTTCACAGATGTCTGCTGCTGATTAGTCGCATGTGATAATGGGTTAACCCTTTACCTCATATAGACGCTTTCTGACGCCTCTGCAGCAGATGGCAGTTAACCATTCAATTATAGAGATTTTCTATGTTTTAACGAAATATGTTTTTGGGCAGGACATTTTGGAACAGACTTTCTTAAATAAGATAATAATAATAATAATAATGATAATAATAAAGACTTTATTTATAGAGGCTGCACAGTTGGGCATGCCCAGTCTTCCCTGTGGGCCTCTGTTAAAAAGCTTTTCAAATTGAATTATTTCTTCCTTGCTTATGTTTTCAAAAGTCAGGGAAAGGGTTCAGAGATATATCAATCTATGAAGGTGTTTTCTGATTTTAACACTTTCCCACATACAACAAATCTACAGCAGACGACTTTGAAAACATCTTATCAAAAATATAAAAAATCTCCATTAATGCCAGTTTAATTATCAAATAGAGTTGAAAACATTGTAGCAAATGGTGAAATTGCTCATCAATGTTTTCAAATTTCGTCCGCTACAGAGGCGTGAGAAAGCGTCTGTATGTGGGAAATGATTACTCTTCAGCAGGAACAAGCTATTGAGGATGGTTGTCTTGACTTCAAACTCGCTGTAAGATTTATCCATTCAATTTTAATGGATTTCTGTTTATAAACTCATAGTTATCAGCACTTTATATCTTTAGAAAGGTAATTAAAATTTTTCACCTGGTTTTATACAGATAGCTGATAACCCTGGTACACAATTCTTAGTCAATACTCAAATATTGTTATTTCTCAAAATTTGGAAGTGAAATTTTGACACTGCGAAATCATTATACAAAGAGAAATTTCTTTTTTAAATCAATTTTTCTGTTCTTATGTTTTCAAAATATGTCTTGACACTAACGCATCCAAAGTCACCTATTTCAGGAAAAGTCTTAAGAGATGTTTAACCTCTGTTTAAATATTTTCTGATGTCTTGACTTTTGCACACTGTCAAATTTGATGTACATGTATTTCCAATTTTACTGAATACTGTGTGGTAAACAACACTTGAAAGTTTGCGTTGAAAATTAATCACAATTCGATGGCTTTATGCAAAACAGTTGGAACTACATCTTGTTCAAGATGTAGTTAGAATCGTTTTGCATGAAACCATCGAATTGATTTTTTTAACTTTTGTTGCTTTAAGACAATACTATTATATATGGAATTAAGAGTTTCAACCATGAGTTCCTGTCTCTACAAGTCCAAATAATTTAGATGTTGGCTTGCTGGTTTTACATGTTGCCTTTCTCCATTAGTCCAAGTAATTTAGATGTTCGCTTGCTTGTTTTACATTTTGCTATTTCTTATGCATGCTTTGCATATGTGAGAAAGGAGACAACACTGACCCTTACCAAATACAGACACTTTCTAACACCTTTGCGATAGATTACTTTTACAAATACTGTAGCAAAGGGAGAAATAACTCATGATTATAATTGTTTCAAAGATTGTTAAACTATCCGCACAGTTTTCACAAGTAAAACATAATCAATTTCTTTTATGTTGTTGTTTTTTCGAGGTTTTTTTATGTTGACCTCATTAATGTTGCCAAATTGAGGATATTGTTTCAAGATTACTAAGTATTTCTGATATGAAATAAAAGCACATCAACTCAAACAGTGTCTCTACTTATTATTCCAACCCCTTGGTGATTAATTTCGTTAATCGGTTAAGTTTTGGGCGTTTAGGTCACTTACATCTGTGACTACTTACACGTATTAGTAGTCCAAACTTACATGGAAACTATAAAAAAAAAATTCAGGCAAAAGATATCTTTCTCCAGTGCGTGTGTGTGCAAAGCTACCAATACATCCTTTTTATAATGGTAACAGCTTGCACATACAGGCGCTTGCTTATGTTAACAAACCAGTCTATTCAATTAAGCAGAGAAAGAGATATTTGGTTGCTATCCTCTTTTATCAAATCCCGAGTAATCATGTTTATATGTGAGTGAGTGTGTGTGTGTGTGTGTGTGTGTGTGTGTGTGTGTGTGCGAGCGAGCGAGCGATCTATTGCGCGAATGTGTCATGTGCATGCAATTTATTTATTAATACTTATATTGTATGATGAAAAACTGTATAGTTTAAGTCAATAAAATATCTATATATCTATCTTCATCACGACTTGTTTTATGCGGAAAATGGACTTTCGACTCCAACTTTCAAAAGTAAACGAAATGAATTGAAAGTTTTCTTCAAATCTATAATTGTCAAAATGGACGAACAACTACAATAACCCGGATATTAAATATATAAATCGAAAGATAAAAGTCTAATCAACTGTTTTTGTATGATATTATTAATTATTTATGATAAAGAAATGTTATTAGGTTAAAAACAAGCTTGGAGAAAGGGTTTTCATGATTCTACCATTTCCCACATGCATCAACTCTGCAGTAGATGACGTTGAAAACATCTGAACAAAGATATGGATAATCTATAGGATTACAAGTGTTATTTCTGAAAAGAGTTGAAAACATTGTGGCAAAAGGAGAAATTGTCATTATGAATAACATTCTCCTTTTTCAATAATGTTTTCAAAAGACGTCTATAGATAGGAAAGAAATAAAAATGTCCTATTCGAATCGAATATCTGTGTATCACACAAATGCAATTGATTATTCTTTTTATTATATACATATCTGTTTCGTTGCACGAGTTAGACAGAGAAGTTACGGAATTATGTATTATCTTGAAACAGAAAAAGGTAATCCAGATACCTCTTCAAAAATAATTGAACGGTTTTATCCAGGGGTGATTTCTGATCCTTCTAAAGATATTTCTCTCACTGATACAATTTGTTAACCCTTTCCCACATACAGAGTCATTCTGACGTCTCTGACTTTTGAAAACCATGTGGCTAAATGAGAATTTCTCATGATGAGAAATTTCTCCTTTTGCCACACAATGTTTTCAATTCTTTTCAGTAACATATTTCATTTACTGAGTTTTCTATTTTTTTTCTTAGATGATTTTAAAGTCGTCTGCTGCAGTCTTGTTGTTTGTGGGAAAGTGTTAAATTACTGCAGTTTATAACATTTGAAAAAAGAGAAATTGCTCAAGAAAGAGCTATTTCTCCTTTTCCCACTTTGCTTTTAAAAGCCCTCAAAGTCATTAAAATCAACTCTATAAGATAAAAACGTAAGATAGTTTAGTATCATTTTGTAATACACTTTTGATCAATTCAATCTTTTTTGTTATGTTTATTATTTTTCTGTTTGAATAAGCATGTACTTGAGTGAATATGTTTTCAAAAGTAATAAAGTGTTATTTTTTGTTTCCCCAAGTTAAAAATAATAAGTTTATGTAGTGATATTTAATTGTACTCTTATCTTTCCCATATAACAACAAATCTGGAGGAGCTTGCGACTTTGAAGACATCTGGTGGAAAATATGGTAAAAAATTAGTAATAAAAGCATAATTATTTAAAACAGTTGAAAACATTGTGACAAAGTAAGAAATTGCCCATTATGAGCAATTCATCTGTTTACCATGATGCTATAAATACTAGGGTGATAATGTATCAAAACGTATCCGTATGTGGGTCGAAATATGATAATAACCAGTTTTACTAACAAAAGCAACGATTTCACATTAAGTTTGAATTAAACCATTTCCTGATATTATTTTTTAAGAGTCACAAGCTTTAACAAAACACAGGAAATAGTTTTTGAAAATTGGAAGTATGTATTTGATACAGATATGAAAATTTATAGACAAAGGTAGAAATTGCATGTTTTGAACAATTTCTTTGCTCATTATGTTTTTAAAAGAAGTATTTATCAGAGGTGTTAAAACTTATCTGTATCAGTGAAAGGGTTAACTACACTATCAAATACATACATGTTTATTAAAATATCCAACAACATTCAATATTGCACATTTTTCTGCATTATTATTGTAAAGGCTCAAAACAGTGCTAACTTTAATATGCTGTTGAAAGTTTGGCTCTTTGTTAAAAAAAAATAAAAGTCAGTTTTGAAATCGTTCAACTTATGCATGTACAAAAGTGTATGTGACTTCTAAAGGCTTTATAAGAAAGGATCTGTAAACAACACTCATTGCATGATTTTACGGGATTTTATACACTATACACATTTAATATCCTACTATTGCAGGCACTTTATCTTCCGACTGGATTCCTGTCATTTCATGCTCCACTAGTCCACTCATCTAAAGATATATATATATATATGTATCAGATAAACAATTACCATTGGAAGGAAGACTGTTCCTGTTGAGATTATAATCGTTTAACAAGTAATACCGGTAATGTTTTACTCTGAGAAAAGCCCAATGATATTTGTCAGCATATATTTTTATACCAGTGTCTCATTATTATACATTCAGTTTGTGTATATATTATAAGTTAAAGGCAGTCGGTTTCTTCATTGACAGATATCAAGTGCACTCTTGTTTGTAAAAGCGGATGACTCAGAAGTAAGCCTTTCAATACAATACGTGTAGTAAGCTTATGACTGCGTATACAAATTTAAGATATTGCCTAAAATTGAAAGATCTGATGAAACCAATGGAACCATTGATAAGTTAACCCTTTACTTCGTCTCTGCAGCAGACGGCTTTTTTGAAACCATAGTGACAAAAGAAGAAATTGTCGAGCAATTTCTCCTTTTGCCACACTATTTTTCCACTTTTAGTCATAAGTTATCCATTCAATTATAGAGATTTAGTGTCTGAATACATTTCTGCCTGCATCTATAGCATATGTCATTGTACTTCTAAATGGACAAACGCTTTTATTATCTATTGTGAAGATGGTTTTACAAACTTTGCTCTAAATGATTTTATGATCGATAAGTAAATGCCTGGGTATCGAGTTTTATGACTGAATCTCATACTTTGGACTTGATCTATCATAGCAATAAGTAATTTTGTAGACAGAGATCAGTCAGCCTAGACATCTGTTTAGGTTTGATCTTGTCTATATGGATGGTCATGTACTAATCTTTCCTCAATGTAAAAGATGAATTTTACAAATTCATGATTGCACTTGGGAAAGGAAAGTGGAAATATCTCAAGTGTCCCAAACTAACATTTATATACAGACATGTTGGTTGTTCATTTTATAGTTAACCCTTTCCCACATACAACAAATTAGCAGCAGACGACTTTAAAGGCGAACAAGTGGAAAATCTGTATAATTGGAGGTATGATTATAGAAGAAAGTTAAAAACATTGTGGCAAATGTAGAAGTTTCTCCTTTTGACACAATGTTATCAGAATTGGTCTGCTGGAGTGGCTTAGAAAGCGACTATATGTGGGTATGGGTTAGAGAATGGTGATGATAATAATGAAAAGAAATGGATGAAAGAGATCTACCGTTACACCAATTTGATTTCCTTTAAAAATTAACCATACAATAGTTTAGCCCTTTACCACTTGAGGACACAATTCATCGCATCTGCAGATGTTTTTTGAAAACTTTGTGGCAAAAAGTTAAATGGGCAATTAATCCTTTTGCTACAATTTTTTCAAGTCGAGTCAATGATAGTAAGCTACTGGCAGGTGAAGTTGTTCAAACACTCTTGTTAAATAAAATGTGTTCATATTGATTATATTAGATCAAGGCTCATTAATGTACGTCAGTTGTATGTATAATAATATGAAATTAGAATGTATCATGTTGTAATATTTTTCCACGATAGAGATTATTTTCTGAACCCTTACCCACATACAGCAAAACTCTGGTTCAGACAACTGTTCACAGATGTCTGCTGCTGATTAGTTTCATGTGATAATGGGTTAACCCTTTCCCTCATATAGACGCTTTCTGACGCCTCTGCAGCAGACGGCTTTTTGAAAACATAGTGACAAAAATGGAAATTGCACAAAACGTGCAATTTTTCCTTTTGCCACAATGTTTTCCACTTTTTGTCATAGGTTATCCATTCAATTAAAGCGATTTTCTATGTTTTGACAAAATACGTTCAACATCGTCTGCTGCAGAATTGTCGTATGAGGGAAAGTGTTAAGAAGGTTATTGCTATAGTTGAACATATCTATTGAAACATATAATGATTGTTAAATATTTATTAAATTGCACACTATTTGTTAAGTGTCTAAAATATACTTTTTAAAATTGTTTGCATGTTTGGGCTGAAACTAAGGAAAAACCTCACAGATTTATTATAAGTAATTCCCTAACCCTTTCCTCATACAACTGTGGTCCGCTGTGGTCGATGGTGGAGTGCCCTTGGGCAAGGCACATTTTCTAGCCTAGTACTGGTTTGTTCACCCAGGGAACATGAATAATAAAATTTAAATGGGCGCTAAATGACCTTAGCTGTCGATGCGCCATGAAACAATATACATTCATTCATTCATTCCGCTGTGGTCGAGTGGTTAGCGTCAGAGATTTGTAAACGGAAGTCCCTGGGTTTGATCCCAGTCACGGCCCTACGGTCATGGTAGAGTGCCCTTGGGCAAGGCACATTTTCTAGCCTAGTACTGGTTTGTTTACCCAGGGATCATGAATAAATGAACTGTCGCTGTGATATAACTGAAATAATGTTGAAAGCTGCTTAAAACCCCATTAAAACAAACAAAAATTATACAACAATTCTGCAGCAGACGACTTTGAACATATTTTATCAAAACATAGAAAATCTTTATAATTAAATGGATAACCTATGACTAAAATTGGAAAACATTGTAGCAAAAGGAGAAGTTGCTCGTTTTGAGCAATTTCTTCTTTTGTCAATATGTTTTCAAATAGCCGTCTGCTGCAGAGGCGTCAGAAAGCGTCTATATGAGGGAAAGGGTTAATATTTAACAGAAAGGATCAGCAATCAGAAGCTGGCAGAATGATTTTTTTTGTTTGTACTAAACTTTTGCACTTGATGTTTAATCAGTTCTGTCAATCCTTCCTAGAGAAATTATTGTTACATTTTGATTTCGGGGAAGGACATTTTGGAACAGACTTTGTAAAATAAGATAATAATAATAATAAAAATGATAATAATAAAGACTTTATTTATAGAGGCTGCACAGTTGGGCATGCCCAGTCTTCCCTGTGGGCCTCTATTAAGAAACTTTTCAAATTGAATGATTTCTTACCTTGCTTATGTTTTCAAAAGTCACGGAAAGGGTTCAGAGATATATCAATCTGTGAAGGTGTTTTCTGATTTTAACACTTTCCCACATACAACAAATCTACAGCAGACGACTTTGAAAACATCTTATCAAAAATATAAAAAATCTCCATTAATGACAGTTCTATTATCAAATAGAGTTGAAAACATTGTAGCAAATGGTGAAATTGCTCATCAATGTTTTCAAATTTCGTCCGCTACAGATGCGTGAGAAAACGTCTGTATGTGGGAAATGATTACTCTTCAGCAGGAACAAGCTATTGAGGATTGTTGTCTTGACTTCAAACTCGCTGTAAGATTTATCCATTCATTTTTAATGTATTATTTCTGTTTATAAACTCATAGTTATCAGCACTTTATATCTTTAGAAAGGTAATTGAAATTTTTCCCTGGGTTTATACAGATAGCTGATAACCCTGGTACAGTGAAATTTTGACACTGCGAAATCATTATATAAAGAGAAATTTCTTTTTTAAATAAATGTTCCTGTTCTTATGTTTTCAAAATATGTCTTGACACTAACGCATTCAAAGTCATCTAGTTTAGGGAAAGCCTTAAGAAATGTTTAACCTCTGTTTAAATATTTTCTGATGTCTTGACTTTTGCACACTGTTAAGTTTGATGTACATGTATTTCCAATTTTACTGATTACTCTGTAGCAAACAACACTTGAAAGTTAGTTGCAGAATTATCTGTCTCGATACAGATACTGTTTTTTCTTTGCCTTGGAAATTAGTCATAATGCAAGGAATCTGCTGTAGTCGAGTGGTTAGCGTCGGGGATTTCGAAACCGGGTGTCCCGGGTTCGATCCCCAGTCGCGGCACCTCGGTCATGGTGGAGTGCCCTTGGGCAAGGCACATTTTCTAGCCTAGTACTGGTTTGTTTACCCAGGGATCATGAATAAGTGAACAACTATCGCCGTGATATAACTGAAATAATGTTAAAAGCGGCTTAAAACCCCAATTAATAAATAAATAAATAGTCATAATTCGAGGGCTTCATGCAAAACAGTTGGAACTACATCTTGTTCAAGATGTAGTTAGAACCGTTTTGCATGAAGAGAAATTTCTTTTTTAAATCAATTTTCCTGTTCGTATGTTTTCAAAATATGTCTTGACACTAACGCATTCAAAGTCATCTAGTTTAGGGAAAGTCTTAAGAGATGTTTAACCTCTGTTTAAATATTTTCTGATGTCTTGACTTTTGCACACTGTTAAGTTTGATGTACATGTATTTCCAATTTTACTGATAACTCTGTAGCAAACAACACTTGAAAGTTAGTTGTCTCGATACAGATACTGTTTTTTCTTTGCCTTGGAAATTAGTCATAATTCGAGAACTTCATGCAAAACAGTTGGAACTACATCTTGTTCAAGATGTAGTTAGAACCGTTTTGCATGATACCATCGAATTGATTTTGTTAACTTTTGTTGCTTTAAGACAATACTATTATATATATAATTAAGAGTTTCAAGCAAGAGTTCCTGTCTCTACTAGTTCAAATAATTTAGTTGTTGGCTTGCTGGTTTTACATTTTGCCTTTCTCCACTAGTCCAAGTAATTTAGTTGTTGGCTTGCTAGTTTTACAATTTACCTTTCTCAACTAGTTCAAGTAATTTAGATGTTCGCTTTCTGGTTTTCTCCATTAGTCCAAGTAATTTAAATGTTCGCTTGCTTGTTTTACATTTTATATTTCTTATGCATGCTTTGTATATGTGAGAACATAGAAAACATTGTGGCAAAAGGAGAAATTGTCATTATGAATAACATTCTCCTTTTGCAATATTGTTTTCAAAAGCCGTCTCTAGATAGGAAAGAAATAAAAATGTCCTATTCGAATCGAATATCTGTGTATCACACAAATGCAATTGATTATTCTTTTTATTATATACATATCTGTTTCGTTGCACGAGTTATACAGAGAAGTTACGGAATTATTTATTATCTTGAAACAGAAAAAGGTAATTGAGTTACTTCTTCAAATATAATTGAACAGTCTTATCCAGGGGTGATTTCTGATCCTTCCAAAGATATTTCTCTCACTGATACAATTTGTTAACCCTTTCCCACATACAGAGTCATTCTGACGTCTCTGAAGTAGACGACTTTTGAAAACCTTGTTGCTAAATGAGAATTTCTCATGATGAGCAATTTCTCCTTTTGCCACACATTGTTTTTAACTCTTTTCAGTAACAAACTTTATTTACTAAGTTTTCTATTTTTCTTCTAGATGATTTCAAAGTCGTATGCTGTAGTCTTGTTGTTTGTGGGAAAGTGTTAAATGACTGCAGTTCATAACAATTAAAAAAAAGAGAAATTGCTCAAGAAAGAAAGAGAGCAATATATCCTTTTCCCATTTTGCTTTCAAAAGCCCTCAAAGTCATTAAAATCAACTCTATCAGATAAAAACGTAATATGATTTAATATCATTTTGTAATACACCTTTGATTAATTCAATATTTTCTGTTATGTTTATTTCTTTTCTGTTTGATTAAGCATGTACTTGAGTGAATATATTTTCAAAAGCAATAAAGTGCTATGTTTTGTTTCCCCAAGTTGGAAATAATACGTTTATGTAGTGATATTTAATTGTACTCTAACCTTTCCCATATAAAAACAAATCCGGAGGAGCTTGGTACTTTGAAGACATCTGTTAACAATTATGGTAAAAAATAGTAATAAAAGCATAATTATTTAAAAGAGTTGAAAACATTGTGACAAAGTAAGACATTGCCCATTGTGAGCAAGTTTACCATGATGCTATCAATACTAGGGTGAGAATGTATCAAAACGTATCCGTATGTGGGTCGAGCCATGATAATAACCAGTTTTACTAACAAAAGCAACGATTTCACATTAAGTTTGAATTAAACCATTTCCTGCTATTATTTTTTAAGAGTCACAAGCTTAAAAAAAACCACAGGAAATAGTTTTTGAAAATTGGAAGTATGAATTAGATACAGATATGAAAATTTATTGAGAAAGGTAGAAATTGCATGTTTTGAACAATTTCTTTGCTCATTATGTTTTTAAACGAAGTATTTTTCAGAGGTGTTAAAACTTATCTGTATCAGTGAAAGGGTTAACTACACTATCAAATACATACATGTATATTAAAATATCCAATAACATTCAATATTGCACATTTTTCCGCATTATAATCAAAAAGGCTCAAAACAGTGCTAACTTTAATATGCTGTTGACAGTTTTGCTCTTTGTAGATAAAAAAGAAAATTAAAAGTCAGTTTTGAAATCGTTCAACTTATGCATGTACAAAAGTGTATGTGACTTCTAAAGGCTTTATAAGAAAGGATCTGTAAACAATAATCATTGCATGATTTTACGGATTTTATACACTTTACACATTTAATATCCTACTAATGCAGGCACTTTATCTTTCAACTGGATTCCTGTCAGTTCAAGCTCCACTAGTCCACTCATCTAAGGATATATATATATATATCAGATAAACAATTACCATTGGAATGAAGACTGTTCCTGTTGAGATTATAATCGTTTTACAAGTAATACCGGTAATGTTTTACTCTGAGAAAAGCCCAATGATATTTGTCAGCATATATTTTTATACCAGTGTCTCATTATTATACATTCAGTTTGTGTCATTTGTGAATCCCATACAGATTTATTTTTTATTTTTGAAGGATCGATGTGTAATCGTTGTTATGAGAAAAAGATATAATATGTATATATATATATTTATTATAAGTTAAAGGCAGTCGGTTTCTTCATTGGCAGATGTAAAGTGCACACTTGTTTGTAAAAGCGGATGACTCAGAAGTAGCCTTTCGATACAATACGTGTAGTAAGCTTATGCCTGTGTATACACATTTAAGATATTGCCTAAAGTTAAAAGATCTGATGAAACCAATGGAACCATTGATAAGTTAACCCTTTCCCTCGTCTCTGCAGCAGATGGCCTTTTGAAACCATAGTGACAAAAGAAGAAATTGCTGAGCAATTTCTCCTTTTGCCACAATATTTTTTCCACTTTTAGTCATAGGTTATCCATTCAATTATAGAGATTTCCTATTTTTAGACAAAATATGTTCAAAGTCGTCTGCTATAGAATTGTCGTATGAGGGAAAGGGTTAAAGTGTTATTTAGAAATGGCGTAGAACTATTTCTTGTAATGTAAAGACATAAGAATGTGGTGTATGATATGGTGTTTGTCGTTTGTACATATTGTATACATCATTAGAAGTAGGTTCTTAGCAAGTACATACAGCTACTAGAATGTTTTAAATCAAAAGGAATGATGTGAATTGATTTGTGCCTTCTGTATGGACTACTCTTTGTACATGTGGATATGAGCCATATTTGGCAATTAAGGGTCTTAATGAAGAAGCAAGTGAGCCTTTGCGTAAGCATTGACTTTTTTTAGTGACTTCACTGTTTGCTAACATTTTGTAAAGACTCAAATTTAACTTCTAACAAACCTATCAAAATGTAGTCACACTGATTTAACTGTTAAGCTCTCTTGTTTGATACATAGACAGGGAGATGCATTAAGACCACTAATAACGAGATTTGGCTCATGCATTTCTCTGCATCAAAGTATGTCAGCTTTTGAAAGCATGGCTGAAAGAAAGTGCCCCTTGCTATTATTAAGTAGGAATGGCTGCTTTTTCGCCAGAATGTTTTATTTTTTTCTATCACTGTAAGGTAGTGTCTGAATACATTTCTGCCTGCTTCTATAGCATATGTCATGGTACTTCTAAATGGACAAACGCTTTTATTATCTATTGTGAAGATGGTTTTACTTACTTTGCTCTAAATGATTTTATGATCGATAAATGAATGCCTGGGTATCGGGTTTTTGATTGAACCTCATGCTTTGGACTTGATCTATCATAGCAATAAGTAATGTTGTAGACAGAGGTCAGTCAGCCTAGACATCTGTTTAGGTTTGATCTTGTCTATATGGATGGTCATGTAATAATCTTTTCTCAATGTAAAAGATGAATTTTATAAATTCATGATTGCTCTGGTTGCAATTTGTATTTAGGCATTTTGTTTGTGAAAGGAAAGTGGAAATACCTCAAGTGTCCCAAACTAACATTTATATACAGACATGTTGGTTGTTCATTGTATAGTTAACCCTTTCCCACATACAACAACTTTGCAGAATACGACTTTAAAGGCGAAGAAATGGGTAATCTGTATATATGGAGGTATGATTATAGAAGAAAGTTGAAAACATTGTGGCAAATGGAGAATTTTTTCCTTTTGACACAGTGTTTTCAGAATTGGTCTGCTTGAGTGGCGACTATATGTGGGTAAGGGTTAAAGAATGGTGATGATAATAATGAAAAAAAATAAATGAAAGAGATCTACCGTTACACCAATTTGTGATATGCATGATGTCACATTTAACAGATTTCCTTTAAAAATTAACCATACAAGAGTTTAGCCCTTCACCATTTGAGAACACAATTCATCGCATCTGCAGCAGTTGTCTTTTGAAAACTTTGTGGCAAAAAGTTAAATGGGCAATTAATCCTTTTGCTACAATGTTTTCAAGTCGAGTCAATAGTAGTTAGTTACTGGCAGGTGAAGTTGTTCAAACACTCTTGTTTAATAAAATGTGTTCATATTAGACCAAGGCTCATTAATGTACGTCAGTTGTATGTGTAATCATATGAAATTAGAATGTATCATATTGTAATATTTTTCCACGATAGAGATGATTTTCTGAACCCTTTCCCACATACAACAAAACTCTGGTTCAGACAACTGTTCACAGATGTCTACTGCTGATTAGTTGCATGTGATAATGGGTTAACCCTTTCCCTCATATAGACACTTTCTGACGTATCGCAGACGGCTTTTTGAAAACATAATGACAAAAGAAGAAATTGCACAAAACGTGCAATTTCTCCTTTTGCCACAATATTTTCCACTTTTTGTCATAGGTTATCTATTCAATTAAAGAGATTTTCTATGTTTTAACAAAATACGTTCAAAGTCGTCTGGTGCAGAATTGTCGTATGAGGAAAAGGGTTAAGAAGGTTATCGCTATAGTTGAACATATCTATTGAAACATATAATGATCGTAAAATATTTATTAAATTGCACACAATTGGTTTAGTGTCTAAAATATACTCTTGATCAAATGTATGTATGGTTTGGCTGAAACTAAGGAAAAACCACACAGATTTATTATTAGTAATTCCTTAACCCTTTCCATCTTACAACTGTGATCCGCTTGGGTCGAGTGGTTAGCGTCGGGGACTTGAAAACGGGTGTCCCTGGTTCGATCCCAGTCACGGCACTTCGGTCATGGTAGAGTGCCCTTGGGCAAGGCACATTTTCTAGCCTAGTACTGGTTTGTTGACCCAGGGATCATGAATAAATGAACTGTCACTGTGATATAACTGAAATAATGTTGAAAGCGGCGTAAAACCCATTAAAACAAACAAAACTTAAACAACAATTCTGCAGCAGACCACTTTGAACATATTTTATCAAAACATAGAAAATCTTTATAATTAAATGTATAACCTATGACTTAAAGTGGAAAACATTGTAGCAAAAGGAAGAATTGCTCGTTTTGAGCAATTTCTTCTTTTGTCAATATGTTTTCAAATAGCCGTCTGCTGCATCTATCTATTGAAACATATAATGATTGTTAAATATTTATTAAATTGCACACTATTTGTTAAGTGTCTAAAATATACTTTTTAAAATTGTTTGCATGTTTGGGCTGAAACTAAGGAAAAACCTCACAGATTTATTATAAGTAATTCCCTAACCCTTTTCCTCATACAACTGTGGTCCGCTGTGGTCGATGGTGGAGTGCCCTTGGGCAAGGCACATTTTCTAGCCTAGTACTGGTTTGTTCACCCAGGGAACATGAATAATAAAATTTAAATGGGCGCTAAATGACCTTAGCTGTCGATGCGCCATGAAACAATATACATTCATTCATTCATTCCGCTGTGGTCGAGTGGTTAGCGTCAGAGATTTGTAAACGGAAGTCCCTGGGTTTGATCCCAGTCACGGCCCTACGGTCATGGTAGAGTGCCCTTGGGCAAGGCACATTTTCTAGCCTAGTACTGGTTTGTTTACCCAGGGATCATGAATAAATGAACTGTCGCTGTGATATAACTGAAATAATGTTGAAAGCTGCTTAAAACCCCATTAAAACAAACAAAAATTATACAACAATTCTGCAGCAGACGACTTTGAACATATTTTATCAAAACATAGAAAATCTTTATAATTAAATGGATAACCTATGACTAAAATTGGAAAACATTGTAGCAAAAGGAGAAGTTGCTCGTTTTGAGCAATTTCTTCTTTTGTCAATATGTTTTCAAATAGCCGTCTGCTGCAGAGGCGTCAGAAAGCGTCTATATGAGGGAAAGGGTTAATATTTAACAGAAAGGATCAGCAATCAGAAGCTGGCAGAATGATTTTTTTTGTTTGTACTAAACTTTTGCACTTGATGTTTAATCAGTTCTGTCAATCCTTCCTAGAGAAATTATTGTTACATTTTGATTTTTGGGAAGGACATTTTGGAACAGACTTTGTAAAATAAGATAATAATAATAATAAAAATGATAATAATAAAGACTTTATTGATAGAGGCTGCACAGTTGGGCATGACCAGTCTTCCCCGTGGGCATTTATTAAGAAACTTTTCAAATTGAATGATTTCTTACCTTGCTTATGTCAGGGAAAGGGTTCAGAGATATATCAATCTGTGAAGGTGTTTTCTGATTGTAAAACTTTCCCACATACAACAAATCTACAGCAGACGACTTTGAAAACATCTTTAATAAAATATAAAAAATCTCCATTAATGACAGTTTAATTATCAAATAGAGTTGAAAACATTGTAGCAAATGGTGAAATTGCTCATCAATGTTTTCAAATTTCGTCCGCTACAGATGCGTGAGAAAGCGTCTGTATGTGGGAAATGATAACTCTTCCAGCAGGAACAAGCTATTAAGGATTGTTGTCTTGACTTCAAACTCGCTGTAAGATTTATCCATTCAATTTTAATGTATTTCTGTTTATGAACTCATAGTTATCAGCACTTTATATCTTTAGAAAGGTAATTGAAAATGTTCCCCTGATTTTATACAGATAGCTGATAACCCTGGTACACCATTCTTAGTCAATACTTAAATATTGTTATTTCTCAAAATTTAGAAGTGAAATTTTGACACTGCGAAATCATTATATAAAGAGAAATGTCTTTTTTAAATCAATTTACCTGTTCTTATGTTTTCAAAATATGTCTTGACACTAACGCATCCAAAGTCATCTATTTTAGGGAAAGTCTTACGAGATGTTTAACCTCTGTTTAAATATTTTCTGATGTCTTGACTTTTGCACACTGTTAAGTTTGATGTACATGTATTACCAATTTTACTGAATTCTCTGTAGCAAACAACACTTGAAAGTTAGTTGCAGAATTCTCTGTCTCGATACAGATACTGTTTTTTCTTTGCCTTGGAAATTAGTCATAATTCGAGGGCTTCATGCAAAACAGTTGGAACTACATCTTGTTCAAGATGTATTTAGAACCGTTTTGCATGAAAACATCGAATTGATTTTGTTAATTTGTGTTGCTTTAAGACAATACTATTATATATGGAATTAAGATTTTCATGCAAGAGTTCCTGTCTCTACTAGTTCAAATAATTTAGTTGTTGGCTTGCTGGTTTTACATTTTGCCTTTCTCCACTAGTCCAAGTAATTTAGTTGTTGGCTTGCTGGTTTTACATTTTGCCTTTCTCAACTAGTCCAAGTAATTTAGATGTTCGCTTTCTGGTTTTACATTTTGACTTTCTCCATTAGTCCAAGTAATTTAGATGTTCGCTTGCTTGTTTTACATTTTGCTATTTCTTATGCATGCTTTGCATATGTAAGAAAGCAGAAAACATTGTGGCAAAAGGAGAAATTGTCATTATGAATAACATTCTCCTTTTGCAATAATGTTTTCAAAAGACGTCTCTAGATAGGAAAAAAATAAAAATGTCCTATTCGAATCGAATATCTGTGTATCACACAAATGCAATTGATTATTCTTTTTATTATATACATATCTGTTTCGTTGCACGAGTTAGACAGAGAAACAGAAAAAGGTAATTCAGATACTTTTTCAGAAATAATTGAACGGTCTTATCCAGGGGTGATTTCTGATCCTTCCAAAGATATTTCTCTCACTGATACAATTTGTTAACCCTTTCCCACATACAGAGTCATTCTGACGTCTCTGAAGTAGACGAATTTTGATAACCTTGTGGCTAAATGAGAATTTCTCATGATGACCAATTTCTCCTGTTGCCACATAATGTTTTCAACTCTTTTCAGTAACAAATTTCATTTACTGAGTTTTCTAAAAAGAAATCTAGATGATTTCAAAGTCGTATTCTGCAGTCTTGTTGCTTCTGGGAAAGTGTTAAATGACTGCAGTTCATAACATTTGAAAAAAGAGAAATTGATCAAGAAAGAAAAAGAGCAATATCTCCTTTTCCCACTTTGTTTTCAAAAGCCCCCAAAGTCATTAAAATCAACTCTATCAGATAAAAACGTAAGATGATTTAGTATCATTTTGTAATACACCTTTGATTAATTCAATCTTTTCTGTTATGTGTATTTCTTTTCTGTTTGATTAAGCATGTACTTGATTGAATAGGTTTTCAAAAGCAATAAAGTGCTATGTTTTGTTTCACAAAGTTGGAAACAATAAGTTTATGTAGTGATATTTAATTGTACTCTAACCTTTCCCATATACAAACAAATCCGGAGGGGCTTGCGACTTTGAAGACATCTGGTAAAAATTATGATAAAAAAATAGTCATAAAAGCATGACTATTTAAAAGAGTTGAAAACATTGTGACAAAGTAAGAAATTGCCCATTATGAGCAATTCATCTGTTTACCATGATGCTATCAATACTAGGGTGAGAATGTATCAAAACGTATCCGTATGTGGGTCGAGCTATGATAATAACCAGTTTTACTAACAAAAGAAACGATTTCACATTAAGTATGAATTGAACCATTTCCTGATATTATTTTTTAAGAGACACAAGCTTTAAAAAAACACAGGAAATAGTTTTTGAAAATTGGAAGTATGAATTTGATACAGATATGAAAATTTATAGTAAAAGGTAGAAATTACATGTTTTGAACAATTTCTTTGCTTATTATGTTTCTAAAAGAAGTATTTTTCAGAGGTGTTAAAACTTATCTGTATCAGTGAAAGGGTTAACTACACTATCAAATACATACATGTATATTAAAATATCCAACAACAATCAATATTGCACATTTTTCTGCATTATTATTGAAAAGGCTCAAAACAGTTCTAACTTTAATATGCTGTTGAAAGTTTTGCTCTTTGTAGAAAAAGAAAGAAAATTGGAAGTCAGTTTTGAAATCGTTCAACTTATGCATGTACAAAAGTGTATGTGACATCTAAAGGCTTAATAAGAAAGGATCTGTACGGATTTTATACACTTTACACATTTAATATCCTACTAATGCAGGCACTTCATCTGCTAATTAGATTCCTGTCATTTCATGCTCCACTAGTCCACTCATCTAAAGATATATATATATATCAGATAAACAATTACCATTGGAATGAAGACTGTTCCTGTTGAGATTATAATCGTTTTACAAGTAATACCGGTAATGTTTTACTCTAAGAAAAGCCCGATGATAATTGTCAGCATATATTTTTATACCAGTAGTCTCATTATTATACATTCAGTTTGTGTCATTTGTGAATCCCATACAGATTTATGTTTTTATTTTTGAAGGATCGATGTGTAATCGTTGTTGTGAGAAAAAGATATAATATGTATATATATATATATATATATTATAAGTTAAAGGCAGTCGGTTTCTTCATTGGCAGATGTCAAGTGCACTCTTGTTTGTAAAATCGGATGACTCAGATGTAGCCTTTCAATACAATACGTGAAGTAAGCTTATGACTGTGTATACAAATTTAAGATATTGCCTGAAATTGAAAGATCTGATGAAACCAATGGAACCATTGATAAGTTAACCTTTGCCTCGTCTCTGCAGCAGACGACATTTTGAAACCATAGTGACAAAAGAAGAAACTGCTGAAAACGAGCAATTTCTCCTTTTGCCACAGTATTTTTCCACTTTTAGTCATAGGTTATCCATTCAATTATAGAGATTTTCTATTTTTTGACAAAATATGTTCAAAGTCGTCTGCTGCAGAATTGTCGTATGAGGGAAAGGGTTAAAGTGTTATTTAGAGATGGAGTAGAAACTATTTCTTGTAATGTAAAGACATAAGGATGTGTTGTATGATAAGGTGTTGGTCGTTTGTACATATTGTATAAATCATTAGAAGTAGGTTTCTCAGCTAGTATATACAGCTACTAGAATGTTTTAAATCTCTCTTGTTGGATACATAGACAGGGAGATGCATTAAGACCACTATTAACGAGATTTGGCTCATGCATTTCCCTGCATCAAAGTATGTCAGCTTTTGAAAGCATGGCTGAAATAAATGCCCATTGCTATTAGTAGGAATGGCTGCTTTTTCCCCAGAGTGTTTTATTTTTCTATCACTGTAAGGTAGTGTCTGAATACATTTCTGCCTGCTTCTATAGCATATGTCATGGTACTTCTAAATGGACAAACGCTTTTATTATCTATTGTGAAGATGATTTTACTTACTTTGCTCTAAATGATTTTATGATCGATAAATGAATGCCTGGGTATCGATTTTTATGATTTAACCTCATTCTTTGGACTTGATCTATCATAGCAATAAGTAATGTTGTAGACAGAGGTCACTCAGCCTAGACATCTGTTTAGGTTTGATCTTGTCTATATGGATGGTCATGTAATAATCTTTTCTCAATGTAAAAGATGAATTTTAAAATTTCATGATTGCACTGGTTGCAATTTGTATTCAGGCATTTTGTTTGTGAAAGGAAAGTGGAAATATCTCAAGTGTCCCAAACTAACATTTATATACAGACATGTTGGTTGTTCTAACCCGTTTACACATACAACAAAATTACAGCAGACGACTTTAAAGGCAAAAAAGTTGAAAATCTGTGTAAATGGAGGTATGATTGTAGAAGTTTAAAAAACATTGTGGCAAATGGAAATATTTCTGCTTTTGATAAAATGTTTTCAGAATTGGTCTGCTGGAGTGACATCAGAAAGCGACTATATGTGCGTAAGTGTTAGAGAATGGTGCTGATAATAATGAAAAGTAATGAATGAAAGAGATCTACCGTTACACCAATTTGATATGCATGATGTCACATTTAACAGATTTCCTTTTAAAATTGACCATACAAGAGTTTAGCCCTTTACCACTTCAGGACACAATTCATCGCATCTGCAGCAGATGTCTTTTGAAAAATGTGTGGCAAAATGTTCAATGGGCAAATAATCCGTTTGCTACAATGTTTTCAAGTCGAGTCAATGATAGTTAGTTACTGGCAGGTGAAGTTGTTCAAACACTCTTGTTAAATAAAATGTGTTCATATTGATAATATTATACCAAGGCTCATTAATGTACGTCAGTTGTATGTGTAATCATATGTAATTAAGATGTATTATATTGTAATATGTTTCCACGATAAAGATGATTTTCTGAACTCTTTCCCACATACAACAAAAATCTGGTTCAGACAGCTGTTCACAGATGTCTGCTGCTGATTTGTTGCATGTTATAATGGGTTAACCCTTTCCCTGATATAGACGCTTTCTGACGCCTCTGCAGCAGACGGCTTTTTCGAAAACATAGTGACAAAAGAAGAAATTTCACAAAACGTGCAATTACTCCTTTTGCCACAATGTTTTCCACTTTTTGTCATAGGTTATCCATTTAATTATAGAGATTTTCTATGTTTTGACAAAATACGTTCAACGTCGTCTGGTGCAGAATTGTCGTATGAGGGAAAGGGTTAAGAAGGTTATTGCTATAGTTGAACATATCTATTGAAACATATAATGATTGTAAAATATTTATTAAATTGCACACCATTGATTTAGTGTCTAAAATATACTCTTGATAAAATGTATGCATGTTTTGGCTGAAACTAAAGAAAAAACTCACAGATTTATTATCAGTAATTCCTTAACCCTTTCTCTCATACAACTGCGGTCCGCTGTGATCGAGTGGTTAGCGTCGGGGATTTGAAACCGAGTGTCCCGGGTTCAATCCCTAGTCACGGCACTACGGTCATGGTGGAGTGCCCTTGGGCAAGGCACATTTTCTAGCCTAGTTCTGGTTTGTTTACCCAGGGATCATGAATAAATGAACTGTTGCTGTGATATAACTGAAATAATGTTGAAAGCGGCGTAAAACCCCATTAAAACAAACAAAAATCAATTATGCAGCAAACGACTTTGAACATATTTTATCAAAACATGGAAAATCTCTATAATTGAATGGATAACCTATGACTTAAAGTGGAAAACATTGTAGCAAAATAGAGAAATTGCTTGTTTTGAGCAATGTTTTCATTTGTCACTATGTTTTCAAAAATCCGTCTGCTGCAGAGGCGTCATAAAACGTCTATATGGGGGAAAGGGTTAATATTTAAAAGAAAGGATCAGCAATCAGAAACTGGCAGAACGATCTTTTTTGTTTGTACTAAACCTTTGCACTTGATGTTTAATCAGTTCTGTCAATCCTTCCTAGTGAAATTATTGTTACATTTTGATTTTTGGGAAGGAAATTCTGGAACAGACTTTGTAAAATAAGATAAAATAAGATAATAATAATAATAATAATAATAATAATAATAAAGACTTTATTTATAGAGGCTGCACAGTTGGGCATGCCCAGTCTTCCCTGTGGGCCTCTGTTAAAAACTTCTTAAATTGAATGATTTTTTTCCTTGCTTATGTTTTCAAAAGTCAGGGAAATGGTTCAGAGATATATCAATCTGTGAAGGTGTTTTCTGATTTAAACACTTTCCCACATAGGCAATTTCATCTTTGCTACAATGTTTTCAAATTTCATCCGCTGCAGAGGCGTTAGAAAGCGTCTGTATGTCGAGGGCTTGGCGTGAAACGGTTGTAACTAAAAACCCATTTTGAAAATCCTGGTTTAGGGGCAATTTTGACTCCTTTGTAAACAATGCACATCTAAATTTCCATTGTTTACCAAGAAAAATGATTTAACGCTTAAAAAGACTTTATGGCGAGGTGATTAACCTTGGTAAAAAAAATACCAATTTCAGTTACAACCGTTTCACGCCAAGCCCTCGATGTGGAAAGGATTACTCTTCCAGCAGGAACAAGCTATTGAGGATTGTTGTCTTGACTTCAAACTCGCTGTTAGATGTATCCACTCAATTTTAATGTATTTCTGTTTATAAACTCATAGTTATCAGCACTTTATATCTTTAGAAAGGTAATTGAAAATTCCCCCCTGGTTTTATACAGATAGCTGATAACCCTGGTACACAATTCTTAGTCAATACTCAAATATTGTTATTTCTCAAAATTTGGAACTGAAATTTTGACACTGCGAAACCAGTATACAAAGAGACATTTTTTTTTTAAATCGATTTTCCTGTTCTTATGTTTTCAAAATATGTCTTGACACTAACGCATCCACAGTCACCTATTTCAGAGAAAGTCTTAAGAGATGCTTTACCTCTGTTTAAATATTTTCCGATGTCTTGACTTTTGCCACACTGTCAAATTTGATGTACATGTATTTCCAATTTTACTGAATACTCAGTGGTAAACAACAGTTGTAAGTTAGTTGCAGAATTCTCTGTCTCGATACAGATACTGTTTTTTCTTTGCCTTGTAAATTAGTCATAATGTTCAAGATGTAGTTACAACCGTTTTGCATGAAACCTTCGAATTGATTTTGTTAACTTGTGTTGCTTTAAGACAATACTATTTGTATGGAATAAAGAGTTTCAAGAATTAAGAGTTTCAAGCAGGAGTTCCTGTCTCTACTAGTCCAAGTTATATAGATGTTCGCTTGCTGGTTTTACATTTTGCCTTTCTCCACTAGACCGAGTAATTTAGATGTTCGCTTGCTTGTTTTACATTTGCTATTTATTATGAATGCTTTGCATATGTGAGAAAGAAGACAACACTAACCTTTACCAAATACAGACATTTTCTAACACCTCTGTGGTAGATTACCTTTAAAAATACTAAAGCAAAAGGAGAAATTACTCATGATTAGCAATTTCTCTTTATGCTATAATGTTTTAAACTCGATCAGGAACGTAAATAAGTATTATCTATGTCTAAACTCTATTCAATTGTTGTAATGATATTTACAGAGATTTTTCATACTTTTTCCAAGATATTTTCGAAGGTGTCTGCTGCAGACTTGTTGTATGTGGGAAGGGATCAAAGCATATGTGACGAAAATCAAAATTAAGGAAGGACTACGCTCTCAACTTACATGTATAAGAAACCGATGCTAGATTACAGTTTTGCTGTATTCACCCTTTTACTCTGTAATTTTCTGCTATATACACATGTAAAAGTGATAAATGCTCAAAGTGCTTTGGATATTATGTGCATTTCATGTTTTGTATGATTAAGAATCTCAAAGAAATGATTAAGGGAAGGACGAATACACAGAAAGAAGTACTTTACCTATATTTACATTTACACTACTTAGAAATTATTATAATTGTTTCAAAGATTGTGAAACTATCCGCACAGTTTTCACAAGTTAAACATAATCAATTTCTTTTATGTTGTGTTTTTTCGAGGTTTTTTATGTTGACCTCATTAATGTTGCTAAATTGAGGATATTGTTTCAAGATTACTAATATGAAATAAAAGCACATCAACACAAACAGTGTCTCTACTTATTATTCCAAACCCATGGTGATTAATTGGAAATTAATCGGTTAAGTTTTGGGCATTTAGGTCACTTACATCTGAGACTACTAATATTAATCCCAGCTTACATGGAAACTATCAAAGCTATAACTTTTAAACTTGGAAAACTTGTTTATTTAATACCGGTCTTCAAATTGTATACTAAAGATGCTGAGTGTGACATGGTGTTTTGAGGTATAAAAACATGAATGCTATTTGACTTTGGTGGTTTTTGAGAATTGGACATAGCTTCTTCATGTTAAACTCCACTTGCTGAAAGCCAGTCGAGCTTATGTCATGCTTTGTGCGTCCATGCGTGCCTCAACATCTTTTCCTCTGTACCCAGTGGGTGAATTGGGATAAAACTTCACAGGTGGCTTCCTCTCAATGTCCTATCCTAAATTCCTTCTTTAAATTTGCCTTTTATGACTAAAGTGAAAACTTTAAACATCTTTTTCTATTATTATTTGATCTGAAAATGTTTAGTTTCATTTCGTCAGACGTTTTAATCTATACATAGGATCTCTCCATGTATAATAAAAGATATCAGCTAATATTTCACGTAGCCTTAAGGACTAAGGTATTTGCTCTTGGTTTGAATAACTTGTATTTGTGAATTCGTGTTGCAGCAACGTTGTCCATTGTCAGTAATTCCATTGATGTTTTGACGATTTCGTTTTTAAGTGTGTATGTTAGTGTATCCATAACCTTCTGTAGTCCTTGTTCTAATTGTCTTTCGGGATAGGTCTTTCATTTTATATTTTTGATTACCTAGGATCCTGCAGGATCTTAGTTGATCATTAAAAATAGATTTTGCATATTATTGAACGAGGATCGCTTAACTTAAGACACAAATTCCACGTGTGGCCTTACTAGAGATTATTTAAGTTGTTATAACATTTCTTTGTTCGTGAATCAACAAGTCAATACTATTAGTCCTAGATTACGCTTTGTCAAATAAGTTTGACATTATATAGGTTTTTTAGAAATTAAGTTTATTTCGAATAAGACTCCAAAGTCTTTTTCGTGGTCAACATCTTGAATATTGTTTAAGACATTGTAATGCAGCAGTGCTAGACAAGAAAGCAGGTGAATTGTATATGGGCCACTCCATGAGAAAATCGGTGATAGTGACATCACTTTCGTTTTTTTTTTTTTACATGTTCATACAGTCCAACCTGTCTAGTTTTGTTTGATATATATGTGGACTTCGTATGACGAATATTGACGCCGTTATGGACGTCAAGAATAGACGTGTGTTACTAATTGCTGAAATGACGTCGACGTCATAAATATGATTTATGATCGACAATAGGCAAATTAATCAAAACAGAAGGTTTGGGATATAACATAAAGAAGCGATAAGTAAACAGTGACATAAATGTTAATTCCCGCCCCTTTTAATAGAATAATTCAAAGAAATGGAGTGCTATTATTCTGTACCAATTGTAGGAGATATCACAATACTTAATTTTATATGCAAAGAATGCGTAGCAAAACTATTAGTTTGACCACCAGTGTTAAATGCAATGACCACAAACGAGGCTCAAAATTGGTCCTGTGACGTCTGCGAACAGTGAAGATTCGGGTGAGCATTCCTTGTACGCCTACATAGAATGGTGGTGCAATTCAAAGCACGGCGTTTTAAACAAGATGTTAGGGTCTTGCTGAAATACAAGTACATGTTTGACATATCGTTGGAGTCCTGTTATTTCCTGTGCTACACGAACAATAATTATACGCATCCACATGATTATTTGAATGCTGCCGGGTGCATCGACTGCTTACAACCTTAGGAACAAATCCGGAAAATATATTCAGTCTAGATATATTATATTGAAGGAAATGAATTGCATGTATTAAGATTCGGCTTTTCTGATAGTAATTGTTTAGCGAGGTCTTATTCAAATTTATCCGATTTCGTCAAACCTCTGCGGTTTGTGATTATAGTGACCTCATAAAGATCTGAGATCAGTGTCCGAGTTCCTGTCGGTGCACTACCAATTCTCAATTGACAATAGACGAACCCACTCTTTAGTACTCTTGGTTGTTTGGATAGTACTACGAAAGCTCCGGTCTATCTGTGTTGTATAACTGAAGTGTTTAATGACTTTTATTAACAACTAACAACAGCAAACTTGCATCACAATCGAAGTATGCCTTGTTATATAAGTCAATTTAATTTAACACATGATGATATTTGTCATCATTTTCTTTTATTTATATTCTGATATGCAACTTTCTGCTTTAATTTGTTGGATTCAAAACAACACTTGGTTCGTCAGTGGGGGAAGACATGACAGTTGGGATACAAGATACAAGATATTTCTTTCGCAATTTAGGCCACCGGCCCATTATATAACATAATTGATAAGTATAAACAACAAAGAGTGATGAAATACATTAAATTTGAAGCTGAGAAAAAAATTAAGATATCGAAAGAGTCTCACTTCTTAGTTTGAATACGCTTTGAATGAATGTTGCAGTATTTGTCTAGAGTCCTGTTGTTTATCCAGGATACGTTAAAATAAATGTCTCTTAAATCGTCATAAGAAGAATATTCGTAAAAGAAGTGAAACTCATCTTCAATAATGTCATGGTTAGAGCATCTAAAGTTTACTATACATCCTGCGTAAGATTAAAGGGGAAAATGAATTTAAATATATCTCTGGGTTTCAGTAATAATGATTAAAAATATTTGTAATGTTGTCCTTTTCCCGCATTGTTTAAATCCATATGCCATTTTTGTAAGTAGCAGTCTTGAATCCGTTGTTTAAAATGCTTAATAAATAGAGCATCGTTACCTATGTCTTGTGAAATCGATACATACCCAAAGCTATGCATAAACAGGAGATGTTTTATACAGGTTGCCCATGTATGTCCACCTGCCTCATCAAGGCGTTTCAACATCATGTAGCAGTGCTTCGAGTACCTATGGTTTTCCATGCGGGTTACGTTTAGCCAGTATTTAATACAATTAGGAATGTAAAATGTAAAAAGACGTAGACGTCCACATTCTCCTAAAACAAATGGTTCCGATGTATTTCTTTCTAGATTACAATACTGCTTACACAATTTTATATGAACTCTTTCAACTTTATCAGAATACTTATAACCCCAAAGTTGAGACCTGTAGCATAGAATAGGCTAAACAGTAGTGACAATGTTTCTAATGTTTTTGTCCAGGAAAATGTAGAAGTGATATAAAGACCAAGATATTTAAAGAAAGGTACAGTCTCCATTTATTTTCCCTTATAGTACCATTTTTCAGTCTGTTGAAGTATTCCACCTTTTTGGAAGAAAACCACTTTAGATTTATCTAGATTAAGAATCATATGTGTGTGGATGTACAAAATTGATCGATAATACCGAGTTGCCTTTGTAGTGCACGGACAGCATCGGAAAACGGTTCAACGTCGTCTGCAAACATAAGGGCGTATAAACATAAGGGCGTATAACTCTTCAACATATTCAGAGACAAAAACACCACTCTCACATTTGGATCTAACAAAACAAGGTCATTGATAAAAAGAGAAAAAAATATCGTACTACTAATACATCCTTGTCGTGTACCCGTTTTACAACTAAAATAACTCGTAAGTTTATCATTAACTTTTACACATGACTTAAGTTCTGAGTACATTAATTGAAAAGCAATGGAAAAAGGTCCCTTGATAGTGTTTCTAGCAAAAGCATCCAACAGTGCTATCGAATGCTTTTTGCAAAGTCAATGAATAAACAGTAGAATCTTCCTCTTTGTTTTGATAAATACTTCTGTATTAATGACATTAGAATAAAATTGTTATCCCTAGTTGAATATCCCGATCTAAACCCAGCTTGCGATTCACCAATAATGTCCATAAAGTTAACCTTCTAGATAAAATATGTACAAACACTTTACACAGAGTATCAATTTAGGAGATTCCTCGATAAATACTGTAATAATACTTTTACCCCAAACTTGTGGGAAATTACCTAATTCAAAAATATTAATAAACAACTTATTAAGATAAGGCAGTGTATATTCAAGTGTGCATTTGTACATTTCTATACAGATTCCGTCTGGACCAGGTGCTCGGTTGTTTTGTACATTATTACATTATTCCTGATGATATCACATATCGAAATTATAAGAATTCAAAGCGAGGATTTAGAAAACAGCATCGGACTAAATGTAAACAGTACATAGATAAAATATATGCCGATATCGACAAATATGCGGAAAGCGACAGCAACTCGTTTTGGAAATTAGTGAATAGGAAAAGAAAACAAAAGTCAGCCACTGGTTCAGAGATAACGTTTAATGAAATTATATTTCTTGATCCAAAATCTATCAATGAACAATGGTTCGAATATTTTCGCAATATGTACACACCCTCAGAAAACTCCAATTGCGATACAGACTTAAATCAGAAAGTCACAAAAGAATTACAGGATATAAATTACTCCCTCAATCAAACTATTCCTTCCTCTACATTTACTGAAATTACTCTTACAGAAATAAATCAAGTTATTAAAAGTGTGAAAAAGAATAAAAGTAGTGGGATCGATGGGCTGTATTATGAGCACTTTGTTTACAGTGGTTATGTTATAAGACAATTACTTACCAATCTGTTCAACAGTATGTTAAAACTATCATATACACCCAATGTCACGAAAAAGGGTGTAATTACCGTCTTGCACAAGGGCCACAATAAACCTAAAAACGAACCTAAAAACTATAGGGCTATTACCCTCTCTTCAGTATTATTGAAAATGTATGAGTCTGTTCTTCTGTCTCGTATAGATAATAAAAGTTCTTTTGGTATCATAAATAATCAGCAAGGTGGGTTTAGAAAAGGATTGGGGTGTATTATGACTTCCTATATTGTACACGATAGTGTTAATTTTGCGATTGAACATCTAAGTAAGCTATACATGTGTTTTTTAGATGTAAAAAGTGCTTTTGATTGTGTCTGGCATGAGTCGCTTTTCATCAAACTATACAAAAAAGGAATCGACCCATACATTTTCATGTCAATTCAAATCCTGTATAAAGGCATGTCAAGTTGTATTAAAAGTAACGGTTTTCTATCTGACTCGTTCCCAGTATTGCAGGGAACCAGACAGGGAGGGGTTCTCAGTCCTATTTTATACCTGATCTTTATTAATGACCTAATGGACCAATTAACTGAGTCACCAGTAGGATATCAACTGTATGAATTTACGTGTGTATGTCCGACGTCAGCAGACGACATGGTATTAATGTCCCTATCGAAACATGGCTTAGACCGGCTTATGAACATGTGTTATAACTATGGTATGCACAACAAGTATCTTTATAATGCAGGAAAATCAGCTGTTATCGTTATGAACGAAAGACCTAATGAATATAGATCTGCAACACGTTCATGGTCATTAGGTAATGACACTGTCTCTGAGTTAAATACTTATAAACATCTCGGCATTACGCTTAGCAAATATTGCAACAGATCTATAAATGTTGAGGGATGTTGCCAAAAGTTAAGATCGACCTTTTTAACTCTTGTCCATTACGGCCTCTTCGAAAATGGTATTCATCCTCTGTCCGCAAAAATAGTATAGTCCTACCCAAAGCTTTATACGAGTGTGAACTATGGGATGCTCTCAGTGATGATCAAACTCTGTTAATTGAACGTAGTCATATATATTGTATAAAGCAGATGCAAGCGATCTCTAAATATATTAATAATAACTCCGACATTGCTTTATCTTTAATTGGGATGTTACCTATTGCGGCTTAAATTGATTTAAGGAAACTAAAGCTATTTGGCCAACTTTGTAGGATAGATCCAAGTTTCTTAGTTAAATCTGTTTTTACAAGACGTTTAATAGAATATACGAATAACCCAGTAGGTGTAAGAGGTTTCATTGCCGATTGTTTCAAACTTGTCGGTAAATATAACCTTACCAATTTCATCAGCTCATACATCGCAGACGGAATATTCCCTACCAAAACAATGTGGAAAAATACCATAAATAAACAATTATACTTGTATTTTAGTACTAGAATATATCGAAATATAACAGAAAATTGTTCAGTAAGTCTTTTCCCAAAGTTACATAACGTTTAATGAAATTGTCCCTTCCAACATATGGGTGTTTTCCAAGTCTAACAGAAATGTAATGCCGCACTGTAAGTCGATTATTCAAATGATCAGTTTTGTGTTTAACAGTATTCCAGTTACATGTAGTAAGTGTGATATGTACACTAACCATTTAGTAATACATGTTATGTTCTTTTGTGTTAGGAATCTTAAACATAGTGAAAGTTTATTTAAAGCGTTATTTCTAATGTATGGCACTGTCAAATACCTGGATTTTATGATTGAAACACCAGAACGTAAAGTTTTATATATTCTGTCTGACTTAAACAATTCTGTATGTGAAGAATCCACGGGCAAGTACGTATATGAACTGTGTTCATGTCTTCATGCAATGTGGACTTAAATCCAATATATATATATGTCTACAACTAGTTAATATACAAATAAGATACTATTATGTATGTAATACATTTTTCTCTGAAGTGTCAATTCTGTGATGGGCAGTTTTTAAATTTGTTGTGGCAGCAGAAGCATTTATTCAATATTGCGGGGGTGCTCACTTTTCAAGCTTTGCTATGAAATTTACATGCATGTACTGAATACTATGTTCTAAATTGTGTCATTAAATGCCGGCTAATGTTGAGTAGATGCTCTGTTAGTTTCACCACGTTGCCTTCCTATGTGGTATTGCATTCAAGGTTTGTTTGTTTGCATTTTGTGTGTAAGCCTATAGCATGAGTTATATGTGTTTTGTACCGATAAACTTCATCTAGTATACTTTCATTGATGTACAAGGCTGTAAAATATAATAATAGACTTTTTGAAAATGTTGTTACAAAGATGGAAGTTTTTCTTATTTCTCATCTTCCTACAATAATTTCATCCATTTACACCATGTTTTCAATATGGGGTTCACATCGCAATTTCCTATCAACTATGAACATTAATTATATACTCCTCTGTCATTTTGTCTGTCCTGTTTTTCTTACTTTTACAATTTCATGTACATTTTGTAGAAAGTTGATTATTGTGTTTGTATTGTATTGTATTGTATGTTTACAATGTATCTTCTGCAAAGGATGATTAATAAAAAATATATATATACTTTCGCAATACATTTGTTTACATTGTTTACATAGCGTCTTAAATGTGTTACGTTTGATTTTGCAGTGAATGAGATCGGCCCTAGAGTTGGAGCTCCTGAATTGGTAAAGAGCTTTAAGCTTATCATTTTACATAGTGTACATTGACCATACCACCATGGGTTATTCCGATGTTTATAGCTCGGATCTGATGGTCTGCATCTCATTACATTACCAGCACATTTAAAAGAATCTATAAAATCTTTCAAGAATTAGAAACTCTGAGAATCAGTAAGGTTATTACATCTGTTTTGAAAGGATATATATGTACTGTTAAATTTGTATATGAACGCATGCTTGAATTCTATGTTCCACTTAAATTTATTCCAAACTGACATCTCATGTTCATTTATATTATCATTAGAAGGTTGATCGGCTTTATATAATGATAATATACAACATATCGGAAAATGGACAGAATTGTCATTATTAAGAACCATAAATTCAGAAATATGATCAAACAAAGAGCAGGATGCAATCATGAATAGATAGATAGATAACAACATGTGCAGGTGTGTTTTTGTCAAATATATCATTCAGATCTTCAATATTCTGAATTCATAACAGCTGGGATAAATAGATAAGAACATGTTCAGGTGTGTTTTTGTCAATTATATCCTTAAGATCTGCAATATTCTACATTTATGACAGCTGGGATAACCAGATAACATCAACAGTCGATGTGTCATGCAATACCAAACCGACCAACATATGTTTTCAATCAATACCGATTGCATTTATATTGCATACTTAAGTTGGCTTTAACATTTCTTTCAAACTTACGCTCATGAAGAATGTAACACTGCATGGATAAGAGCGATCCTGACCAGACTGAACACATGCGTAAGCTTATAAGGATTTCATTAGTCACACATTCATGAAGATGACATGACCATATATATATAATATAGCATAACTCTACATTAATGCCCTATGGCAAGTATCATGCACCATCTTGATTTGGATGCAGAATAAATTACAACCACGAGGCCGATGTTTCATTATGTTGGCATCATGTAAATAGTGTACACCACCGTTGCATGGCGACATTACATTGTATTGCACAAAATAAATACCCTTTACATTTACAGACAGTCAGTTGCCTAGAATGAATAATGGGTTGAATATTACTAGAAAAAAACTTATAGTAGAAACTACATGTTATCACAGTATTAATAGAAGTATCGTTGAAAGTACAATTATCCAACATGAGTCGCATGATACAGCATAAACCTAACAACTGGTCAAGATCCTTTCATCAAACTGCGTTTCCCCCATGGTTTAAATAATATCTAGAATCATTGTCACTTCAGGAGATCAGTAGATTACAACATTAACGGTGATTTCAGGATCCTTCTTGACATCTTATACAAACCATTTTGATATAAGATCCATTTCCCCAAAATCTAGATAGCCACTGAATTAGCAGTATCGTTTATATGAGTGGTCTGGGGTTCAAATCTCGGTCCGGGTTCTGAAAATTTAAGGGATGCTTTTAAGCGTCTGCCACTCAACAAGAGGTCAAGTACTGGTCACGTCCAGGAAAAATAACCTCACGTGTATCGCTGTTATACACCGGGCACGTAAAAGAATCAAGGGATCTTTTCGGAAAAAGCCAGGGTATCGCACCCGGACTCCCTTGTATCTTACTTTGTCCCCCCCCCCCCCAAAAAAAAAAAAACCAACAACAACAACCAAAGAACACAAAAAAAACAAATATATGAGGTATGGATATTTCCAACTTATGTGTGTGAGAAAAGACTGGTCTATGCAATCGTGTAATTGGATTCAAACGTAACTTCTCGAAAGGATTGATGACTATATCTTCAATGGTTGAAATTAAGACCATACTGGTATACGCGGATTGATCTAGATCTACACTGGTATGCCGCGAACAATTTTTTTTTATCTGGTCAAATTGAAAATCGAAACTGAGATTTTGTTAAATTGGCTTTTAATGTATTGCACCTTATGTGTTTTCCCTTTATACATAATCCATGTACATGTATGTAAGTCTACAGAAATTGAAACCAGATTGTTTACGGCTTTCACGAATGAAACACGCATCTTAAACAGATTATACATATTATATATCTTCTATTATAAATGCAGATTGGTGTAGTACATGCAGAATGAAACAAACATATTTCCAGGTCAGCCTGCTGCAAGTGCAACACCCGTTGAGAAATTATTTCATAATCAATCTCTCCATAACGCAATATAGTACTTATATCACTGTTTAACTGGAGTAAGTATGTTGTGAACATAATTGATTGATCTGTTTTCTACTGTCTAGGATGTTTTCGACAAATGTAGAATAATATCTACCCGCACATACATCACACATGAGCCAGGTGTATACTGTTTGTCCGAAATATAACAAAATATTCTAATACCTATACACCTAGTGGCGGATTAAATTGTATGGATTTGCAAGCTGATCTGTTTCTTTAACGCTTCTCAAATGCATGAAGGTTTGCTTTCGTTATTTCATAGACTTTTGTTTTTCTATGACTATAAGTTTAAAACCTTATTGAGGGCTTTATATCCTTCAATTTACTTTTCGCAGATGCAGATAAACTTTTTTCATACAGTCTTGTATAACATCATAGCAGCGTTGAAATATATTCAGTAGGTATTGAAAGTTGATGGCAATGAATAGATATACACTCATAGTTCACATATTCAACCCTATTTCCCCCCCCCCCCCCCCCCCCCCCCCCGGGGAAAAAAACTAAAACCTCAGTCAACCTCAGAAACATATTTTTAACTCTTAAGCAGAAATGGATCATTTAAAGGGGGAATATTCACAAATCACGAAAAAACTAAATAGTATAAATAAATATTGACATACATATATATCTGTTTACTAATCTTACGCTCGAGTTTGTGGGATGTTTGAATTAATATTATTTCTTGCAATAAATGGGGTAGATTAACCGGCTTGTAACAGTATTATTATATGTCGCTATTCATTTTATCCCTCGATGAACATGATGTTTATAAACCAAATCAAACTCTGTGTAAACATGTAATTTTACTTCAGTGTAAATCACACACAAATGACGTCAAAATTTGAGTGATGATTACGTCGCTTCTTATGCTATGTCACTATCACCGGTTTTTTCATTGAGCGGCCCATATATATATATATATTTATTTATATCTATGTTGACTTCGTAATACAACAATGGTGAAAAGCAAGTACTTCATACTTTGGTATAACTTTTTGGGGGAAATGTAAGCCCTGTCGTCGTGTCACGCCCACGTTAGGCTTTATTGCTTACAGCGCCACGTAATGAGATGTTTATGCAAATAAAGCTTATGACACCACGAACGCGCATGCGCATGTGGATAATAACACCTATATATCACGCTGGGGTCTTTCTAAATTTTATTTCGCAGCAACCTTGCTGTAATAAGTTTAACTGACACTGTCGTTTGAAACCAGAAACATGACTGCGGTTGATTTATCACTTTGGTTCGTGTCTCTTCTCCTGTGTTCAAGCGCTCTAGACCAAGGTAATTCCTTTTTGCATTATTTTTATTTCGTTTACTTGCTTTAATTTGTTTTGGATTTCATTTCAATAATAACCACACGTCTATTGAAATGTGTCCACACATTAACACTCATACATCATATGAGGAATTAAAATTAAAAAATATCCATTTTTTAAGAAATAAGTATATGATATGCAATATTAATAATTTAACAAGGCCTTTAACAAACAATTGTAACTGAATTTTAGTTGAGGAATATGTAACTTGGTATAAGTAATCAAGAAAGACAATTTATAGATAAACTGATATATCCTGGCTCGACTGGTTGAAAAAACTAGCATTCATTTAAACACAAAATATGGTGTAAATCATAAATTTGTAATTAAATACAAACCATAGATTTCCTGATTATGAAATGGTGCAATCCGTTTATTAGTATGAGCCACATTTAAAGGTACTTATCATCCATTAAGATGGTTGTCTCTACCATTGTCTATGACACCATGTTGCAATTTGGCATTGCTCCGCCAGCACCATCTTCGATAGCCAAAGGTGATTTATCAGTTATAGTCCCATAATTGCCATTGGATTAGGGCTTCTTTAAAAATCGATAATCCCTTTGCGCCACTTTGCGCTGGCGTAAATACACATATAATTGCGGAAATATTCCTCGACCAATAGAATAACAAACACTATCGGTTATCTGTAAAAACAGCAATCACTATAGAAAAATATTTATATATGTATATACCAACTGTAATGGTTTGGAACATAAATATCACTTATTATTAAATGCAGCCTTTATCCCGATTAACGATTAAAATATATTGATACCCGTTATGTTAATCATCCAAGTATTAGAAACGATTCGTGTGTCAATTTAAAGTATTAATAAAACGCTATACTACGTTATTCATTATAGTTTTTCTTTAATTCAAATATTTGGGCATACTTTTATATGTTATTTCTCGAATTTTCTTCGACATAAATGCGAGCGATAACGATCGCTAATCTCGGATGGTATGGTTGGTTTACTTGTGGCCCGATCATTTATTGTTTATTCGTTAGTTACTTTGTTTGTGTTTGTATTTTAATTGTTTAAAAATTATTGGCAGATAACGCTTTGCTTTTTATTTCGTTTCGTTTCGGTAAAGCGTAATGTGTTCAGCCTTGTTTAAAAGATGTAATTGAAGTTTCATATACAATAAACTGTCTCCTTATAAATGTTGCATATAAGGTAGTATACTCATTTTGGTATTTAAGAACATTTTCCATGTAACTTGATTATATTCAAATAAATATTTTCAAGGTTGAATCCTTCACTTACACTTCCAATATAATGAAATGGGAATGAAAACATTGGGTGCTGGTCCTAAAACCTAGTCAAACTTGTCGTATGCTTTGCATTGCCAGTTAAGTTATTGATAGTCTTAATCTGAAAATGTGTAAATAATATATAAATCTTTATTTGCTTTACATATGAAGATTATATAAAAGAAACAATATACATTAATGAAAACAAAGCATGGAAATTATAAACAGATGAACGGATATAAAAATATACAAAAACTAGTGAATCGATGCTTATGAAAAATCTAAATGATGAGAAAAAATTGAGATATACATTGATATTGAAAATGCAAACATTACCTTCTTACCGCAATGTTACATACACGAACCTAACTCGAACTGCACTCGTTTTAAGGCTCAGCATTTTTTTTTATAAATAAAGTTAACAACAAGGAGACGACGATCATGTTCAGAAAAGGGTAGTTCCCTCACAAAAAGGTCATCATTAAACTGGAAAAAGCAATGAATTTCACTGCAAAAGATATAAACTACATGTAGTTATAATTGACTGAGAAAGGAGAGGGTACACTAATAGGCCAAATAGGCCCTGTCTCAAAACTTCAGTAAATCTTGATATAATCAAAATGCATACATTGGTTTCTATGGCAACGCTTCCTATTATTATTACAAATAGACTATTTGTACTTTAAACATTTGTACCTATTATTTCTATTGTATTTTCTCTCATCTTTGTATAATATCAACACTGAAAAACGTCTGATTATGAATTGTCATTTTCATGCCATATTTTCAAATTAGATTTCATGTTGGTCGTCATGTTGTTTATTATATATTTCACCATTCGAAGGGGAGCCAGACAAGTATCATGCTGTACATAAAAGATTTGATGTCAACAACACCCTTGAAAAGGCAGAACAAGATGGCGAGACTTCGAAACAGCAAAAAGGTATGTTTCGTAAAATTGTTAAAGACAATCAACAACTAATGATAACTGACCTATGGGAGTTATCGGCCTCTATAGATCCGCACTAGTCTGCGCCTCTGCGAAGTATGATCGAGATATTCCCTGTTCATCAAACAATCACTCTTGGAACTTCTAGAATGAGGTTTTGCGCCAGACACAGATCATTGAAATGTGCAATTTTATCGGAACATTCAATCGCCTGAGAAAGACATAATTTATGCTGACGACCATAATTCATTATAGATCCATGCCATGGTAATGCAATGTTATGTTTGGTTAGAGCATATTACAGCGAAACTCATTTCTACATGTCAACTATTTTCCCTCTCCCACATACTGCAAATATAAAGCAGGGGACTTAAAAAACATCTAGACATTTTCTTTTAAGAAAAGGCTCTTTAATTGAAAAGACACTATCGTTAAGAGTTTGAAACAGTGAGGCAAAGGGGGGAAATAAGGCACCAAGAGCTATTACTCCTTTTGTCAAAAAGTTTTCAAAAATAGTCTGATGCATATGTGACCCGATTCGTCCGCATCGCATATGGTGAGCTTTATAATAGTATCATAACATGCCGTTTTTGACACTTCCACTGTTCCCATTGACTATATTATGATGTATACAAAGAATGCTTTATTGACGCCGCGTGGAAGCGCGGCGTCAGTATGGGATAGGTTTTAATTTTGTACCATGGGGTGACGTATTCGAAAAGGGAGAAATCAATTTTATTATTGTTAAAAAAAAAACTCTGTTGTTTGTTTGAAAAAAACAACCTTTATGAATCAATAAATTGTATAAAATGATTAAAGACACAAAAAGATACAAAATAGGCATGTCTTCTACCGTTATTACAACACTTTAGACACATCTAATGGGTATTTAATAACTTTCCCCTAACTTCCTAGGCTACGCTTTTTATATAGTTTGGTTTACGACCCGATGCATCAAAGCTCAGAAAAAAGTTTCTGACGATGTTTTTGCCTATTTACAATATTGAGATTTTTAAATAAATGGGTAATCTTTAAAAAATCAATGATGATTCGTTTTAATTACTACATATTACAGTATAATTCTAGAAACTGTAAAAACAACGTTAACCCAACCTTCTATTTGTAAATGCAGCATGTTATCGCTTGGCGATTTTGGTCATTATTATTGAATAGACGACAAGGTGTCATCGGTTCCCATAGAGTAATTAAGTTGTCTCTGCTTCCTACCATTATGAATACTTCGCTGTTTTCACGATTTCATCCGATTTCTAAAATTCGTTGGATTCGTACCCGGTTTTTCATGTTTCGTTCGAAATGAACGATTCGTATCAACTGGTTTTCGCTCTTTGCTCTTGGGGAACTGACTTGACCATTTTCCTTTGTTTATTTTTCAGTTTTCTACTGGCATGTTCGAAACGATTAAAGTGACATTACAAACAAACAAAACAGACTTAATAATTCTTGCTATATGTTGACTATACATGTGAACTTTCATAATGCTCAATCTTGATCATGAATATCTTCTCTTTTTTTTTAATTGCTTCGTATTTTTTGTTTATATACTCCCGTTTTTGCTATCATACTTCTGCTAAACTTGAAGGAGAATAGACTTCCCCCTCTCCTTCCAAAGCTTGTGTCACACTTAACTTATAACTAGCTAGGGGCAATAAACCTTAATATATGTTAATATTTAAGCACGTATGTTTGTTTTTTATCTAATGGACCTAGTAAGAGGATTTAATACAGTTTATTGGTAAAAAAAACACTCGAGAAACTTCAGCTTATAGTTGCAGTGAATGTTAAGCAAACCGTAAACCAAATGGTTTCAGGACTAAACTTGTCATTTCACGACTAAACTTCACATGCTGAATATCACATAGATCGTAGCATATAAAACGTTTAATCCCTACGTCAATATTGACCCTTTCTGCTCTTGGTAACATTTTTATATAGGCTATGGTAGTCAGGTGAGAAACATAGGCACATCTTGGCCTTCTTGTTTAAAATAAAGGGACATTTGGCCTTCTTGTTCAAAATATTTACATCGTGTCTGCTTGCACAGGTTATTTAAATGTACTGAACTGCATTTGCTTCCTTTAAGTCATGCTTCAAAATCATACGCTGCGTCTTTGATGCTTTGCATCAAAATTCTTCTTGTTATACTTGGAACGTAGATAAGAAACGTAAATTATATACGTCCCTGATTATAGTCTCTAGCAGTTATGAATTTGTATATTTACCGGATCAACATGTATATTGATCCGTATCAATAGTATTATCAGTAATAGTAACAGTAGCTCTCTATATATATGTTTGTGTATGATATACATGTTATATAGATCTTAATTGCATTCTGACCTGAAGATAATAATGTAATTATGTACATGTATGGACGAAACACTTCTTGTTTTAGCTTTTAAAAAACGGTTCTGTTCTGTTTATTGTTTGCAGAAATTATCACAATACCAGGTTTTAGATGGCCGAATCAACTTAGGTCTAAACGCAGCACCGCAGCAACGATAACGACTGTATGCAATATCATCGAAGTGATGGCAGTTGCTGACTATTCAGTGTGGAATTTGTAAGAATATCCAATTATTTCTTTGGCCATTACCAACCTTTGAGGCGACAGAGAAGTTTTTCTAACCCCATTTATATTTGTGATTTACTGATTTACTGTAATTAAGCGGCGCTCTGAGAAAATCAACCGTACAGCATTTTGCAATCAGTTTATTTCAAGATCAGCCAGAACACCCGCATATTCAGATATGACTCGGCATTGTTCGCCAATTAGCCATAGAAGGCTTTAATAATCATCTGTTACGTAGTATCAATATGGATCCCTAGCCAATGAATGGACAGTCATGTTATTTTCCACACGCGTTATAATTACACTAAGTTTGGGTTTCTTGAGCACCGCTCGACTGTGATATGTAGGCACAAAATTGTGCTTGTTTATAAGTCTCTGCATTCCTCTTTAAAAGGAATTCGCCGTAGCCGAGTGGTAAAGGTCAGCAAATTCCAACCGGGCCTACCCGGTTCGATCCCCAGTAGCGGCAGATATGGTTGAGAGACCTTTGGCAAGGCGCATCTCCTAGCCAAGTACTGGTTTGTTAACCAAGGGATCATGAATAATTAAGCTGTCGCCGTAACATATGGTGAAATAATGTTGAAACGGTGTTAAACCTAAAACAAACAATTTCCCCTTTGAAAGTAAAATTGCTGAACCGTTTCATGGTTTTGATATGTTAACTCTGCTTTCAGTTTTCTAAGTCAAGCAGCTAGTAATGTAATAAATGCCGAAAAATCTCTCAATGATCATTACAAAGCACTGTTTAGTGAGGTAAGTGTAAAGCTTTATGCTCAGATAGACACACTCAGTATAGTTCTTCTTTTTTTTTGCTTTAATGCTTTATAGTCATGCAAAGGCAGGCTTTTTTTTGTGATGATACTTTATAGATGTGATACCGTTGGTTTATTCTGGGTAAAAAAGCATGCCTTTCTATGTGGTGCCATCAATGTCAAGGACCACAATGGAAATACGGACAAAATACTTGTTCCTTTGTATTGATGTGCATTATATGGTTTGTATGTCCGTCTGACTGTCTGTCATTCACAGAGAGACTTATTTTATAACCGAAACATGCTTTTCTTCGATCACACCATCAATTGAAATACCTGTCTTATTCACTTTCAACACGCTGTTGGTAGATGAATACTGTTGGTTGCATCGACTTTTTGTCAACTGTCGTAGGCTGTGAATGACGATTTTTGGGTTGGATTAAGTTTACATCGATTGTTCAGCAGCACAACAACAATGAACATTAGAATATAAAGCATGAGACTTGCAGGTGACCTCAACTTAAATCTCAGCTAAATATGGATGTAAAACAACTTCATAAACGCTTTTCCACATAAAACACATCTGCAGCAGCCGACTTTATAATAATCTGGAGTCAAATAGGTAAAGTATCTTCATATAAAAGATGAGTTTATGAAAATGGAGAAATTACTTATTTTTTATTACGACATATCATCCTTTACATAGTACATGTAGCTCTCTTTATATAAAAGTTAAGTTTAAGAAAGGTGTTGAAAATATTGTAAACACATTTATAAACAATTTCTATTTTTGCCACAATGTTTCCAAAAGTCATCTGCTGCAGAGGCGTCAGAAAGCGTCTGTATGTGGGAAATTGTTCAAAGAATGTTCATAACTAATGTTGAGTGTCGAGCAATTGTTTAGGCATACTTAATTAATGGACTGTTTGTATTTTCTATTATAACAGGTTGACCTGATGTACAAGTGTTTGGCGCCCACACGCTGTGTCCGTGTGCTGTTAGTAAATGTACTTATACAGAAAGTAAGACAGAATTAACATAACAAGGTCCCAATTCCACCATCCATACTTAGTGATAAGTAATACTTAAATAATTAACAGCATATTTCATAATTTCTGTTTCCCTAATGCAAATGCCTAAAGATTGCATTACTTAACAATTGTGTAAGTCACCAAAAGGTAAATATTTGGGTCTACTAAGTCATTTACCTTTGTTAAAACCTTATTTACTTAGTGCTAAGTAGGTTTTGTGGAAATTGGAACCAGTTGTGTTTGTCTGATGCAATGGACTCGCGATAATTCGGATATGTGATGTATCAAATATATCGTTTAACTCGGAACATATTGTTTGAATTTTGCTGTCTTTTGAAAACGACGCAGATAAGCAATCAGAGCTGCCGCTGGGTTGTTTTCTTGATAATATCTTATCTTTGTTTTTCTTTTCATAGTAAACATTTGATTATAAATGATTTACGAAACTGAATAAAAAAAAGACAAAAATGAATTTATCATACATTTGGGATCACTCGAGTACGTTGATAACTAGTAGGAATGCATGAATTCATTTCAAGATTGAGTTATCGCGAATACATTGTGACATAAAAGAGAGAATATATAATGATCATCTCCATTTTGATGTTCCATTTCGTCTTTTTCTTCAATTTTATTCCTCAAACACTTTTGACTTCTTTTTTATAAACATACTTCTGATATATTTAAATTTACCAAGATAAGATGAAAATATAATGAGCACGATCAGACTTCACCGAAGTTAAAGCCACTCGATCAATGCTTCTCAGTCTTTTTTATATATTTTTTCAAATGTACTGGCCATATCTACTTTTGATAATTACATTTTGATATCAGAAAAATCATTTATGAGAAGCTTAATAAGACAAATAATAGATATATGTTATCTGGAAGATTCAATTCATTTATCAATTAGAGTTTATTGTCAAAGGGAGATAATAGTAAACAGGAAATATATATATACCAGAAAATGTTCTTCTCCTTAACTTACAATTGAATCTGATGATCTATTCATAATTCATTTCATTCCTCCTTGTACAATTATTATTTCTGAATGATAACGGTTGTATGATAGTAAATCAAAATAAAGAAAATAAGCATTTGATTGCATATCTGTTTATAGTTATCTTTGAAATGGTATGCTATCTTTATATTTCTCAAATTTGAAAAAAGAAACGTCTGAAGAAAAGACTGCTGGTCATTTATGCTTTTTTGTAATAAAGTTGTGTGCATTTTTTTAAAGTTTATATTAACAATGGTCCAAAAAGGTTCAGAAGGTATATGCTTGTCTGTAGTGTGAGCATTAATTGCCAGCGAACAATCGAATACATATTTCCTTTCAATGTACTCGAAAAATGGGAAGACACGATGAATGTTTGTACGACTAAGTCTAGATATGTACACCAACCAAACACCATTCACTAAACTACCGTGTCTACATAATGATGAGTGCAGTGGACCGATTGATATATGCGCGTGAATACTGCCAATCTATCTTTACAAAGGAACATCTTGTATCTGGTCCGAGTCTTTGACATTTCTAACACCTTTCATGCAACGTTTTAACAAAACTAGGAATTTGTTCATCCATAAGATTTTCGAAAAGTAATGTTCTGTTATTTTAATGTGCGGTGATTTTTTTTAGACGGTGGCGGTGTCATGGTCTAGCTATAACGTTGGTGGAAATGTATATGGAGGGCCTGGATTAAATAAATGTGGAACATTTATTTGTTCTCCAGCTGATTTAGTCCTCTGTTTCACCAGGTTTGTGTAATATCAGGGTTTATTGCGTTTTGTAGAGTTCAGTAAGAAACAAGAATGTGTCGTCTATAATCAAACTTCTAACATGGTGTCTGATCAGGATTTTAACTGTTTCGAGAAGTGAGAGTCTCATTATAATTACTTTAACATATGGAACGAACTTTGAAAATCTCGATAAAGATATATGGCAAATCTCTGAAAATGAAAGTAAATTATTGAACATGTTAAGCAGCATTGTTATGATTATTTGTACAGACCGTTTTACCAGTAAAGTTTTATTTCTAAATATCTAACCAGCTAACGTTTAACTAATGTCTAAATAAGTGAAAGAAGCTATAAAACGTAAAAACGCTCTATTATCTTTTCAGGGAGAACATAATGTACGGCAATACACAAACAATAGGTATAGTATACTTCCGTTTACATTTCATTCCGAGCTCCGGTAGCTCAGTCGGCAGCGACGCGGGATGTCAATCAAGGAGTTGTGAGTTCGAACCTAAGCTCGGCAACATTATTTCAGAAAAAGATTCAAAGTGACACGCGTCTTTGCCTTCCATAAATGGGCTTAAATTATATGTGGAAACGCATCCAGTTGTTTGGAAAGACTATTATGTTGAGTAATGGTGTGAGAAAGCCAGGAAACACATAGGAAGGTGGACTAGCAACCATGGTATGACTGAAGAAAATTGAAAGCTTCCTTAAACCCCAATCAATCAATGGATCAATCGTGTATTTCAGCCACACAAAACCGCTTCGATGGTGTAGTAGTCGGACCGTTTGACTAGAGAGCTGTAAACATATAATGTCACATTAATTCCATTTTTAATGGTTATTTAGCATGCAAATTAGTCGTTTATTTCAAATTCATGCACTCTGGATTGACCGCCCGTGTCGCTACTTACAGAGCCACCTGGACTCCAGCAACAGAGGGTAAACAGTATGTTTTCTACAATGGTCATAAGGTTACTTAGTATAGTATGATACCATACACGACTGGTTTTATGCGACTCTTAAAGAAAGAAAGAAATATTATTTAGTTTAATCGAAATTAAACGGCTAATCTGCATATATTAAAAATTATATTGAATTATCATTCAGTTCTTACGAAATGATTATTTCGTAAACACAAAATAAAACGGCTAATTTGTATATTAAGACAAAGTGTCCAATAATCCTTTCGTATTTACGAAATAATTATTTCTTTTTTTAAAAACGAAATAAGCTTCTGAATTAATACGTTAAATATCACTTTTAGGGCTTTGTATATAACAAACTCTCCTCCAAACCTCTTCTTATAACAATTTCAGGTTTAGCGTACATAGGGAATATTTGCCTCCCAAACTACTTTCGGTCAATAGTACTAGAGGATTTTCACGACGGAATCTCTAGAGTAGCTGCTAAATTGATTCTGGTTCAGTAAGACATTTTCTTATTTATGACACATTTACTATATAGAACCAACCATGCAATCGGATCTGAATGGACAATATTTGAGCTGCGTCTAGCGATTTGATTTTTTACTGAACATACTCAAATGCATCTTAACATAAACAGCTGGGAGTGCAGCCCTACTAGTTTTATACCAATAAGTATTCAAATGATGTAAAAACGGTGAGTTATTACTATACCCCAAACCGCTATGAGCGGCTGATTTATTCAGGTAAACAGAAACTGTCTGTTACTTAGGTGAAGCTAGTGTTGGGCCAGATCAAATACGTGAATGGCAATTACTTTATTGTTGGATTGTTTAGAGAACGTTGTCAATGTGTCTTGTTATTATATTTATTTTCCGGGTTTTTATAAATATCTATATTTCTTATTAAGGGAAAACACGTACCAAGCTCCGTATATGCGTATTTCAATTACTTTTTTCGGTTTTGTAAACGACATTTCCTTTCATAACATAATCACTCCACTGCTATTGTATACGATTATTTGAAAGATGGTGAATAAAGAGAAAATACATCTGATGGTAACTTTCTCGTTTTCCACTAAATTTTATTTCGTTGATATTTTAAAAAATAAAAATTAAGTGTTTTTAACTTTTAATATATATGAACAGCGTATATCTTGGTCTGACTGTGCAGAAGCATCTGGATGTAAACTGTTCGCAAAAGCAAATGTTTACTCTTTTGCACCAACATGCCCATATAGAGTATTTTCCTCAATCGCTCATCAATGAGATATTAATAAAGTGGCATGATTCGGTCGCTAGTATAGAATTCAGGATGACAAGTGACAATTATAAATTGAAATTATCTAGCCAAAATATAAAAAATCTCTATAAATGGAAGTGGTATTGTTGCATATAGTTCAAACAAGTGTAGTATGAGAAATTGCTCCTTTTGGAACAATGCTTTCAAAAGTCGTCTGTTGTAGAGGCCCAAAAAGTGTCTGTAAGTGGGAAAGGGCTCATATGTAAAATAAATATTTAGAAATGCATATAAAAATAATATTCTGACTCAAAAAAAGAACGAAAAACAAATCCAGATTGTTTATCATGGATAATGTATAATTTAATTAATTTTCCTTTCTTACAATGTTTCAACGAGTATTATGCTGCATAAGGGATAGAGTTAAAAGAGTCCTTGTGTTTTTCAGACTTGGTATATTATTTGACGGCTCCATCGGGTGTAACAATGCGGATGGTTTCATTGGATCCGAATTAAACACCATACCCATCAATACTGCCAATATGTGGATGTTTTCCAGCTGCTCGAAGTCTGGACTGGACTCAACATTCTCTAGGCACTGTCCATTTCATTGTTTTATTCTATTATAAGTTTGACACAAAAGCACACTGTCAGTGTTCCTTTGTTGATAAATGAATTAGTAAATGAATTGTAAAATTAACTTTTATGATCGGTATAACCTTGTCCAAATGTAATCCGTGTTCTGCAGTTAGCCCCTTGCTAGCAGCACTATCACTGCTTTGATTCAAATATTTTGGTACGATTATATCGGAGATTCGGAATCAGTACTCGATTTGTGGTGGGTTTGCAAGGTAAAATATTGGTATTACCGGAAAATTTCATACTGAAATTCGCACCTACCATCTTAGTTTCTTTTTTATGACTCGGTACGTGATCGAACCAGGTTCTCCGTTTTCTGGAGTTTGACGATTTCGCCACTACATAACTGAGTCTGTAAACAAAGAATGGACGCTATTATGTATACATGTATAACTCTTTTCCCAACAATATCCCTCTTATTATCTAACCAAACCCTATGATGTGGGTACTCGAAAGAATCCCCTCATTAAGACGATTCTTTTGAGTACATACACAACATAGGGTTAGAGGATCAAACAAGGAATTTAGAACTTGGCAAAACGCCCATTATTTATAGCTCTGGATAAGTCTCACTACTAATGCTCTACCGTTTTCCTTTCAGTTTACTAAACAGTTGTTTGTTAAAAGGCAGTGTTACTGAACTGGAACTTGCTGAAATGACCGCAGCACAAGAACCAGCCGGAGAGATAGTTGACCTCAACCATCAGTGTAAGCTGGCCTTTGGCACTAGTAGTCAGGCTTGTCTCCCACCAGCCACTGCAACGGTAAGTCATGAAACGGTTGGTCGATGGGGCTTAACGCCGTTTCAACAATATTTCAATCATATCAAGGCGGCAAAATCGCTTACATATGTGTTATCTGGATTTCTCGCACCTATGTTCCAAAAACAGCATCATTTTAAATCAATTGAACACCTTCCAGTCCGCACATTGTTATAGTTATGTTGTGGCAGAGGAAAGGTGTAAGTCTTAACCCCTTCTCTCATACAACACATATGCAACAGACGACTTTGAAAACATCAATCATTCCCACCTAGTAGTAACCTTGAGTAATGACTGGTCAGAATGGGCATTTCTAAATATAGTTCTAAGACAGAGAAAAAAACAATGTGGGTAAAGGGAAACGAAAGTGATGAATTTTAGTATGCAACAGTTTTTTTTAACGAGAATACTGTTCAAAGCGATCGTTTTACTATACAGTGGACTTTGTGTAAAGCTGTTAAGATAACAGTCCATTTTAAGTGTATCTTTTAAGAAAGAGACGAAAACAATGCAAGAAAAAGAGAAGCGAAATTGCTAAATTTTATTTTGCGGCAGGCTGTTCACGAGATTACTGTTCAAAGCGATCGTTTTGCAATATACAGCTCACTGACTATGTATTAAACGGTACGATATTTGTCCTTTTTCAAATCACCCAAATTATGTGAGGTATTTTTCTGTGATTACAGATACCAGAAACTGTGGGAATTTGCGTTCAAGGCGTATTTTGTTTGGTCGGTGGCGCTTGTACTGAACGTGTCCAGGTATACAATGGATCGCCGTGTGGATGTGGAAAGGTATTTGAACCCTTTCCTACATACAGACGCTTCTGACGCCTCTGGAGCAGACAACATGTGGAAACAATTTGGCAAAAGGAGAATTTGCTCAATTTCAACTCAATTGAATTCATAGGCTTTCATTTACGGAGGCTTTTCATAATTCTGTTTTTGTCAGGATATTAACAAAGTCTTCTGCTGCAAATTTGTTTTATTTAGGAATGGGTAAGATTGTGTTTATGTATGACTGATGGAATAAAAGGAATTGTCAATGAGATAAAATTTCACTCAATAAACTTACACTTGCATGAACAAAGCAAAACAAAATGTATGATACTTATTTTAATATCTGCTTGTTTGTCATTTTGGTGGTAAAAGGGGTTTTTTTAATGTTAAAATTGTGTTATCTCAGAGAATATTAATAAGGAAACGACTCATTAATACTAGTATACTGACGCTTGTTTGATACCGGTATATATTTTAATAAGGCAACGACTCTTAAATACTAGTATAATAACGCTTGTTTGATACCGGTATATATTTCAATAAGGCAACGACTCCTAAATACTAGTATAGTGACGCTTGTTTGATACCGGTATATATATCAATAAGGCAACGACTCTAAAATACTAGTATACTGACGCTTGTGTGATACCAGTATATATTTTAATAAGGCAACGACTCTTAAATACTAGTATAATAACGCTTGTTTGATACCGGTATATATTTCAATAAGGCAACGACTCCTAAATACTAGTATACTGACGCTTGGTTGGTACCGGTATATATTTTAATAAGGCAACGACTCTTAAATACTAGTAAACTGACGCTTGTTTGATACCGGTATATATATTAATAAGGCAACGACTCTTAAATAATAGTATACTGAGGCTTGTTTGATACCGGTATATATAATAATAAAGCAACGACTCTTTAATACTAGTATAATGACGCTTGTTTGATACCGGTATATATCTATCAATAAGGTAACGACTCCTAAATACTAGTATACTGACTCTTGTTTGATACCGGTACATATATTGATTTTTTTCGGTAAGTCGTGTTCTTGCCCTTTTGTTTACAGACGACGTTTCTTGTGTATCCGACACTGTATTTCGCTTACAGCAGCAGTTAAATACTATCCAAAGATATTGTCAAACAGTAGGAATGAAACTAAATTTAGACAAAACTAAAATAATGGTTTTCCGAAATGGTGGTATTATAAAGCAAAACGAGAAATGGTTTTATAACGGAAAAGAAATTAAAACTGTCTCCTGTTATAAATACTTAGGTTCACACTTTACATCACGTTTATGTTGGACAAAAAGTAAAAATAATCAATCAGCACAAGCAAAAAAAGCATGCTTTGGAATATTTAGATCACAAAGAAAATTTGGTTATTTTAGTCCACAAGATGCTTTCAAATTATTTGATTCGATGGTTAAACCAATTCTCTGTTTCGCGTCAGATATATGGGGCTATGAATATAGCCATACCATTGAGAAAGTTCATATCAACTTCTGTAAACGCATTAGTTGTCTAAATCAGAATACTGCCGATTTCTTTGCTTTAAGTGAATGTGGTAGATATCCTCTTGCTGTATCATATATGTCACAATGCATTAAATTCTGGCTTAAGCTGACGGAAATGTCAAATACAAGATACCCAAAGCAATGTTATTATATGCTCAGACGACTCGATGAAGTTGGCAGAAATACATGGGCGACTAAAATAAAACATTTATTACATGAAAATGGTTTTGGGTTTGTGTGGATATCTGATGGAGTAGGAGATTCGTCCCAATTTCTGAAGATATTTAGACAACGTTTAATAGATTGTTCTCTCCAAGTCTTGCAACAAAAAATAGGTGATTCATCAAAAGCAAATTATTATAAATACTTTAAATCACTACTACATACGGAAAGATATTTATCAATTGAATTGTCGTTTAATAATCGTCGTATATTATCAAATTTCAGATGCTCAAGCTATTGTTTAAATATTGAAAAAGGTAGACATCAAAACATTGATCATAACTTACGTTTTTGTGATTTGTGCATTAAACGAAATATACATGTGGTGGAGGATGAGTTCCATTTCTTGATGGTATGTCCTGCTTATGTTGATCTCAGGACTTTATACTTCTACGCGAAATGGAAATCATCATATCCATCAAAAGAACTATTCAATGAAATAATGGCTGATCCCAGACCGATGTGCATAAAATCTCTTGCGAAATTTTTGGTCGAGTCTTTTAAAATCAGGAAGTTAAGTTATATGGAAAATACAATAAGCTAAGCCATACATGTTTTCAATTCCTGTATTATTAGATTAAACATCATTTTTATATGTATTGTATAAATTGTTCATAATTGGCATGAACTCTCTATATGAAAACTATTTAGTATACTATTCGTTTAATATTAAATTCTGTGTTACATATTTAATGTATTAACCCTTTCCTTTGTGCAACACAATTGTAACAACAATTTTGAAAACATATCAACCTAATGATAGAAATATTATTACTTCAACCTCTCTAAGGTGATGTCACTCATGTGGACTTATTTTGTAAATGTAAATTTGTATAATGGGCCAGAGGCCTAAATTACTGAATAAACATATTGTATTGTATTGTATTGTATTGTATTGTATTGTATTGTATTGTATTGTTCTGTTAAAAGGCGCAACAGCTTTGTACGGACCACATCTTCAAGCGTCCACAGACATTGCTAACGGTGCCCGAGTCTTTATTGCGCTTCGTTAAACTACGGAAACTTGTGTTAGGTATGTCATGGCGGCTATTGTCTGTGATAATTAAACAGTTGAATGGTGAATACATTGCAATGTCAGTTTACTATTTATTATTTTGTAAACTGACCTTGTTTTGTATTCATCATGGGGCAGTTGAATAGACATGGACATTATTTGATAGTTACATGTTGAGTTTTCTTTTTCAGAGTTGTTATAAGGGAACCTGTATCGGGCAGTTCAGTAAGTAAACATCCCACAGGAAAACCGACCTTCGGGGTTTAACCTTTCCCGGATGCAGACGATATTTGAAAGAGCAATTTCGAAATATAATTTCGTAAACAAACGTACATACTGAGCTACCTGTGGGCCATGCTTAAAGATCCGCATGGATGCTGTTTTCAGAAATGTTTCAAAACCTTATATTACTATAAGCAAACAGTGCAGATATTGATCAAAATGCTAGAACATACAGGTTGATCTGGTTCTGGAATGATCGAAATTGCCATAAGGTTGAATTCCCTGCTACACCTTTCGTCGCTCATATATTGCATACTGTATAATAAATGATATTATAAACACTTTTCCAGATAGGATCAACTTTTATTCCGATATATTATTTTTTGAAAAAATAATGATTGAAAAAAAAGACTTCTCTTTACATTTAATTCTTACTCTCTACATTTTCGTAATGGAATTTATTATTGCTTTCAAAGAATGATACTCCCAATATCAGTTCAATCTTACTCACATACAGGTAAAATTTGTTGTCTTTTCAGTTAACGAGTTTTGAAAAAAAGTTGCCGAAGTAGAACTTTTTCAATACGCGCAATTTCTCCTATTCTTACAAATTCTTCAACTCTGTACAAATATCATACTTCTAGATTTCCAAGATATAACAATATTTTCCTAGGTTAATTTCAAAACAGATGACTCTGAAATTATCACATTGGGTAAACGATTCAGTCTTTGAAATTATCGACTCAAACTCACGTAAAATCTCTATATATTTACTGTCAAAATGAGAAATAGTTCGTTCGGGGCATTATTTTTCTTTTGGCGGAATGTTGTCAACAGTCATCTGCTGCAGAGGCGTCAGAACGCGTCTATATACATTTGAAAGAGGGTTATAGGATGAAATAATTCCTCGACTTTGTCTACACTTTCTGTAGATATACCGTTGGAAGGGGATTGCAGAGACGACTGTAATTGCATGACTGTGAATGGGGTGTGTACGACTATACCTGGCGGTAAAAAGGTGTGTAGATGTGCTGCTACCAATACAGCTAATGGAAATGGTGTATGCGTACAAAGTAAGTAAATTGGCTATTATTTTCGTTTATTATCATTAGTTTATTGAGTGAAAGCCTATATCATGTTGTCAATATACAACTCGTTTTACCAAAGTGGAATTCAATTGTCTTCTCGGCAAACCGCTATAGCTCAGTCGGTCAGGACGAGGGTTATATCAATCCACGTTGCCAGTTTACCCGGAAGATTCTTGAGTGAGAAAGGTATAATACAAATAGTTAGGTGAACCGGACCGCCTAGATATAACTGATCTACAGTTGAAGACATCGTACAAAATATAGTCAATTATTAAATATATATATATCCTACTTGCCATATTTTGGTATAAATGTTGAATAACGTCTCAATTGTAAATTGATTGTTACCAGTTTAGCCGACTTTATCTGGTCTAAATACGAAAATGTAAATCTCTATCTATAGTTCAAGATTGTAGCACGCCACCTATCGTACTGAACGGGATGTTTACAAGTATCGGTACATTTGATGGCGTTGAAGCCTTTTCCCTCGCCTGCAATGTTGGATACACAGCAGATAACACAGAAACTTGTATCCACTGTACACAGATTGGTGGATTTACGACGTCTCCGGCTGCGTGTATTAGTGAGTACGATTTAATTCTCAAACATATCGAGGGCTTGGCGTGAAACGGTTGTAACTTAAAACCTATTTTGAAAACCCTGGTTTAGGGGCAATTTTGACCCCTTTGTAAACAATGCAAATTTAGGTGCCATTGCTCAAAACGAGCAATGGCACCTAAATTTCCATTGTTTACCAAGAAAAAATGATTTAACGATTATAAAGACTTTATGGCGAGGTGATTAGCCTTGGTAAAAAAATACCAATTTTAGTTACAACCGTTTCACGCCAAGCCCTCGATATTCACGACGTTCATTATCCACGTTTTCAATGAGACGTGAATAGTCGTACTGATACTATTAACCCCTTCCAACATAAAGACGCTTTCTAACGCCTCCTGAGCTGACGACCTATCAAATTATTATTATAAATGGAACAAATGCTCATAATGATCAATTTCTCCCTTTGCCATTGATGTATCCACCTCTTTTTAATAGTATAGCTCTGATTCATAGAGTATTTCAATATTGTTTACTTGATGTTCTCAAAGTCCTCTGCCTCAGGTTTGTTGTTAGAGGGAAATGCGTAAGGAGTTGGTAGTGTTTCATGCGTAAGGAGTTTGGTAGTGTTTCATGCGTAAGGAGTTAGTAGTGTTTCATGCGTAAGGAGTTGGTAGTGTTTCATGCGTAAGGAGTTTGGTATTGTTTCGTGCGTAAGGAGTTGGTGGTGTTTCATGCGTAATCGTTTAAATGGTACATATATATAACGAGTTATGGTTACAGGTTACAACTGATAAGTTTTTATTAAAATCAGTTCAAAATACCTCGCCGTATACTGCATATGACTACACTGCATAGATGGTCGTCTTGAATTGACCTTATATTCTGAGCCGACCCGTATAGTATGTGATTAGTTATTAGATCTATATATGAGCGAGCGAAATTATTGTCTGGTTTTGATGAGATTGGGACTCCATCCAGCCTTTGTTAAGAATCATTTAAAGATGCACATGTCAACACCCGATAGCTCAGTCGAAAACGACAATGGATATTCTTACTGGGGTTGTGAGTTCGGACCCCGTATTGACCATTACTTATTTAAAAATATTGACAAAATGTATTTTCCGTCAAAGAGCTAACTAGTCTATGTGAGAAGGTAGCCAGTTGGTTCGATTTTAATAGCTCCATTTGTCCTGATCGGAACATTCCCGAAGGTCAGTTTTTGTGTGTCATGGCCTAAACGAAAAGTCGAAAAGTCCTCTTTCCAAAATGTAGGTGCTTTCTGAAGTCTTAGCAACAGACGACATTTGAAAATATTGTGGCAAAAGGAAAAATAGCTCGTAAGAAGCAATTTATCCTTTTGCCACAATGTATTCAACTTTATTGATGTATGTATGTGTGAAAGGTTTAAATATTGTGTTTATTGCAAGAAAAACGGTGTGGTATTTTCACGCATTTTTCAGGAGACTGTGGTAAAGTACCTGGTACAACAAATGGTTTTCTCTCTTTGGATTTGGAGACGACGACACTTGGAGCGATGGCAACTTTAAGTTGTTGTAAAGGATACATGACCTCTGCCTCGGTTCAGATAACTTGCGAAGCTACGGGATGGAGTAACCCTGGGGAAACGTGTACTCAAAGAGGTAATAGAATATGGTTGATTGATTAATTTATTTATTGTAATTAAACGGCGTTTTCAACGGCTTTCAGTTAAATAACGGATTTCAGTTCAATTTCCTGGTTGTCTTGCAATTTTACTTCACACACATTTCTTCCTAGATGAATGCATGGTTACCTTCCCCCATGCACTATTCTGCTCATTGGTAGAATTGAGGCTTTTCGCATTTGAATTAGGTTGTGAACATAAAATGTGACCTTTGCGTTAGGCTTGAAGAATGTTCAAAGAACTTCAATTCGCCCGAGTGACCGCTGTGTTCATACATATGAAATCAGGTCTGTTCTGTTCTGTTCCTGACGGGTTTCTCAATAAATGGGTACAGATTTGTTTTAGGCTTTCGAGATACATTTATATTTCAGTTGACACTTAGTATCTACCTGATGGCTTTAGATATATTCACCTGGTTTACTAAGGAATATGTTCATTAGTCTCATACTTGAAACACGCTTAACTAGTTGAACCTCAGTTTGGCGAAATGGGGTCTTACAAACTAGACATCCGTTTTGGCATCATAAACATACACATTTGCGAAAAACTAGTGGGGTAACTTTCACCGTGTATGTAGTTCCATTAGAAAGGGAAGGAAACATATTCCTTTTTGTCCTGTGAGTCTTGGTTGCCAGGGGTTTCTGTAGACGGAAGGATATTTTTAAATGAAAAACAACTATTATGCATTATGCTACATGATTACAAAAACAATAAACAGATTTGTTCTAGGATTCTTGTTATGAGTAGCTAAGTGTATCAATTAAAGGGAGGTAACTGGCAACATTTTCTGTCTTTTTGTTGTTGTATTTTGAGTACTTCTAGCAAGCTTATGTATCCATGCTGAAGAATATATGATTATCTTATAACAGCTGTCTCTCTACTCATTAACACTTTCCCTCATACGACAATTCTGCAGCAGACGACTTTGAACGAATTTTGTCAAAACATGGAAAATCTCCATAATTTAATGGATAACCTATGACAAAAAGTGGAAAACATTGTGGCAAAAGGAGAAATTGCACGTTTTGTGCAATTTCTTCTTTTGTCACTATGTTTTCAAAAAGCCGTCTGCTGCATAGGCTTCAGAAAGCGTCTATATGAGGGAAAGGGTTAAGAATCATGAAAAATGTTTTGGGACTTTTGTGGTTTAACACGGTTTATAGAGCAACATTTGGTTTATTTTTAAAATATGCAATATTCTTTTTTCATGCATTTGTCATACTAAGATATCTAAAGATGTACATTATGATGGATTTAGTAGTTTAAATGTTCATTAGACATTAACGAAGAAGAATATTTATTTTATTTAGATGAATGTACCAGTGACAAAAGAAACCGAAACTATTGCATCTTTCATCAATAAATGTCCTATTTATTGTTTGTAATTTTGATTCGATATAGAAGCATAATCGCAGGGTCGCATTGGTAGCCATGGCAACAACACATTTTACAGCAGAACATAGTGTGACTTAATTGTACTCTATATGTACCGGTTCGCTCAGTGGGTTTGGGAATCAATAACACCAACGAGTTTATTTCAATCTATATATAGTATTCCTGAATTCCTGAATTCCTCATCCTGTAATTACATTATTAGAAAAGGAGCATTACAATAAAATAACATATATTCATTGGTACAATCATTAGCTTAAATGAACAATATATACATCTCCATAATGGTTTACATTGTAACAACAATATAAACACTTCATTCTTCTAGCTATTAAAACATATAAAATCCTTCATGACATATTTATAGACTCTTCCAGCAGAAGTTACTCTTCCTTTCTTCAAATATATTAACAGTAACAATTGCAAATAAAGCTTACCAATCAAATTGACTAAATGTTCAAATACTTCTTCTTTCCCTTTCTACAACCATTCATCTATATCATCATCATTTTGAAGTTAGCAATTAAACAATGAATCGACGGTTGACCATACTTGAGACGATGTTATCTGACCATTGTCCAGCAACTGACTGACTGTGAACACATCTGAGCTAATCATGTGACTAAAGATTGCCGCCAAACAAGAAATCTAAAAATAGCTGATATGGGCTAAAACCCATCAACACAATCTGGTTACATATACATACATGTCTAATTCATTATTCACAAGCAAGCAACAATACTTTTTCAAGTAACGAGTGCTATGCCATCTAGGTTTATATGATCTCCCCTTCGCGAAAAGTTACAAGTTTAGACGTATGAACAAAGTAGATCCAGATCAGCCTTGGCTTCCGCATAGTTTGATGAAGATCAACACTGCTCACATATTACTCACACAAATATTTTAGAACATTCTGTCTACATGTTTATCACATAGTAATGGGTTGAAATAGTGTATACAATAGCCTAAACAAAGCAAACACATTGTTATTTTGGTTTGGGGCTTCTGAAATTCGTATGAGTTCAAATCATGATCAATTATAACAAGCTTGAAACACGTATAACTCATGATTAGTATACCTTATTCTTGACGACTGATTGATTGATTGAGTGTTCGGTGTTTTACGCCGCTTTTAACAATTGCTTTCAGCTATGTCACGGCATTTCATGGGTAAGTTACCAGTACTACTGGTCCGTTCATCATGACACCAGTGAGTCAGTCGAAATGGTTACCCCACAATCCTGAGCGCCAAGGAGGGCGGCTATTTTCGTTGCGACAGGTGGCTTATTATGGCACTATAAGACAGATCTAAATATACGTTTGCCGTCGTATATTTAATACACTGATTAAGAAACTCTACCTTTGGACATAAACGAACTGCAAACATCAAGAACAGTCTGCGCCACCACAAACTCTGATCTCAATCTTATATTTTCGCTATGTAAATGACATTAAAAATAAACTAGGATCTTCATTGTTCGTCATCTACTCGAGCAGTCTTTGGGGAACGATTCATGAGCAAAAAAACTTTACTACATAAGACTGCTGTGTGATCGTACTAAATATTTACAATTTCCCACATACCACAATTCCTAAATAGGTGACTTTGAAAAGATATTTGAAAAGACAAAACAAACCGGAATATCTCTGTAAACGAATGCTGAGCTTTTGATTAGAGGGGGAAATATTTTGGCAATAGGAGGAATTTCTCCAGATGAGCCTTGTCTATTTTTTCCACAAGGTTTTTAAAAGTCGTTTGTTGCAGAGGTGTCATAAAGCATCTGTATGTTGGAAAGGTTTAATTTCATTATTCCTTTAGATATATTTTGTATGGCATGACGCCAATCTGAAACACATTCCTTTTGAATTTCGTATCACAGTTTTCTTTCATTCACAGGATGTCCGGCAGCAGGCACTTGGATACTTGACGGAGACAGACGAAGTTGTTATTTATTCGGGGATACGGATTTGACTTATCAAGATGCAAGGGTAACTATGTAGCTTTACAGATGGTTAGATTAGGAAACAGTTCATTGATTTAAATAGTTTAGAGATACATACATTAACCTTATTTACAGATGGTTAGACTGGGATACAGTCCACTGCTTTAAATAGTTTAGATATACATACATTAACCTTATTCACAGATGGTTAGACTGAGATACAGTCCACTGCTTTAAATAGTTTAGAGATACATACATTAACCTTATTTACAGATGGTTAGACTGGGATACAGTTCATTGCTTTAACAAGTTAAGAGATACATACATTAACCTTATTTACAGATTGTTAGACTGGGATACAGTTCATTGATTTAAATAGTTTAGAGATACATACATTAACCTTATTTACAGATGGTTAGAGTGGGATACAGTCCACTGCTTTAAATAGTTTAGAGATACATACATTAACCTTATTTACAGATGGTTAGAGTGGGATACAGTTCATTGCTTTTAATTCGTTAAGAGATACATACATTAACCTTATTTACAGATGGTTAGACTGGGATACAATTCATTGCTTTAAATAGTGTAGAGATACATACATTAACCTTATTTTGATAAATATTACAACTTGCCTTTTTGTTAACAGTACGGATCCAGATCAGCCTGTGTATCTGCACAATCTGATCAACATATTCACGGTTTTTATATTACTTTCCCAAGCATGTAGGGAGCTTCTACCAACTTGTGTAGATTATAATAAGGCAGAGCAGATGTGCAGGCAGTTCTAATCCTACACTATACAGAAAAACTAACTTGGACATGTTTTCATGCATAAACATTATAATTATAAACTCTACAGAAACTAAACCACCTCTGTGAACCTAAAATACCTGATGTACATAATGGGGAGATACTATATCAAGGGGGATTGACGTTACTCATTTGTGCTATTGTTATACTAGTTAACATTTGAGACTGACTTCAGTCTAAGGTTCAGTAATATGGAGATACTAAAGTAAGAGATGGAAGTTACTCAGTGATGCTATTGTTATAATAGTTTAACATTGGGGACTGACTTCAGTCTAAGGTTCATAATGGTAGATACTATATTAAGGCAGATTGAAGTTAATCAGTGATGCTATTGTTATAATAGTTTAACATTGGGGACTGACTTCAGTCTAAGGTTCATAATGGTAGATACTATATTAAGGCAGATTGAAGTTACTCAGTGATGCTATTGTTATAATAGTTTAACATTAGGGACTGACTTCAGTCTAATGTTCATAATGGTAGATACTATATTAAGGCAGATTAAAGTTACTCAGTGATGCTATTGTTATAATAGTTTAACATTAGGGACTGACTTCAGTCTAATGTTCATAATGGTAGATACTATATTAAGGCGGTTTGAAGTTACTCAGTAATGCTATTGTTATAATTGTTTAACATTAGGGACTGACTTCAGTCTAATGTTCATAATGGTAGATACTATATTAAGGCGGATTGAAGTTACTCAGTCATGCTATTGTTATAATAGTTTAACATTAGGGACTGACTTCAGTTTAATGTTCATATTGGTAGATACTATATTAAGGCGGTTTGAAGTTACTCAGTAATGCTATTGTTATAATTGTTTAACATTAGGGACTGACTTCAGTCTAATGTTCATAATGGTAGATACTATATTAAGGCGGATTGAAGTTACTCAGTGATGCTATTGTTATAATAGTTTAACATTAGGGACTGACTTCAGTTTAATGTTCATATTGGTAGATACTATATTAAGGCGGATTGAAGTTACTCAGTGATGCTATTGTTATAATTGTTTAACATTAGGGACTGACTTCAGTCTAATGTTCATAATGGTAGATACTATATTAAGGCAGATTGAAGTTACTCAGTGATGCTATTGTTATAATAGTTTAACATTAGGGACTGACTTCAGTCTAATGTTCATAATGGTAGATACTATATTAAGGCGGTTTGAAGTTACTCAGTAATGCTATTGTTATAATTGTTTAACATTAGGGACTGACTTCAGTCTAATGTTCATAATGGTAGATACTATATTAAGGCGGATTGAAGTTACTCAGTCATGCTATTGTTATAATAGTTTAACATTAGGGACTGACTTCAGTTTAATGTTCATATTGGTAGATACTATATTAAGGCGGTTTGAAGTTACTCAGTAATGCTATTGTTATAATTGTTTAACATTAGGGACTGACTTCAGTCTAATGTTCATAATGGTAGATACTATATTAAGGCGGATTGAAGTTACTCAGTGATGCTATTGTTATAATAGTTTAACATTAGGGACTGACTTCAGTCTAATGTTCATAATGGTAGATACTATATTAAGGCGGATTGAAGTTACTCAGTGATGCTATTGTTATAATAGTTTAACATTGGGTACTGACTTCAGTTTAATGTTCATATTGGTAGATACTATATTAAGACGGATTGAAGTTACTCAGTGATGCTATTGTTATAATAGTTTAACATTAGGGACTGACTTCAGTCTAAGGTTCATAATGGTAGATACTATATTAAGGCGGATTGAAGTTACTCAGTCATGCTATTGTTATAATAGTTTAACATTGGGGACTGACTTCGGTTTAATGTTCATATTGGTAGAAACTATATTAAGGCGGATTGAAGTTACTCAGTAATGCTATTGTTATACTAGTTTAACATTAGGGACATACTCCAGTCTAATATTCAGTAATGGGTAGATACTATGTTAAGAGGGATGGAAGCTACTCAGTGATGCTATTGTTATAATAATTTAGAATTAGGGACATACTCCAGTCTAATGTTTAGTAATGGGAAGATACTTAAGTAAAAGGGATTGAAGTTATTTCTCTTGTTCCCAATGTTTTCTACTCTATTCTATAAGTATACGTTTTTAGCTCAACTGTTCGATGAAAAGGCAAGCTATACTACTCGCCTCGGCGTCGGCATTGGCATCTAGGTCGGTGTTCTCCGACAGCTCTTGTTATAGATCTTTTCAATAATTTTTGCTAAAACGCTTTTTTTAAGTGACTAATTTGTTGTGAGTGGGAAAGGGTTAAAGAATAATGTATTATATTTAGAAACACGTTTTAACAAACCAGTGCGTGAGAAAGGGTTCATATTGGCTTAAGTGAAAAGCATATACGTAGATCCAGATCAGCCTATGGAACAGTTTGATCAAGATATTCATGTTCACGTATTACTTACACAAGCTTGTTTGTCAATTTAATGGATGATCTGATACGACTGATCATATATGTAATTTAATGTAGATTCTGAAAAGGCTGAGCAAGCACGTATGGTGAGCAAATATAACTTAATATCAGTTATACTTACATACTTTTAATGTTTTCATTCAGCCAACACTCAGAGTTCTTATGAATACCTATGCATCTAGACAAAACATGAAATACTGCATGCATTTTGAGAATGTATTAACAAGCTTATAAGACTATAGTGGAACCATCGCAACATTGATCAAATGTTTCTTTCCGTGTGAGATTGGGAAAGAGATAAGCTATACTGTATTATATTTTGAAACGCTTTTAACCCTTTACAAGATACAGTCGCTTTCTGACGCCTCAACAGCAGACACTTTTTGAAAACATTTTAACAAAGGAGATATTGCTATATGTCTTAATTTTTTAGCATTTATACCTTCATTTATGGAGATAATCTTTATGTTTAACTAGGTTTTGTATAAGTCCTCTGCTGCAGATTTCTTGTAAAGTGGGAAAGGGTAGAATGTCTCTTTTCTTGTGATGTGAATCCAAGTTCAAATGAAATACCTTCGAGTCGATTATAATAGAATCGAATAGTTTACTTTAACAATAATTGATCCTTTCGGGAATACTTTCAACTTATGTTATCATTTCCTTTCTTTTTCTTTTTATTATATTGTAGGACTTCTGTGACAATTTTGATGATGCAAGTGCAAACATCCAGAGTAATCTTGTACAAGTTGATTCAAGAGGAGAACTTCTTTATTTAAAAGAATATCTTTTAAATGTAGCTGCGGTGCCAACATTTGGTAAATATGATTGTATTTATTAGCATCAAACTAATTTAGGTACCTGTGCAAAGATCAAAGTCAAGACAATATTGTTATGTAATATATCCTGGCTACAGTTCGGTCCAATGCAGTCAGAGACATGATCCAAACACTTAAGGGTTGGTTTTCATTTTCTGATTATTACTTGAATCCAGGCTTTTCTTTTTGCTAAATCCAATGATAGTCTATGAAGTGAAACGATTTTACCGAAACGTCCGATTTTTCCTTTAAAGGTGCTGAAATCCAGAAAATAGATGTCAAAGTCAAAGTCAAAGTTTTAAAACTGTTCAAAAGTTGTCTTAAAATATTAGAATTAGAATTCTGAGATAAAATTAGAGCATTTACGTTCACTTTCCAGTACCATACACATCCAAATAAGTAACTGAAAACCTTTCGTTTCAAAAATCCGGAATTAACAACAACTAGAAATATAGATAAATCACATGCACTGTGAATTCGCGATAACTCGAACATCCGATAAATCGAATATATCATTGAACTCCAACCAATTTCTGAACAGATTTATCATTTGAAATCAGCGTAGCACCAGTTTGGATTGTTAAGACGAGTAATCAGCTGCTGTGTTGTTTTCTTAATACAGCTTCATTTTCATAATAAACATTTCGAAAACACTTAGTAATTCATGGGTACCTTTTGTTTTCGAGTGTCATTGCGATTGGACTGCGTGTAGAGACGATTCTAATCGAGGAGTATAGAAACGCAGGTTGATCCGAAAATGATAATATTGTAGACTTACCAAACGACGGTTTACAAATATTTTCATGTAACTGGGCCTAATTCTTTTCATTGTTTAATGTCATAGGATACTGGAATGATCTCTTCCAAACTACTACGAATGGGAATGAGGTATGGAGAACCACCGGTGACGCATTACTAAGTAAGTTAAAACTTGCTATGAAAATTACCCATTACGATGAAAGTAAACCATAGCTATGAGAGTTACAAATTGCTTTGTAAGTTACCCATTTCTATGAATGTTAACCAAAACTATGTATGCAACCCATTAATATGTTAGTTACCCATTAATATGTAAGACACTAATTACTACCTAAGTGGTAAGGTGAAGTTGGTGTATAGTGTCTAGTATCTAGTATCGTTTATCATAAACGATACTGGCAACCCTAGTATGCACACAAACCTTTAGCTATACGTATCTAGCCCTAGCAATGAGTTTTTTAAACAAAAATTGGATTTAAAGCGGTTTATCCAACATTATATGCTACCATAACTATTTTTAAAACTATATTTTTTTTAAATCCAAATTTTGTTTTTAAAAAAACATTATTAACGACACTGGAGTCTGAAAATTGATTCTGGAAACAATTTTTAAAACTATATTTTTTTTAAATCCAAATTTTGTTTTAAAACAAAACATTATTAACGACACTGGAGTCTGAAAATTGATTCTGGAAACTATTGTTATGCTATGTTAGGGCTAGATACGTATAGCTAAGGGTCTGTGTGCATACTAGTTGAAGAAATTCAAAATTAGATATCTAGTTCCTTAAACGACACTAGTGTCTGGTTGCCAGTATCGATTATGATAAACGAAACTAGATTCTGGTTGCCAGTATCGTTTATGATAAACGAAACTAGATTCTGGTTGCCAGTTTAGGGTTAGGGTTAGGGTTCTGGTTGCTAGTATCGTTTATTATAAACGATACTGGATACTACACACTAGACACCAACTTCACATTACCTATATAAGTTGCCTATTACTATGCAAGTAATGCATTACTATAAGTCGTGAACCCATTACTATTTAAGTAAATCATTACTATGTAAGATATATGTAAGTCACCCATTATTTTGTAAGTTTCTCGTTACTGTGTTAGTCACCCATTACTATGTAAGTAAACCATTACTATGTAAGTAAACCATTACTATGTAAGTCACCCATTATTATGTAAGTTACCCATTTCTATATAATGTAATCATTACTATGTAACTTACCCATTACTATATAAGTCACCCATGTACATGTTAGTTCCCTATGTCTATGTAAGTCACCAATTATTATATAAGTTACTCATTTCGGTGTAGGTCACCAATTAATTACGATTAATATGTAAATTACCCATTAATATGTAAGATATTGATTAATATGTAAGTCATTCGTGATCATTGAAGTAACCCATTACTATGAGAGTCACTCATTACTATGTAAGTTTAGCTTCACTTTATAAGATATCCATAACTATATAAGTTACAATAACTATGTAAAACACACTTTACATTACTATGTAAGCTACCCATCACTATGTTTTTAACCCATTACTATATAAGCTACCAATTACTATGTAACATAGATTATATATCTATATCTTTTATCTTCCTCCGATTGTATCCTGACATCAGGTGTTAGCGACCCTTATCTAAATCAACAGTAACGAAATCGCAACCCGCTGTGTGTGGTTTTTAAACATAAATCGTATAAGCGGAAACATTTAAACGTAGGATGTGAAAGTATGACCAAGCTAATTTCGAAAGATTTCGCGATTATTTAAAAATTAACTAGGACGAACTTGAAGAAAATAACATACATGGTTATGCATTTAAGTTTTCAAATTCCTTATTCGAGTAAACAAGTGGCACATTTCCAAACAAAGTTGTAGTTGTAAACTAATGACATCCCTTAGATAAATAGTAGTACTAGGCTTAAACACAAAACGCGCATACCAAATAGCAAAGCGAACTAAGTACGACCATGATTAGTATTCTTTTAAACAAAGAAGAATGGGAAGTAGTATCTGATCTACGTGAAGCTAAAGCAAATTATTTTAATAACCTTGCAAGCAATTAAAAGGTAAGCAAAATAACTTCAGTTAAAACGAGTGTTGGAAAACTCTCAAATCTTTTGAATCAAATGCCAATAAACAAAATAGTCCACCACTTTATAATGAAGAATCAAATAGATTATCCGATAAGGATATTTAAAAATCAAATGAAATAAATGACTATTTTAGAAAATAAAAATATATAAATTATCTCGGCAGAAATGGGGTTTGAGTTAACTATTCCTGACCAAGTAAATGACTCTATAGTTTTAACACCCGCTGACGTAGTTGATATTCTCAAAAATGTGCCAATTGTGAAAGCATCTGGTCCTGATGGTATAAGTAATACAATTTTACGTTAGACTTCTATCGAACTTTCTGGTCCTTTATGTAAACATTTCAATGAGTCTTTATTCTGTTAAATTGTGCCAGACAGTTGGAAACAGGCGCACGTAACCGCTGTTTTTATAAATGGTGATAATACTAAACCTAAAAATAATAGACCTATCTCACTTCTCCTTACCATTGAAAAGGTGTTGAACGTTTAAGTGTTAAACATATTTTAACCATCTCCAAGAAATGAAATGTCTGGTTTCGCCACAGGTAAATCAACAGTCAACCAACTAACGTTCTTGTTTGACACTTTTTGTAAAGCTCTGCACAATTGTTTGGAAGTCCAAACTGTATTTTTCGATATAATGAAGCATTTGACAAATAGTAGCATAAATGCCTTCTCAAGGAGCTCAAAAGTGTTGGAATACCAGGATCACTTTACACTTGGTTTAAAAGTTATTTATCAAACACTAGGCAGCGTATTCCCTGGAGCTGAATCTTACTAGGCAATTATTGATTCTGGAGTACTGTACCCCAAGGTTCGATGTTATCGCGCCAAATCCACAAGTAACAACTTAAAATGTGTTGCTTGATATTTATTAAATATCCGATTTGGCTGATACATGGCTATTTAATTTAAATTTTTCCAAATCTGAATCTCTACTCTTTATTCGCAAACTGAACATAAATGAACACGATCACTTATATATGCGTAACTAGCCGATACAAACGGTTTATATACATACCCGATTAGGCCTCCATTTTGCTGGTGATTGCACGTGGCATGAACATTTTGATTATTTAGCGGTTAAAGCTTGGAAAAACATCAACATAATGAGAATATTCAAATTTATTTTTGATAGAAAATCCCTTGAAATTATATATTTTTCTTTCTTAAGACCTATTTTGGAATATGCAGATGTTGTATGGGATAACTGTTATCAAAGTGATAAGAAATGATAGATAGAAAAGATGCAACATGGAGGAGTGAGAAATGTTTCCGAAACTATTAAATTCATTTCAATTAGGGATCTTTACAATGACGTGTGTTGGGAATCTTTAGAAGGTAGAAGAACAAAACAACACTTGATTATGTTGTATAAAATGAAAAACTATTTAACTCCGGAACTTTTATCTAATAAAGTTCCAATTATGGTAGGTCAATATTCTCAATATGCCTAACGAAACTCTGATTACTTACAAACAAACCACTCTAGAACAATACTTTATTATAATTCGTTTCTTCCTTCCTCAATACGAGAATGTAATACGTAATCGACCGAAATCTGAAATGCTGATTCTTTAAGACTTTTTAAACTATTATAATATCAAAATAGAACGAAACATTCGCCATATTATTACCATGGGGATAGGTATTACATACCCGATTACGATAAAAATGTAGCGGTCTCAACCATATTATTTTTCTCGTAAATGTTATTGATTCTCCCATTTGCGCATGTGGAAGTATGAAACCTGTTTACATTACCTACTTGAATGTTCTCGCTACAATGATATAAGACATGGCATGCTAAGTGAACTTTCTAAATATATCACTCTTGATATTTTGTTTTATGGAAATCCAAACTCAACAAGCCAAGTAAATAATGCTATTTTTGATTCTGTTAAGAAAATCATAACCAGTACCAAAAGGTTTAGTTCACGGAGCCAAATTATTCTGGCTCACGTTATTTTACTTAAACCTTCCATGACTAACAGTGCAGAGTCAAATCAGTCTGCTCGGATACCCTGGCTCAACGGGATCTACACTTGTCGCGCGTTTGAATCTCGCAGAGCGCCGCTCAAAAAAAAATCAAATGTCAAATCAATGGCGCTCTTGATTATGGGATTAACAAACTGACTGATGAGTCATTGTCACAAGAAACATACATGAAGTACCGGGTGTATTCAGGTTTACATTATAGAGCCTGCATTAGGTTGACTTTAGGTCTTTTGGGTAAAACAGGCGAATATGGTGTATACATATCTTATCTTATCGGTAGGTTGACGTTAGGTGTTTGTTGGTTAACTATTCATACTGCGTAAATTCAGATTTATCTTACAGAGCATACGTCAGATGGCCGTAGGGTGGCTTTTATGTGTGTGTTGGCTAAACATTCAAGTACGGGTGTATTCAGATTTGTCTTTTAGCACAGCCGTTAGATGGTCGTTCGGTTGGCGTTCGGTGTGTGTTGGTTAATCACTGGTTGTATATAGATTTATCTAATGGAACAGTCATGAGACGGTCGTTAGGTTGACATTAGGTTTAAGTCTGTTAAACATTCGTACTGCGTGTATTCAGATTTATCTTATTTTGCATGCGTTAGATAGCCTTAAGATAGCGTGTAGGCGTTTATTGATTAACCATTCGTACTAAGTTTTTTCAGACCTATCTTTAGAACAGCCATACGGTGGTCGTAAGGTTGATAATCGGTGTTTGTTAGTTCAAAAATCGTTAAGGATGTCTTCATATCTATCTGACAGAGCAGTTGCTAGGTGGTCGTAAGGTGGCTTTTAGGTGTTTTGAGTTAAACATTCGGGCTGGGTGTATTCGGATTCATCTTATAGAACAGCCGTAAGGTGATCATTAGATGGCCGTTGGTTGTGTGCTGGTTAAACATTTGTACTGCGTGTATACATATTTATTTGATAGACCAGGCATAAGGTGGTCGTTATGTTGACGTTAGGTGTTTGTTGGTTAAAAGGTCGGAAAGGATGTATTCAGATTTATCTGACAGAGCAGTTGCTAGGTGGTCGTAAGGTGGCTTTTAGGTGTTTTGAGTTAAACATTTGGGCTGAGTGTATTCGGATTCATCTTATAGAACAGCCGTAAGGTGGTCATTGGATGGCCGTTGGTTGTGTGTTGGTTTAACATTTGTACTACGTGTATACATATTTATTTTATAGACCAGGCATAAGGTGGTCGTTATGTTGACGTTAGGTGTTTGTTGGTTAAAAAGTCGGAAAGGATGTATTCAGATTTATGTTACAGAGCAGTTGCTAGGTGGCCGTAATGTGGCTGTTAGGTAAATATTGTCAAATATTCGTACTACAGGGTGTATACATATTTATGTTACGTTGAAAGTTTGTTGGTTAAATAGTCTACGATTTGGCTAGCAATTTATCACTAGGAGTTAAATAAGAAAACATTCATGTGAATGTATCCATTGCACATATACTGTTGGAAATGGCGTAAAAATATCACATCAACAAATGATTTTACAAATATCTTTGTTAGCATATGTAACTCATAAAGCAAGTTGGCATTTCTGAATAATGTAGCTCCAGATCAGTCTGTACATACGCACACGTTGGTTAAAATCTACACTGTTCACAAATTAACACAAATAAGTTAAAATTCGCTGTCAACTGTCATAGATTATATCAATACTGATCATGTTCTGATTTATTTGATTCAGTTGAAGACTGGGCAACAGGTGCTCCGAACGATGGTGGTGGTGGTGGTAACATTCAGTCGTGTACGGCTTTTATAAAAGCTAACCAATACCAACAAAATGATCAATCTTGCAAGAACTCGGTCAGACCCCTCGAAAAGGACTTTCGATTATATCACGCACTTTGTGAGATAAAATTACTATCTTGATGTGTCTGTATTAAAAATTGGGTCTTCATTGGGTATGAATATATATATATATAATTGAAAACTGTTTTGGGTAAAAAGATTATGGTTATACATTGGGATCTTCGGAAAATCCGTTGTCATTTATTATACCCCCGACAAACGAACTTTGATGGGGGTATATCAATGTCACCCTGTGGTCGGTCAGTCGGTCGGTCTGTGGGTCAGTCGGTCGATCAGTCGGTCGGTTGGTCGGTCGGTCGGTCGGTCGGTCAGATATTTGGTTGGTGTATTGCAATTTTCCTTGTCCAGAACATAACTTGAAAACGGAAAACAAATGGAATTGAATAAAACGTCATACAATGGTAAAGCACAATGAGGGACTGTGCAGTGTACAGTAACCATAACTCTATTTGAGCTATTTAAATAGTTATTGACCTTTCTTACTTTTTTTTTGTCCGGAGAATAACTTAAAAACTACTAAATAGAATATAATGAAACTTCATACAATGTTAAAGTACAACGTGAGACAGTGCAGTGTACAGTAACCATAACACTATCTAAGCTTATTATATAGTAATTGACCTTTCTTACTTTTTTCTTGTCCGGAGAATGACTTTCATTGCCTTTTCGTATTTATGTCTTTTCCGAATAATTACTTGAAAACCACAGGATATAATTTAATAAAACTTCACACAATGGTTGAGCACATTGAGGGGAAGTTCAGTGTACAAGCACCGTAACTCTATTTTAGCTCATTACAGCGGTATTGCCGTTTCTTACTTTGTTCTTGTCCGGAGAATAACTTTATCACTAAGAAATGGAATTCAATAAAACTTCATACAATGGTAGAACACAATGAGAGGGAGTGCAGTGTACAAGAACCATACCTATATTTGAGCTAATTACAAATTAGTTATTGACCTTTCTTAATTCCTATCAAGGCGGCGTACGGGCGGTATTAATCACATTCAGTGATAGCTCTAGTTATTTTTATTTTAAATTTGCTATAAAACTTGTATTTATTGTATAATCCAGGAAACACCCGCACTTTGATCTGGCGCATTGTTTGCCAATTAGTCAGAGAATGTTTTAAATATTTCTGATAAAATGGGTCCACCGACCCAGATTACGTGGATTCACTCTAATATCTTTTAAACGTTAAAGTATACATACGACCAGGTTGGTTTTCCTGGAGTATGGCTCATACATAGCCATGAGTCATGCTTACGAACCATTATAAGCACTGTTCCGATATAATCCTTTGTTTAAAACTATTCAAAGGGTATATTTTTATGATTAACAGCTGAAAATTATAACGTAAGTTGCAGCAATATTGAGTCTATTTGATCATAGACATGTTTAAATACTATCATTGATATCATTATAATCAATATTATAAATATTATTAATTGTGAGGGATTTTTATTACAAACATGTAATCTTATGTCATTGTTAACATATCAGTATGCAGCTTTCACTTTACACATGCATCTTTTAAAAGAGAATTGATAATATATAATAATTATCTATATAACTATGGAATTATAAGACAATATACAATAAATGTATTGATGTAAACTGTACAGTTTCTTGTCATGTTTACAATATATACACAAATGACAATTAACAGGAAATGCGACTCTATCTGGTAGATTAACTTATCACGTTGAAAGAATATTTGAGCCACAGTATACGGTAACCGTCTCAGTGAGGTTTTTAAAAAGTATGGCCTCCTATTTAAAAAATGAAGTTAAGAAAATACCATGAGCAGACAGCGGTATGGTGCAGATTAATTAAGATACATGTATTCATTGTCACATATCCTTGAAGGTCGGTCAAATAGTTTGTGTTGTTAATATTAAGGAAATGTTACTATATATGTTCTTCTATGCACCAATCTTATTAAAACCAGACCTTAACTGCGCTCGCCCATGTATAGATCTGATGACTACCCAATACAGGTCGGCCAATATTCACCTTTGCGTCAGCCAATCAAAGCGTCGTTTACAAAATCGTTTTGGATTAAACAGGAGAGAAAACTCATATATTTAATTAATAGAGAAGCGGTGGATGTCGATCTTTTCTGATTTTATAGAACCAAGCGTTAGTTGTATCGTATAATTTCATTGGACAAAAATCGACCAAGTGCTCGTGAGTATTTAAGTGGATAGGTCACATTACACAAATTAATGTATTTGGTGTAATTTGGCCTATAAGGTCAATTTGAGACAATATGTTATACGATGTCATCAGATCTAATAAGCTTTCAGCGAAGTAATTTAAAAGAGATTGTCTATGTACAAAATTGAATCCGCCTGATTGCCGTCTTTAAAAACCAATCAATATGATTATATTTGTAGAGGGTCATCCAGCGAACATTTCTACCACATTATATTTGTATCAGACAATCGAAATCAGAGGAAAATATTTTTAAAAATTAGGCATATTTCACTCTTACTGATGCCGCAGCAAGTTATATATATAATATACTGAGCAATTTCTTCTCTTGTCACAATAATTCAAAAGTCGTCTGCTGCAGATGCGTCAAAAAGGATCTGTATGTGGGTAAGGGTTGATATCTCACGTTAATTATTCTGAATATTTTAGAATAGAATATAAAACATTGTGGCAAAAGGAGATATTGATCTCTGTGAGCATTGTCTCCTTTAGTCACAATGTTTTCAAAAGTTGTCTGCTACAAATGCATATGAAAGTGGTAAAAAATGCTACTAAAATATCACAAACAAATCTACTTCGACAGAAGAAATACATGTTGCTCAACTATTTATTTTACTAAAGGGAACAAAGTGTTTCACTTTACAAAGGGTAGTTTGTTGCAGTGTTTACAATCATGTGTATACTGGTGTAGTGATATCCTAATAATGTAGTACACTAACTTATTATATTTACACATTCAGAGACGTGTAATTGTATTTGGTTACCTAGAACAAGTGAAATTTATTTTACATATGTGACTTTTGCCTATGTTTGCATTCTTAATTCAGTCTAGAATGGTCTGCACTATTTTATTGGCGTACTGATATGATATACATGGTGTTTTCAGTCATTTACATCACGGGATTTCAAATCTTCACTTGAAACTATAGCAATTCTACCAAAAATGTTATAACATATATGCATAATGTCAACAATAGGCATAACTTACTAAGTAAAGCGAATTGTGAAGTTTATCGGGATATTAAAAAATAAAATTACACATCTTTCGTCTTTTTGTCTTTCGTATATATAGTAAAAACATTCTTATTATACTCCCCTTCCCTCCCACCGTCAGGTCGGAAACCCATGAAATCACTTTTAGTACCAGAACTTCCGCCTCGGATGCGTGTTTGATCCCCGGCCGTGATATTAATGGCTTATGACTGGGAAACGCCCGTGTTATTACTGGGTTGTTTAAGCGGCGTAACACCGTACAAACATTTTCACCCTTTCAGCGCCGAATTGTTTAAAGTAGACTCTTCCATGTTCAAACTCGGACGACTCTATTTTCATGTTATAGGATTTTTGAAATATTTTTATAACTCACAGCCAAACAATGCAGATTTTAGGTGAGACAGCTCGTTACGAGCTGACTCACCTGAATCTGTATTGTTTGCAAAAAGCTCAATATTGCCTTTGGCGCTGAAAGAGTTAAGAATAAATGTTTTTGAAACTTGCTCGCTTGAAACATTATTTACAAATGTTCACATATAATATTATCAACTTTGAAATATGTTACAATCTGCCCAATCTGTATGATCTATGTGGATATCCTCTTTGTGCAAATCAAAACAATCCTGTTGTGACAAGTCACTTAAACCCTTCGCTTTTTGATGCCTCTTCAGAAGACTTTTGAAAACATTATGACATAATGAGCAATAGTAATTCGTACATAGTCATCCCGTAAGATAGTATCAGAAAGTAATGAGCAAACCAGTCATCAGCTTGCGAAATAGTTCCGTGTCGTGCGTTGAGAAAACAAACCTTACAGCATATGGGGTTAATACGAACGTCAACCTACGAACTCGTGTCCTTGCGTGTCCCTGTGTATTCGTGATGTGTGATTAGGATGTTGTTGCTTCATCGCTATTAACTGTTGCGGTAAATATACCGTTACATTTACAACCGGTTAGTGAAGTTTCTATGGTTATCTGTAGGTTGTAAAGATAACTCTTTTAGCGTAAATGACAATATTGAGAGTTTTGAAAGCAAAACAGATCCATGTGAGTCAGCTCGTAAAAAACTGTGTCACTTGAGATCAACATTATTTTCCTTTGAGTTATCATTTGATTGATTGATTGTTTCGTGCTTTTTGCCGCTTTCAACACTTGTACAGTTATCACGGCGTTTCGTGGTTAGGTTACCAGAACTACTGGTCCATTTATCCTGACACCAGCCAGTCAGTCGTAATGCAAACCCCGCAACCCTGACCGCCAAGGAAGGCAACCATTACTACCATTGTTAAAGTCTTGGGTATTACCCGTCCGGGGATTGAACCCTCGACCTCCCGCATTTGAGGCGGACGCTCTACCACAACACCGACGAGGCGATACTTTTTGTTTTTAAAATATTCACAAACACATGAAAAATGGAGTCGCCCGAATTTTGACATTGAAGCGTCTTCTTTAAGAAATTCGGCGCTGAAATAGATTAATTGAACGCTACATTCGTTCCCAGCTGGCTGAGAAAACGGATGTCGCCTTAACTCTTTACCAAATACAACAAATCTGCTGCAGACGACTTTTAAAACATCTACGGGAGGAACAATTATCCCAATTTGAATTAATGAATAGGGTTGAAAACATTGTGACAAAAAGAGAAATTGCTCATTATGTGCCATTTCGTTTTTTGCCACAATGTTTTTAGATGTCGAGGTATAGAGAAGTCGATGCAGTCAATATTCGTATACAAATGGGAAGGGGATTTATCAGATCAGATTGTGTCGGTGTTTTCAGAAGGTTCGTTTTTCTGTGACATAGCGCGAGTATCCATGCAGATACTTTCTGTTAGTTATTTAAAAAATGTCCACGATAAATTTGCAGAAACGACTCAAATTTAAAATTCCGGCAAATCAATGAAAAATCTTATAAAGTTAAGATTTAGTATCATTACTAAGTAACACAGTTAAAGAGAGTCGAAGTAATTTAAGAAAAAGACGAAATATCTAAATATTTATGAACTTTCCGCGTTTGTCTAAACGTTTTTCCTAATATATCTACTGCAGATGCGTATACTGCGTCTGCAAATGTGAAAAAGTGAGAAAAAATCCCTCTCCGAAATTCTAAAAAATCGAAAATCGAAAATCTAAATTCTGCAAGTTCGGCTCGTAGAAATATATCATAAATTATTATTGATATTAAAAATAAGCGACGCCCGGGAATAGAACCTGGGTTGCAAGAATAGGAATCTTGCATGATACCACTACACTAGCGGCTCTGGGTGAAAGACTTTGTAACGTTTCTGATGCAATTTGAATTGCTGCTGATACTTTCAGGTCGTTTTGTATACCTTATCCACAACAAACTTGCAGCAAACAAACTAAAATAGTTAGGCCAACCTTAGAAAATCTATTAAATGGAACGTATTATGACTAAAAAACAAAGTCGAAAAAATTGTAACAAAGATAAAATTTAATTGCTCGTTACGAGCAATTTCATGTTATATCACATATTTTTCGGATTTGGTCTGCTACAAATTAGTCAAAGTGAGCTTACAAAAGGGTTAACATGCCATTATATTGTTTTAAAGAAGTCTGTTTAAACTTCAATGGTGAAATGACACTCTTAATTAGTAATACACGTAAATCTGCAAATGATTCAAGTTGAGAAATACTTGATAATTAGCGAAGAATAAAAAGATATGCGCCGCCCGGGAATAGAACCCGGGTTGCAAGAATGGGAATCTTGCATGATACCACTACAGCAGCGGCGCTCGATAACAAATGTGCAGCAAACGACTTTGAAATATTTACGCAAGACTATGGAACTGATATTATAAAGAATAATATCTAAGTTACAAAGTTGAATAGAGACGAAAACATTGTGGCAAAATGTGAAATTTCTCATACTGTGAAAGTTCTTCGTTTGCAAGATTATGTTCAAATGTAATCTACTGATGATGGGTAATTGGGAAAATGTTAAAAGAAAATTAGTTCTGTAATGTATTAAAATTCTGAAAGTCCGGCACGTAGAATTATTTCGTTCAGTAATCTTGATATTAACAAAAACATGCGCTGCCCGGTAATCGAACACGGGTCGCAAGAATGGAAATATTGCATGATACCACTACACCAGCGGCGCTCCGTGTCAGAGTTTGTAAAGTTGTTGATGCAAAAGGTCTTTCTTTTAATTATCAATAATTTTGAAAAGAATCCGCAACAAATTTGCAGAAAACTACTTTTATATTCAGGCAAAACTACGGAAAATCTTTTAAAGTTGAAAGTATAATAACTAAAAAAACAAAGTGAAATAGAGTCGTAATTATCTAGGCAAACAATGAAAGAGATGATATTCAGCAATTTCTTCGATTACCAAAATGCTTGTAGAAAATATCTACTACAAATGCGTCTGGGAAAATGTTAAAACAGCACTCACCGAAGGGCATCAAAATATTGCTCGTAGAAATAGTTCGCACATTATTATTGATATGAATAATTATGTTAAAGAAGTCTCTTTGAATTTCAAATGTGAAAATTAAATCACCTTGACAATACAACTTGCTAACTGATACTGTTTAACATTTACGATGACAAATACTAAATCATTAGTAAAGAATATAAAGATTTGCGCGGCCCGGTAATCGAACTCGGTTCGCAAGAACGGGAATCTTGCATGATATCACTACACCAGCAGCGCTTCATGTCAGGATTAGTTACCACTTTGAAGCGATTTGAATTTCTGCAGATACTTTCAGTTAATTATTCTAAACTTTTCCACAACAAATGTGCAGAAACCGACTTTGTTATTCAGGCAAGACTACAGAAATTATATTGATGCGAAAGTATAATTACTTAACTACAAAGTTGAAAAGAAACGAAAACATTATAGGAAAATGTGAAATTGCTCATACTAACAAGTTCTTCGTTTGAAAGAAAAATGTGTTAAAAAGTAATCTACTGCTGATGGGTAAAAAAGAAAATGTTTAAAATAAATAAATTCTGTAATTTATAAACATTCTACAAGTCCGGCTCGTAGAAAAATTTCGTACATTATGTTTGATATTGAAAAAAATGCGCAACCCGGGAATCTTGCATGATACCACTACACCAGTCTCGGAATTTGTGAAGTAGTTGATGCAATTTGAATTCCTACAGGTCTTTCTTTTAATTAGCTGTAAAATATGCAAAAAGACGACCTTTATTTTCAGGCAAAACTACGGAAAATCTTTCAAAGTTGAAAGTATAATTACTACAAAACAATGTGAAATATAGTCCTAATCATCTAGGCAAAAAACGAAATAGATGATATTGAGCAATTTCAGAAAATATCTACTACAAATGCGTAAAATACGTCTGGGAAAATGTTTAAAAAATAACTCCTATGTCAAATAAGTCTCTTTGAATGTGAAAATTATATATCCTTTACAATACAACTTACTAATACTTTTACGATGAGAAATATTAAAAAATTAGTGAAGAATAAAAAGATTTGCACCGCCAAGGAATTGAACCCCGCTCGCAAGTAGGAATCTTGCATGATACCACTACACCAGCGGCGCTCCGCGATTGAGTTGGAAAACAATTTGATTCAATTAAGATTTCTACAAGAAGAATTTTGATGCAAAGCATCAAAGACGCCGCGCACGATTTTGAAGCATGACTAAAGGAAGCAGATGCAGTTCAGTACATTTAAATAACCTGTGCAAACAGACATGATGTAAATATTTCGAAAAAGAAGGCCAAATGTTCCTTTATTTTAAACAAGAAGGTAAAGATGTGCCTATATTGCTCACCTGGCTACCATAGCCTATATACAAAGGTTACCAAGAGCGTCAATATTGATGTAGGGATTAAACGTTTTATATGCAAGATATATGTGATATTCAGCATGTGAAGTTTAGTCGTGAAATAACAAGTTAAGTCCTGTAACTATTTTATTTACTGTTTGCTTAACATTCACTGCAACTATAATGTGTCATACAAGCTGACATTTCTCTAGTTTGTTTTACCAATAAACTGTTTTAAATCCTCTAACTAGATCATTTAGATAAATAAAAAAAACATAGGTGCTTAAATATTAACATATATTAAGGTGTAATGCCTCTAGTTATAAGTTAAGTGTGACACAAACTTTGGAAGGAGAGGGGGAAGTCTATTCGCCTTTCAGTTTAGCAAAAGTATGGTAGCAAAAATGGGATCAAGATTGAGCATTCTGACAGTTCACATGTATAGTATACATATAGCCTGCAATAATTATTAAGTTATTATTTAATTATTCTGTTTTGTTTTTTTGTAATGTCAGTTAAATCGTTTTGAACACGTCGGAAGAAAACTGTAAAATAAACAAAAGAAAATGGTCAAATCAGTTCCCCAAGAGCAAAGAGCGAAACCAGTTGGTACGAATCGTTCATCTCAAACGAAACATGAAAAACCGAGTACGAATCCAAGGAATTTTAGAAATCGGATAAAATCGTGAAAATAGCGAAGTATTCATAACGGAAGGAAGAAGAGACAACTTAATTACTCTATGTGAACCGATGACCTCTTTTCGATTATTAAATAATAATGACATGCTGCATTTACAAATAATAGAATGGGTCACGTAAAGCCCCTGCCTATTCCATAGTTGCGTTAACGTTGTTTTTACAGTTTCTAGAATTATACTGTAATAAGTAGTAATTAAAATGAATCATCATTGATTTTTTAAAGATTACCCATTTATTTAAAAATCTCAATAATGTAAATAGGCAAAAACATCGCCAGAAACTTTTTTCTGAGCGTTGATGAATCGGGTTGTAAACCATACTTTATATAAAAAGCGTAGCCTAGGAGTTTTTTAATAACGGTAGAAGCATACGTATTTTGTATCTTGCTGTTTCTTAAATCATTTTATACAATTTATTTATTCATAAAGGTTGGTTTTATCAAAAAGATAACCGAGTTTTTCTTAACAAAAACAAGCAAATTCATGAAATTTATATCCCCCGCTTGCAGGAAAGTTTGAAAAAAAAAACGGTTCACATTTGTGGCAGTTATTGTACGGAAACGAAGTGTGACAGACAGACAGACAGACAGACAGAAGGACAAACCCAAATTAATAACCCACCTTTTTTCTTCGAAAAAGCGGGGGATAATAAGAAAGAAGGTAATCCAAAGACAATGTTGATATTTGATTGTAAAATTGTTCACATGGTGCAACTTTTGTTGTTGTAGCTTTAAGCTTTATAAACAAGTTTCATGAAATTCTACAAGCTAGTTACTGAGAAATGGCTGCGGACGTGGATTTTTCAATATATCAAGGGCAATAACTCTAAGGAAAATTGACCAATCCAAACAAACAATGGACGGGCATCATCCCAGTATGATGGTTCATATTTATTTCAAGTTTCATGACATTCTATCAGCTAGTTACTGAGAAATGGCTGTGGACGTGGAATTTTCAATATATCAAGGACAATAACTCTAAGGAAAATTTACCAATCCAAAACAACAATTGACGGGCATCATCCCAGTATGCTGGTTCATATTTATTTCAAGTTTCATGAAATTCTACCAGCTAGTTACTGAGAAATGGGTGCGGACGGACGGACGGACTTATGGGAGAGTACTTGTGGGGTTATTTCCTTTGATGTTTTACTTGTGGGGTGCACCCCACAAGTATGTAATTCATTCCGTAATTAACCCCCTTTTACGGAATGAATAACATTAATATGCAAATATGATACCTGTTATAAAAAAAATAAAAAACTTCGACCCGAAGTCACACAACTGAACACAAGCAGTATACCAGAACGGAGTCTATGTATCATCACAGGGAACTACCGGGGTTTTAATAACAGGATAATGGGAATATTTTCATAAATGACAAATGTTTACAATTATTTCGGGAGGTCGAGGTCAACACGTTGGGAAAACGTATTTGTTTAACTAAAAAACTAAAAAACTATTGTTATCATATATTTATATCATATATTTAAAAGCGGGTTTCATGTTTTTCGAATCAAACAGTTTTTCTTTAGCTATACAATGCTGATTCCCGCGCTAACATCGAACTGCTGCATCTTGCAGCAACTCTTGTTGGGCGAGTTCAGATGGGCTTCTCTAGGATAGAGAACTGTACGTCATGTCTAAATATAAATTCAGAAAACATGCGCACGAATGCTTTCCATCTAAACGGTGTTTCCTCGTCTGAGTATTAAACCATTCAGAACTACTCAGGTAATTCCGTAATCCTTCATCAAGCATTCATAACCGAGGTATTCCGAATGAGTAATAAACATCGTTGGTCGCAATTTTGAAATGCTAGTAACCCCAAGCTTGAGGTGGATTATTAGGATTATTAGGATTCGAGTCAAAAGGTCAAAATGACGTTACTAAGGTTAAAAGTATCACCGTTCAAATAGATTCCGAGTGCACTCGGGCTGCTCTCGGATCCCATATGAACTCGCCCGTTGTGTATTGTAGTTGCACGAGATGTGCGCTCGGGTGTGAGTACGGTAGTTTTAGGGCGTGTTTGTCAGTTCCACACTGGACTTCGCTCGTTAGACTGCTTACACAGGATGAAGAATATATCAACGCGTTGGTGAACAATAGAGTTAAAGAAGTCATTCAGGAGTAGTAACTTGTTGCGGGATATAGGTGGACTTATAGGCCAGATAAGTTATCCAAGCTTATATTCGGAGACCAAACTGCGGACAGGATGACCTCCAGTTCATATGCGTTAGCTGTTTCTACTCGTGAGGTCAGGGCAGCTATCGAGGATAAAGATTTCAGCCATTTTTTGCGCCGCTGTCAGGAAAAACGAGGTGTTCTCTTCGCATTTGGCCACAATGACACCAATAGTGTACAAGCTCGTCGAGGTCCAAAGAAGTAGCTAATGACATTGTCACTAGCCTTTCCGAAATAGTAAAAATAGTTCGAGAAGTAACTGTGCGTATTGTGGTGGCTGATCTTTGGGCAAGACAAAGACAATACAGGATAGCGCGAAAGACATGACTCTTTGTCAATTTAATGCTTGTTTTCAAGAATTGTCAGATTCTGATAGTTAACCGAGTTATAAAATGCACCACACCACGTGCACAAAAACGTCACTGTTACTTACTTAAGATGACCGGAAGGTGGCGGTTTGAAAGGGCACTTTCTGACATGCAGAGGAAGAAACGAGTGAAAACCACCAGATGTGTCTCGGTTACTGCCCAGAGTGGCCTTTTAATCTCCTGTACATGAATCAAAAAGACGAAACTCTTTCCCCAAAAAGTCAACAGTATCTCAATTAAGAATTATTCCAAATCGCATATTTCCTTATTGGTCCGACTTTTGTACAATTCTCACCAAAAAATCAATTTCCCATTTCCGTACAAGATGCCTTTCTACTAGGGATGTCAACGGTTAATCGGCTACTCTGTTAACCGTATGTTATTCTATTAATCGGTAAGTAATTCAGGTAACCGTGTACTCGGAAAAAGAGTAAAATATATTCACAGTTGTGTTTCGCCTTTTGTTCTTTTCAATTTGCTACCCGTAACTAACTGACCAGAGAGGTTAATTATTCACACCTCGATCGGAAGTGTTTACATAACTGTGAAAATAACCGTACTCGATTGTACTGATGATCGTTTGTTTGTGCAGTATAAATCGAATAATTGTAGCCGATGTAACGATCAATTAAAGGACTCTTTTTCCTTCTTTTTTTTAAACTTTGCTGTCTCATAAAGCAAAAATTATATGATAATTACTTATCAATTGTATTCGGAATTGGTTTTGATATTACAAATAATTGGAATGAACGTGATAAATTCGAATTATTGTTTTTGTAAATTATTTACCAACACGATTAGAAAATTTAAAGAGTAATTTGAATTTTGTAACATATTTTAAAGCGACTGAAATCCAGATGGCACGAAAAAAAAAATAAAAAAAAAATCGAATTCGCCCTAAATGTTATTCTTTATGTTATCCAAGTAAAACCAGGGTAGAAAATGTAATGTTTTTTATCAATAAAGTGAACTTGAGTCGTTTTCAGTTGTCCCGATGAAGCGGATTCCTATTTAAAAAATACTTACCCCGTTACTGACAGGGTAGGATTTGTGATGGAAAAAGTATCGAAAACAAGAAAATCTCACCGATTATAGGGGTATATCATATTTAAATGCCCCAAATTCAAAAATAACACTTATTTTCTTAAAATTGGATTTTTTTTTTCGACAGTTGGGTATCTGGAGTTCAGTCGCTTTAATAACGGTCACTGAATATTGCCATAATGCCGCCTGCCACATGAATTATCTGGAAAAATTTCAGACGCTTCGCTGAGGATAACAAAGTCAAATGCATTTTGTGTAGACATGAATGAAAACGTTCCGATAAAGACGTTCTAGTCTGATTGATGCATGCCCTGGAAATGCGAGGTAAAACAACAACAACAATAACAAAAACCCGGAAGCAAGTGAAGATTGATTATTAATTAATCTATACGGTTAACCGAGTAACCGGTTACACAATTATACGAGTAACCGGTTACACAATTATACGAGTAACCGGTTACACAATTATACGAGTAACCGGTTATTAATATCCGTAACCGTTGACATCCCTACTTTCTACAACTGGCACAAAAAAAAGTCACTTGCTTTTTGTTGAAAACTGCAAGCAGATTACTATTTTCTTAACACGGTAAACACACAAAGGGTTAGTGTGTATTGTAGTGGCATTGGATGTGCGCTCGGGTATGAGTCGTTTTAGGGTGTGTTGGTCAGTTCCACGCTGGACTTCGCTCGTTAGACTGCTCACACAGAATGCTTTTCGATGATTTTGAAAGTTATTTTGCTTCACACATTAAACTAGGTTGATCCGACAACCTGATTTCCCTAAAGGTATTCTGAGAAACACTGGTTGTTTCGCACATGCACGGATGCACGGCTCCTCTTTAAAGGTTTGTTTTACGTGGGCGGCCAGTACCCTTTTGATGGGGGATATGTGAAGCTTGCTAAACGAAAATTAACTACTAAGTATATGTACAGATATTATGTCATAACCTAAGTTGGTCGATTTGGATAACCTTAATACATATACATTTATGTATACATGCATGCGCTGTTTGCGCATATTGGTCACTCTATCTAACAATAAAGCGCTCGTCTGAGCCGATTAAACAAGGTGTTGTTGTTGTTTTGTACTTGAGATAGTGTTCAGACGTAACTGTTATTTGTCACTGAAACAAAGGAATTTGTCTTCTATTTCCCTTTTATCAAACGCCTCTAAGCTATGATTGTTAAAGCTGATTAAGATGTCGAAATCGTTCCTCGTTTGCAAATCTTCAATTTTAGAAACAAATGCTGAGTAGGTACTTTTAATGTAACTTTCGGAATATTCCTGTCAAAATAAATGACCGTCGTGCAAGTTACAGATCGTCGCTATACAACATTGCAGGTGACATTCAATCGCAAACACTATATACATCCGTGGTATATCATTCGAAACACCTCGACAGACTACGTAGGGTACCGAAATCGACAGAAGAGTGCCGAATGTGTGGTATATAGTTAAGTTGCAATGGTGATAGCTAGTAACGGTGAGTGGTATCAGCCCTGGGGTCATTCGTTTTAACCCTGTACAGGCCATTCTTGCTCTACTATGATTAACAGAAGAATATTCGTCTCACATCAAAAGGCTGAATAATCTACGTTTGAAGGTAGCAAGTTGCTTTGGAAAAATTCTTTGAAACCTGGTGTGAGAAAGTCAGTTGAATTGACCACCGTGCTATCAAAATACCGTTAAAACGGCATTCATCTCCAATCAATCAAACTACAAATGGTACAACACTCTTATTTCGCCCCCCAGGGTTAGCAATTTCATTAGTTAAAGCTTGTCACGTGCAGACCCCCTATATTTCTAAAGGGGGTGAGTAAAGTAAAAAAGTCAGTTCAAAGGTTGGTTTTCGTAAAGTGGCTCTCAAATGTTACCAGTTACCCAGAAAGAAATGAAATAAATTGAAATAAATGTGTTCATGTTGAACCGGTGTATGTTTTTAAATAATATATCTATTCCAATTCTTTAATCAATATTGATAGATCTTTTACTCATGACGTCATATTATGCTACCAACACATATCAACAAGTTACAGTATAGTTCAGTTTAAAGTAGTCGACGAGATAAATACATTATTGGGTTTGTTACTGACCCACTACGGAAATATAGGGGGTCTGTTGGATGAATAGGGGGACTCAGCTATCGCCTCGCCCCCTATTAATCCTACAGACCCCCCTATATGTTTGTAGTGGGTCAGTAACAAACCCAATAACTTATAATGAGCGTTATAGATGACATTTTATTGTGCTTTCAAAGTCAGTGTACACACAGAAAGCTATGAATCATAATTGAGTTAGGACTATTCATTATTAATATAACAATAAAACTCGTTTAATAAATTTGTTCATTCCACCAATTTTGTTACGTAAAATAAGATATACAGAAAGTATTATACACTCAATGAATATACAAGGTAGAAAAAGTTCAAGCAAGTTAAAGTTTCTACCATCGTCAGTGATGTAACACACAGAAAAAAAACATATTTTGGTTAAATGACATTTTTATAAAAAGAACGAGAGACAATGCCAGGTTTACAGTCTAGTCTGAACGTGTCTATTTGCCCATACTGTCTAAATGAACTCATACTGATGAAACGCTTGTGTAAAGCGTCTATCAAGACATTGGAGTTACAGGTTTGAGTCCATGCTTCCCTCCGCTTCTGTATGTCTGTACGAGAATAGTAAATCATCGGACGCGACTGTGTCTCAATGAATATGCGGTGCTCAAGGAAAATCAACCTTAGCACTATTATTTAAGTATTCATACAGATCTGCTGGAAGATGCAAATGGATAATGTTTTCAGAAGTTTCTCGAGAACCATCTATGACTCATTAATAGGTTGGTCTGGGTATACACTGGTCGCAAATGTTTTCCTGCATGTCACTCAAATATACTGTACGTATGTTTATTTAACTGGATGTTGTTGAATGCTCAATAAACGTAACTTAAGTTAGATAACTCTTATGGATATAAAATATCCGTATAATTATAGCTGTACAGAGTTCTCTATCTTCCTATTTAGTCCTTCATCTCAGACATATATGATAATAATATTCAATGTTTTAAACTTTTTAAGTAGTACAACTAACTGCAATTGATTGATTGATTGATTTATTGGGGTTTGACGCCACGGCGACCAGTTCACTTACTCATGCGTTTCCTTGTTTTCCCACACCAGTACACCACACAACATACCTTCCAAGCAACTGGCTGCTTTTCCACATAGACCGTTAAACAGCCCATTGGTGAAAGACGAATGACGCAGCTCACAATGACTTTTGTCAAATGTCGGAAAGAATGTTGGACGAGCTGGGAATCGAACTCACAAACCCTGGATTGACAGCCCGCGTCGCTACCGACTGAGCTACCGGGGCTCGGCACAACTAACTGCAAGGCTGGCTTGAAGAGAAATAATTGTTCATCTATTTTGATGTGAAAGAAATGCGCCCCTCGGAAACAGAGCCAGGGTCGCAAGAATGTGATTATTGCATGATACCGCTACACTAACTACGCTCGGTGTATTTACCGGGTAAAGCGTTTGATAACATTTGAATTTCTGCAGATAATTTCATTCATTCTTTCATGACCAAGTGCATTTGGGTTGGGAAGCATGAATGAACTTTTAAGTTGAATTTCGTACGTATGAGCCGGGTGTAGTGATTTGGGATCTTTATTGATATGTGTACAGTAAAGACCCAGACAGGCTTGTGTATCCACACGATCTCACTAGATTTTTGCCTGATCCCTCGTGTGTGATATATATAGACCTAAATGCATCGTCTGAAAAAAAGATAGAGCTGTAGCCAATATTATTTTGGCAATATGAGCCGCTCAACGAAAACACCAACATTATGAACTCTGCGTAATATATCGACCCAGATCAGCCTGCGCAGCCCGCGCAGGCTAATCCGGGCCGACACATTCCGTCTCAGGGGGATAGAGGTATAGAGTTATGATTCCTGAAACAGAAAATCCACAGGAGGCGAAAAGTGTTGGCATGCTTAGGCTGCTCCGGTCGATACTTTACGCCGAGTACACAATGTTGGTTTTCTCGTGGAACGGCTCAGATTACTTTTATTGATGCCAACCCCGAGAGTCACTAAGAACCCAAATCGCCAGACGCGACTCATATTTGTTTGAATGGAGAATCATATTGTATATCATAACAAAGGTTGTGAATGATCTTGTTAATAACATATAGTTTTATTATAAAGGTTCACATTCAAATAGTACCATCCGATTATTGTACAGTGTATAGAAAAAGTCGAAATAGTTCAGACTAAGTACCATTATCAGCATTCTATCACATATACAGAATATAGAACAACAGGACCATAAGACCTTAGATCGTTTACATGAGAACGTGCCATTTAACACAAAATCAATATTTACAAAAGATATGAATACCAATAAGCACTTTCCAACTTTAATTGTAAATGCAATATAACTGCAACACGTATGCCTATCGACGCACATCTTCGGACGACGGACACAGAGTGAGCACAATAGTTAGGTTTGTGATCTAAAAGTGAAAGAAAATGCTTGTTTTCAGACCGAACCGAATCTTTAATAAAGCATTAACAACAATGGCTAATACGCACAAGCACAGGCGTTTGGAAATATTCCAAATCGAACATTAACCCTTTCCTTCATATAGACGCTTTCTGACGCCTCTGCAGCAGACGGCTTTTTGAAAACATAGCGACAAAAGAAGAAATTGCACAAAACGTGCAATTTCTCTATTTGCCACAATGTTTTCCACTATTTGTCATAGGTTATCCATTCACTTATGGAGATTTTCGATGTTTTGACAAAATACGTTCAAAGTCGTCTGCTGCAGAATTGTCGTATGCGGGAAAGGGTTAAAAACACGATTATTCTTTCGAGACAACCATTGCAACACATGAGGACATTTATCACCAGTTTCTCTTGTTTCAACAATGTTACCATAGTCGGAGACCCCCGGCTGTTGTTTACGCTCCACTCTGGATATCCCATGGCCATACATGTCAGGGTCGTTTATCCAATGGTGTATACTATGTAGCGCACATGACAACCATGCTTGTATGATGATGCTATGTTTACAAATGGTGCCAGTTGAACATTGTCAAATGACGTTTCAATTGGTTAACGATTAACAACTTCCAGATGGTACAGTTTTCCCGAACATATTTTACAGCAGACGGATATGAACATTATATTTTAGGAAGAGACAGAAACCCGTGGTAAGGAGGACAAACTACATGATTCCTCAAAAAGGTTTCGTCAGTGACACGTCTTATTAAAGAAGGTTAAACACACGAGCTGTATTTCAAATATTTTTAACCTTGTCCCCGAATAAGACGACATTTAAATATATTGTGGAAAAGGGAATGTTCAAAGCTTGTCTGTTCTCTTTTAACCACGTTTATTTTGTTTACTTTTCTAAAACATTATATTTCCGCATTTTAAGGCGAAATCATTTTCTTTCTAAATGTGACAGTTCGTGATACCTCGAAACGTTTAGTCACTAGTGTCCTTAACGTTATATAGACAATCAACACAATGTCATCTCTATTTACAAATTATCTTACTCAGAAATAAGTATAGTTGTATAGTTCCTTCCGTAGACTAAGACACGGTGTCCTAAGCTTTATACAGACAATCAACACAGTGTCAACTCTATTTACAAATTATCTTACTCAAATATAAGTATAGTTGTATCATACCTTACATATCAATCTCATTAAAATCAGACCAAATATATTGGATCTTACTACCCCGCATAAGGGGTCGTCTCAAAAAAGACAATTAAATATTAATGAGCACGTGCTTGGATATTATGTCCAATGCACTCGCACTATACAGCAAACGCTCGTGCTATACAAAAGAACACTCGAGAAACAGCGCTTCTCTCTCTCTCTATCGTTTATCTATATGGGTTATCTTACCTCTTTTATACTGAACAATTTGATAGGCGACAATTTGATTGGCTGAGGTAAAGGTCAAATCTGTGGCGACCTGTTAGGACAGTCATCAGATCTATATACGAGCTAGCGAAGTTTAAGTCTGGTTTTAATGAGATTGAGTAAGACATTTAAATCTTCGTTAAAACTAGTAAGCTCCATTTAGACATCGGGCGTCGTACACAATGTGTAGGCAGTGGATCACCTTCCGATTATAGAATGTATTTGCCATTGTCATGCGCTGTTGTCCATAGTCACTGAGTATGGCCCGATTGATGTCTTACTTCTTACAACGCTCCGAACGTCGAGTCTGGTCGATCAATTTGTTTGTTTGTTTGTTTGGAGTTTAACGCCGCTTTCAACAGCTTTGGTCATATCACGGCGGTCAGTGCACCTACCCATGTGTTCCTGGCTTTCCCACACCAGTACTTACACAACATTCTTTCGAAGCCAATCTGGTCGATCAAACAAATGTACATGTAGTGCGGTAATCGCTTTAAACAACTTTCATCACTTCTGCAGCATCTTAAAACCGTTGTTCTGAGATTTTTAAGCACGTTATATCAGAGAGTATTAGTCTAATTTTACTTTGATATTAGTATTTAAAAGATGTTTAGCAGTGGACTGTTGGATTCCTGATTAATCGTTAAGTTGTTTGTGCCATTCAAACGAAAATGCACGAGCTATTTCAAATCTCCTATAATATTTTTAAGAAAAAATTGTATCTTTTAAAAAAGACTAGATATGTTCGTGAATATCTGTTTAGACTTTAGAGTAATGTATTGACTGTTTATAGGAAGACATAACAAAGCTCTAAGCTATTCTTTTAGACTTTAGAGTAATGGATTGACTGTTTACAGGAACACATAACATAGCTCTAAGATATACATTTAATCACTGAAAGGTTCCAGTTCCGTTCCCGAATTTATAATACGGTTTAATTAACTGTATAGACAATTTAACACAGTTAACACAAAACTATACATTCGACTTTGATAAATCCCTGTTTGTAGAAAAGGGAGAAGTTGCTCAAATCTAACACTTGTAATACATTTTTACATTAATTGTTTTCCTTTAACACAGAATCACATTTTCTCTTCCTCTTTCTTAAATTGATTTACAATTTTTCTAAGACTCCGAAGATTTGAAAATACCGAGGCCAGCTAATATGTTCAACTAGTTTATACTTGACGCAGCTCTTCTGTTTCCCCTAGCACGTGACTGCGTAGTCCCAGTTACAAACGCGTAATTTACTGTCAAACAAGGTATTTGGTGGACAATAACATCGGTAGAGGTCACCCCAGTCACAAACAAAATACGTAGTACAATCATCCGGGTTCTTGTACTGTCCGGCGTTTAGATCATTGCAGAAAGCTGTAAGAAAGAATGAAACAGTTATTTAGTGCATTCAAATAACTTTGATATATATTCCTTAATCTGTATACACTAAAACTTCATTAAATATTTGTCATTGTCATTATCATTGTCAAATGTATGCTTATATATTAAACCAATGATAAATAGATTGCTTATAATACTCACATGTACTATTTCATTAGTTCGATGATA